>JAVIAB010000092.1:62679992-62864992 GCA_032433765.1 Megaustenia siamemsis | reverse complement strand
TTTATTGCATCATTTGTAAACCAGCACTAAAAATTACAACCTAAAATTCACTGCACGAGAACAGTCGCTTAACTGCAAATTAAAATAACCAGTCATTACTCACAACATTGAGACCGATCTAATCTATAGCACAGAAAATAGCTGCCAGCATTTTGCATTGTTCATTTATATCCCTATTTCCTCAGAGGAAAGCACACACAATACAGGCACTTGCCACATGAAACCAGGCGGTTTGGTACCGGTCTATGAAAGCAACAGTTTGATGTTCTTATTTTATAGCCCTAATGTTCTCTTTGCTATGGATCGCAATTTCAACAGATTCTGGGTTGGGTATCACGTGATTTGGATATGTGTTCTGACGTGAAGTGAATTATTACTTGCTTTGTTAAGGACAATGTGATATATATGTTAGAAATGTCACAATGTTGAAAATAATCAAATTGTTGTATTTGTGACATAGAAAGAGCGAGAGAGAGAGAGAGAGAGAGAGAGAGAGAAAGAGAGAGCGATAAAGAGAGAGAGAGAGAGAAGGAATGGGAGGGGGGGGGGTTGAGTGAGTGAATGTGAATGAAGGAATGAGTGAGTGAGGGAGTGGGTAAATGGGTAAGTGAATATGCGTGAGAGAGTGAGTATGTGTGAGAGAGAGTGAGTGAGTGAGTGAGTGAGTGAGAAGAGAGGGAGAATGTGAAGTAGAGAATAAAGCAGAGATTGAGTGAATGAGAGAAGTAAACATAATGAGAGATAGACTGAGTCTGTTAGAACTATATAGAATGATAAATTGGTGAGTCACGCAAGGTCGAAAAGATAGACGGATGAAAATATTGTACTCATTTGGATAGCCAGTCAAACGGACGAACACAACAGACAGACTGATGAATGGATGGATAGAATGGATGGATAGAATGGATGGATAGAATGGATAGAATGGATGGATAGAATGGATGAATGGATGGGTGAGTGGAGGAATAAAAGTAAGATAGGTGAATGGATGGGTGAGTGGAGGAATAAAAGTAAGATAGGTGAATGGATGGGTGAGTGGAGGAATAAAAGTAAGATAGATGAATGGATGGGTGAGTGGAGGAATAAAAGTAAGATAGATGAATGGATGGGTGAGTGGAGGAATAAAAGTAAGATAGGTGAATGGATGGGTGAGTGGAGGAATAAAACTAAGATAGATGAATGGATGGGTGAGTGGAGGAATAAAAGTAAGATAGATGAATGGATGGGTGGGTGGAGGAATAAAAGTAAGATAGGTGAATGGATGGGTGAGTGGAGGAATAAAAGTAAGATAGATGAATGGATGGGTGAGTGGAGGAATAAAAGTAAGATAAGTGAATGGATGGATGAGTTGAGGAATAAAAGTAAGATAAGTGAATGGATGGGTGAGTGGAGGAATAAAAGTAAGATAGGTGAATGGATGGGTGAGTGGAGGAATAAAAGTAAGATAAGTGAATGGATGGGTGAGTGGAGGAATAAAAGTAAGATAGGTGAATGGATGGGTGAGTGGAGGAATAAAAGTAAGATAAGTGAATGGATGGGTGAGTGGAGGAATAAAAGTAAGATAAGTGAATGGATGGGTGAGTTGAGGAATAAAAGTAAGATAAGTGAATGGATGGGTGAGTGGAGGAATAAAAGTAAGATAAGTGAATGGATGGGTGAGTGGAGGAATAAAAGTAAGATACGTGAATGGATGGGTGAGTTGAGGAATAAAAGTAAGATAAGTGAATGGATGGGTGAGTGGAGGAATAAAAGTAAGATAGGTGAATGGATGGGCGAGTGGAGGAATAAAAGTAAGATAAGTGAATGGATGGGTGAGTGGAGGAATAAAAGTAAGATAGGTGAATGGATGGGTGAGTGGAGGAATAAAAGTAAGATAGGTGAATGGATGGGTGAGTGGAGGAATAAAAGTAAGATAAGTGAATGGATGGGTGAGTGGAGGAATAAAAGTAAGATAGGTGAATGGATGGGTGAGTGGAGGAATAAAAGTAAGATAAGTGAATGGATGGGTGTGTGGAGGAATAAAAGTAAGATAAGTGAATGGATGGGTGTGTGGAGGAATAAAAGTAAGATAAGTGAATGGATGGGTGAGTGGAGGAATAAAAGTAAGATAAATGAATGGATGGGTGTGTGGAGGAATAAAAGTAAGATAAGTGAATGGATGGGTGAGTGGGGGAATAAAAGTAAGATAGGTGAATGGATGGGTGTGTGGAGGAATAAAAGTAAGATAAGTGAATGGATGGGTGAGTGAAGGAATAAAAGTAAGATAATTGAATGGATGGGTGAGTGGAGGAATAAAAGTAAGATAAGTGAATGGATGGGTGAGTGGAGGAATAAAAGTAAGATAAGTGAATGGATGGGTGAGTGGAGGAATAAAAGTAAGATAAGTGAATGGATGGGTGTGTGGAGGAATAAAAGTAAGATAAGTGAATGGATGGGTGTGTGGAGGAATAAAAGTACGATAAGTGAATGGATGGGTGAGTGGAGGAATAAAAGTAAGATAAGTGAATGGATGGGTGTGTGGAGGAATAAAAGTAAGATAAGTGAATGGATGGGTGAGTGGAGGAATAAAAGTAAGATATGTGAATGGATGGGTGAGTGGAGGAATAAAAGTATGATAGGTCAATGGCTGGATGGAAAACAGTAGATCAAATAATCACAAAATAGAATGTTATACATTTTTCTAATTAATTTATTTAATATTTTAAAAAGTGGTAAAATTAAGCAAATAATACATTTAAAAAAAGGAAAACATTAATGTGAAAGGTAAAATGATAACATTTAAGTATTAGACGACATGTGGGGAAAAATGTAAAAAAAAAATATTTGTGCTCATGCCATAATATTGTCTTGAACATTGGACAAATTGTGAGAATTGTCATGAAGAGATAGATAATTGCTGGAGAGAAATACGACTCGTTCTGAGAAAGAATGAAACAGCACAAAAGATAAAAAAAAAACAACAGACAATACGAAACGTTTTGTTCAAAGAGAAATAGAGACAAATAACAAGCAGTCTGGATAAATGTACGCGATTTATATTTTTCTGTCACAATTATTATTATCATTTAAAGTTAAAATAGCCAAGAAAATGAATAAATTGACGAAGAATAAAAATAAACCTGACATGCACAGGCAATATATTATTGTTATCTTGAGCAAATAAAAACGCGTTGCATTAAAATCTTTCATGAAAAGATCAATAGCTCTAGTGTGAGCTTTGGATGAAATAGAAGAATCTTCAGAAATAATTCACAACAAAGAAAGAATCTACAAGGCACATCTATGAACAAAGCAGGCACTATAAAGATGATATCTCTGGACACCAAAGATTCATGTTAGACCCGTATGCCATAAGCTACAGAATTTCCGGAAAACACATTCCGAATTCATAAACAAACCACTACATCATGCAGTCCAGCATATGTGTCAAGTTCGCTCGCTGAATATTAAAAAAGAAGAGGGAGATGGGGTATAATAGCTTCTCCGTTTAGCATCGTGTCCAAATGTATATCCGCCCGCCATCTTCATCTTCATGGGCGGGATGTCACTGAATATGGCTAAAACATTCATTATGCACGTTAGGCCACGGTGCTACAACGTGATTTCTGAGCTTTGAATGACCAATGCATCTGATTGCTCGACATTCAGCCCTAAACAGACTGCATTGACGTTGAATTATTATTCTGGAAATGTCCCTGGTTTCTCTTCTGAACCAAAGCGCATCCATCGTTGGGAAGCTGGGTAGAACTTTTCTCAAATATCATGACCCCTAATTCATTTTACTACTGAATGTGTAACATTATCCCGTTATTACTTCGTCCTACCCACAGGAGACAAATTTTCCTCCATTCTCAAAATTGTGGTGCGGGTTGGGTTCGCGCCAGAACCCCTCCCAGGGGTTTCAGGGACCAGGAATTATCAACGACTAATGTTTGCGTTTCGATTTGTGCCGATCCTTCTAGCTTTCAGGCCGGCCGTGATCATGCAAGCCAAATAACCCAAAGGAGGTGCATGGTGAGAATGAGAGAATTATGTGCTGTCCCAAAAGGTGTCCCTTATGGTCCAAAATGTCAGCTTTTCAAATGAGTTGTACACAGATGATAAATAGAAGGAGAACCAGGAATAATGGCGGTCCACGAGGATTACGGGCTAGCACCTAAACTCATCAGGTCCGCACGCGACTCTAAGACGGTAAGAACAATATTACAATAGAGAAGTGCGCGTCTTGACATGGAAGACAGCTCGTTAGTGAGGTCTGGGAGGATGGGTATGAGATGTTAGAGGGCAGAGACTCAGAGACGAGAGAGAGAGAGAGAGAGAGAGAGAGAGAGAGAGAAATAAGTGAGAGATATAGACAGAGTGACAAAGAAACAGAAAGAGAATCTACAGTTAGAAAAATACAAAGCCAGAGAAAAACAGAGTTCGAAAATAAAAAGAACCAATGACCAAAAAGACAAACTACAGGAGAGAAGTGTAGATAGAATGACATAAAGAAACTGAAAAGACTAACAGGCAAAAAACAAAACGGAAAATGGTAAAGAATTATAGAATCTGAGTCAAAGAAATAGAAATAGATCCAGGTAGATGTAATAGAAGACGCATACAAACTTAAATAGGGAGGCATAGACATCAACTGATTAAAGTAAATGATGAAGATAGATAATGAAGCAGAGCGGAAAAACAAAAACAGAATGCCACAGAAACAAAGAGACAGAGTTATGGAAGAACAAATCAAAGTATCAATGGAATATAGAAAGATAGCGAGACACAACAGAGAACAGGAAGAGCAGGGAACGATAGAGAGCAGTCGAAGAACTTGCAATGAATCCTAGTGGAGAGACAACGAATATGACGAGACAGAAGAGTGCAGAAATCGGAGAGTGGCAAATAAGGGGATAAGAAGATTCACAAAGAGGAACAGAAAAGAGGATAAGCGGAGAGACAGAAATATGCAGAGACCCAAAGATATATCTTTTTGGGAGAAAGAGAGAGACTAACAGAGAAAAATGAATCATGAAAATGTAAGAAAGAGAGAAATAGAAGATAGAGGCAGAATTTGAAACAGAGCAGGAGAAAAAGAAAACAGCATTAATTATCAAATTTGCGGTGAATTTTCCGTGCTCTTTGTGTAACTAAAACAAATCTACGATTAGTCTTGCTTGTCTCATTTGGTTTGAAGAACTAATCTCTTTATTCATTGGTCGAGTTCTTCTGCATTCACGTTTACAAGCACTTCTACTATTCTTTTAATGCACCTTTTACGAGCACCAACGTAGTGTTGAGCATATTCACACAATATATACCGTGGTCGACAAAAATGGGCGCTTATGCATTCCTGTAAACAGCACTTGGGGTATAACAGTTAATTCTTTTCCTTGAACTATCGAAATGTCTTTTCATATTAAATTTTTTTTTTTTTGGTAGTCATTCGGAAAAGACGATAGGACTTTAGCTTGTTCAACTCTTTAGTGGCTTGCTTTGCACGCATCATGCTGGGTTCGACACGGCGATTTGTTCTTTGCTACCAAAGTGGCTGGACCAGCAGTGCTTCAATATCGTTGTCATATGTCGTCTCCTCGACCAAATAAATACATGTTCATTGTTTTCTTTCTTTGATAGCGTTGTTAAATGCGTCCACGCCTAGGTCGCCAAGAATTAAACTATCCTCTCTGATAAGGAATACAAACATCGTATTAAACTGCAAATTATCATTTTTAAAGAAGCACTATAATTAAGAAAGAGAGCGATTATAGTACTTATATGTGTGCCTCTATATGGGTGTGGGTGTTTGTGTGCATGTGTGTACATATACATATATATATATATATATATATATATATATATATATATATATATATATATAATATTCAACCATATATTGAGAATTATATGTTTGTCAAATTATATCACTTATATGGCGAGCTAAAACACGGAAAACGACAAATCGGCAGACCTAAACTACGATATAGAGATATCTGCAAATCATCTCTGAAAGACTTCTCCATCTGTGAAAACGACTGGCAACATCTGGCAAGTGATCGCACATCATGGAGAGCACGTATAAGGAACGGTATAACAACATTTGAGACTGTTCTAAGACAGGACTTAGAAGAGAAGAGACTCATGAAAAAGGATGGTAAACCCTGTGGACCAGCGAGCCTGACCTGTTCATTATGTGACCGCGTGTGTTTGTCAAACATTGGTAGAATTAGCCACGAGAGAAGCTGTTCGGCAAAAACAATACCTCAAAAAAATACGCAATAGCCTCCACTAGACCGTCTGACAAGACGAAAAGGGCCATATATATATATATATATATATATATATTGAGAATGGAGTAAAACCAGTCAATGCTATTTTCGCCTACAACTATTCATCTATTTTCAGGGGTTGAGGAAGACCAAGATTCTTGTCAACAGACAATATTGATATTTAACAGAAATTCTGCAGCGGTACGGGTGGATGTACACTTAGGCTAGGTTAGAAAAAGTTTAGCGCTCCACACCATTTTATGGTAGAAGTATATAAGATAAGACCCAGGACCACCAACAATGTAAAGTGAAGTGTAGGAGACAATCCAACGCACGAAAAAAGGCAAAGCACTTGGTCCTGACAATATAACAATCTAAGAGATAGATACATTAGGAGAGCTGGGAGTACAAGTCATAACAAAACTACTCAGTGATATATATATAGCAGTGGATACATATCCGAAGATCTACTAAAATCTGTCTTTATAGCCATACTAAAGAAATCAGGCGCCACTGATTGCGAAGACCATCGCACTTTTAGTCTCATTAGCCTTATGACCAGAACATTATAAAGAATCATCATGAGCCGTGTAAGGGACAAAGTAAAACCAGAAATAAGTGAGGAACAATGTGGATTTGTGGAAGGAAAGGACACCAGTAATGCAATATACATCCTGAGAACATTGATAGAAAGAGCTATAGAGGTAAAAAAAAATCTTTATATGTGACTTATAGACTACACAATAGCATTTGACAAAGTAAAGCATGTGAAATAATAAAATGCTGGAGAAATTAAATATTGATGGCGAGGATCTAAGAATCATAAAAAAACATGTACTGGCAACAAACAGCAGCCCATTGAATTAAAAACCAAACAGGACAGTTTCAACTTATAAAACAAGGAGTCAGACGAGGCTGTGTTCTTGTGTTCGGCCTTGTTTTCACTTTACATCGAAAATATTATGAGATCAATAGTGGACAAAAAAGAAATTGAAGTCAAAGATCACAACATAATAATATGTGATATGCGGATGACACAGTCTTAATATCAGAGACAGAGAATGAACTAGAAGAAATGATAGACATAATAGTAAAAAATAAAAAGCAGCAAGATAGGTCTCAGTCTGAATAGTAAGAAAACAGAAGTAATGGTCATATCGAATCACCATCATAATGCAGTTTATAAATAAACAGGACAAATCTGAAACAAGTGCAACGCGTCAAATACTTGGGAACCATAATAAAGTCAGATGGAAGATGTATTAAAGAAATTAAAAAGTTGTACAACTCAGGCCAATAAAGCATTTCAGAAAATGAACAACGTCCTATGCAAGTCTATAGAATATCAATGTTCAACAGAAGTGAGAAAGAGAGTTTATCGGTGCTATATAGAGTCAATTCTGACCTATGGAAGCGGATCATGTGCAGTAGACAAACACATGTAAAGATCGTTAGAAGGCCACAAAGATTTCTCAGAAGAATGATGAAAGTTCAATGGACAGCTAAAATGAGGACATTCTCAAAAAGGCCAAATTGAAAAGGGAGCTCCTAAAAAAACATAAGGAAGAAACAATATTTTTCGAGCACATCAATAAAAGAGGAAAGTTGGAATACTTTGTTACAACTGGCAAAATACAGGGAAATAGAGATCGCGGACGACAAAGAGAGAAGATACTGGATAGATTTTTTGGTGTCATGGCATAGATAACAGTCAACAATAGAATTGATGGGATTCACTGTGGATAGAAGGTTATGGAAGGTTATGATCGTCTACGCCAACCGGTAGGGCACATGATGATGATGATGATGATATAAGATATAACAGGATTTTATAACGTTATGCATTTTCTGTCTGTCCCTTTTGTTATTATTGGCAGAAATATAATTGTATCTGGCGACAAATACGTCATGGCAAGAAATGACTACTTCTACAGCACCTGTACCATGACATGAATTCTCTGCCCTTGCTTTAGTACTGATGATGAGCGGAACAGTTTACGAACTCGTGAACATGATTAAAGATTCTCCAAACCTGACCCCTGACCTTAAATTGTAGCAGATGCGTCCTTTAGCCAGCTTCCAACAGAGACTATCGTTCCGTGAAAACTCATTACGCCCATCTCTTCCGGGAAACACAAAGAATTGGTGCGATGCGGTGACAGGGGGAAATTTGTACCCCTCCAGCATTTAGCTCAGCGATTAAGTGAAGTGCATCAGCCACTGTTTCAATGACTTCATCAAGTGTGGGTAAAAGGAGCACAAGCGGCTCTTGAAATCTTTGGGGTGGGATTTGGGTCTTGACGGCCATACAATTATGTCGGCGACAGATCGCCCAAGACACATGGTACAATGACAGATACCAATTTGAGAGACATTTCTGAAGAAAATGAAAAATAATTAACTCATTGAGCTCTCAAATGTTTCTAGCTTGTGTGATGATTTCTAAATAGTATTATCATGCTCGAGTAATATAAGCCTAGACATTTTTCTGGTTCATTGAATGTCGCGATTATAGCTGACATAATAAAAATGATAAATTCGGAAGTATAGAAATTTTGAAGAAAATTTGAAATTCGGATTTATAGAAAAAATAGGAAATACTGGATGGAAGAAAAGGATAGAAACATTGCAGTTTTGAATCGGCTAAAAACGAAAATCAGAACTGTTTAACACTATTCGAAAACGATTTCGGGGCGGGCGGGGAGGGGAAGGGGTGTGGAAACAGGATGGTTTATAAGTAAGACGTCGACTTCTGGACAGGGAGATCCCACAACAGGCAGTGAGGATTTTGCTAAAATTAAATCCGTGGTTTCTAAGCGGCTTTTACCTGCCCTGGTCCCTGGGTAGAAAGATCAGATGTCTAACCCTTTCGGATAGCGGTAAAAAAAATCCAGGAGGTTCCGTGTGCAGTCGTGCACGTTAAAGAACCATTGGTTGTTAACAGTCGAAAAGAGTAGGCTAAGATGGGCACTGCCCGGGCAAATTGTGGTAAGAAAACCTACCCAAGTCGACGACGGATGTGATGGGCCGAAAGGCACAGTTATGGATGTTTGTCGTAAAATAGCGACACGGTAAACACATTAAAACTGAATGGATGAACTCAGAGAAGAGAAGAGACGAGAAGAGAAGAGAAGAGAAGATAAGATAAGAGAAGAGCAGAGCAGAGAAGAGAAGAGAAGAGAAGAGAAGAGAAGAGAAGAGAAGAGAAGAGAAGAGAAGAGAAGAGAAGAGAAGAAGAGAAGAGAAGAGAAGAGAAGAGAAGAGAGAGAGAGAAGAGAGAGAAGAGAAGAGAAGAGAAGAGAAGAGACGAGAAGAGAAGAGACGAGAAGAGAAGAGAAGAGACGAGAAGATAAGAGAAGAGGTTATCGGGAACGAAAATAAAATATCTGGAGGGGAAAATACAAGGTAGGCGAGGCAAAGACAGACCAATATTAAAATGGACTTATAGCATCAAATGATGGGCAGGTAAAAACAACGTACACTATCAAGATAAAAGACAAGAGTGACATGCGTTCCATGGTAGTTAACCTTCGATCTTGACACCAAATGAGCAAAAATTAGAGGACGAGCGGAAGTAGATATGAACAATATCCTTCAGGTTGAGGCTGCCCGGTTAAAGATATCTGCGAACTGTGAAAATGAGAGAAAACTGTTCTTGTTTTATGGGTGGAACACAATATCTAGACCACGGATCGATATGGGAGCTACGATAGCTCAGTAGTTAGTAAACTTGACTAAATGAGACAAAAGCTCGGGTTCGATCATGATCGACGGCTTGCGGGTTCAATTAGATATTAAAATGGGTACCTGATTTTTTCTTTGGAATATAAAGCTTAGATATTAAAATGGGTACCTGATTTTTTCTTTGGAATATAAAGCTTAGATATTAAAATGGGTACCTGATTTTTTCTTTGGAAAATAAAGCTTAGATATTAAAATGGGTACCTGATTTTTTCTTTGGAAAATAAAGCTTAGATATTAAAATGGGTACCTGATTTTTTCTTTGGAATATAAAGCTTAGATATTAAAATGGGTACCTGATTTTTTCTTTGGAAAATAAAGCTTAGATATTAAAATGGGTACCGGATTTTTTCTTTGGAAAAAAAAGCTTAGATATTAAAATGGGTACCGGATTTTTTCTTTGGAAAATAAAGCTTAGATATTAAAATGGGTAGATGTACAATCTTACATATATCTGGGTAGTTATATAGATAAAGAGGGAGGAATAGAAAATGATACCAAAATAAGGATATCAAAAGCAAGAGGAGCTTTTGTTGCACATGGAAACATATGAAAGCCCAAAAAATTAGGTTAAATACAAAAATAAAAATCTTCAACAACTCCAGTGTTAAGTCAGTTCTATTATATGACTGTGAAACATGGAGAACAACAAAATTGACAATCACGAAGATACAGACTTTCATTAATGGATGCTTACGCAGAATAAAAGGATGGAAATGGCAGGACAAAATCACTAACATGGAATTATGGAAATGTACCAGTCAAACACCAGTGGATAAAGAGATGCAGCGAAGACGATGGCGCTGGATAGGACACATACTACGGAAGCCAACTGAGAGCATTACACAACTGGCCCTTTTTTGGAATCCCCAGGGGAAAAGACAAAGAAGAAGACCAAGGAATTCTTGGAGAAGACAGATAGATGCAGAGATGAAGATGACGGGGAAGACATGGAATGATCTTAAAAGAATGGCAAAAAACAGAACGACTTGGAAAGTGTTTGTTGAAGACGTATGCTTCTCTGGGAGCTAAAAAGGTAGAAGAAGCCACAGGGGCAGGTTAAAAATACTACAGAGTTTCACACCACACAATGGCATATACAGATAAGAAATGATAATACAGGATATGATATGAAAATAATAAACATTTTGCAATCTTTGTACATTTTGTTATATATATATATATATATATATATATAATATATATATATATATATATATATATATATATATATATATATATATATACTATTTTTGCGTTAGGCAGCTTTCACCTCTAACGAAGTCCTTAGGAACTGGGAACTGAAATTTGCGCGCTAATCCTTTTTTATCCCTGGCAGCTGCACAGCTGTGTTCAGAGGTCCTTCGCCACACAGATAGATAAATCCGTCTTTGGAGGTACTACTATTTTTTCCGCCGATGATTAATTCGCGTTTCGAGCCGGACCTCGCTGCTGAGACCAGGGGTAGTTGCTGCAGAGAGAAATCAGAAATAATAATCCAGGCTGGTAGTCTTTCTGTCTCTAGACCGGCCCTCCTGCCTCGAGTCCCTCATCAATAGAAGTGAGAAATGAAATGACAAAAATATAGTTTTAGCTGAAGACAACATGAACACTATACGTAAATTGCGTATTATACGAAAACTATAGCCATATAAAGATATAGAAGTACAATTTCGTTTCAAGAACAAATGCTATAAAATGTAAATTAGAGTTGCTTTATTTGTAATAAAAGGTACGTTTTAGGACAAATAAAACCCACAAGATAAGTATCACTAAAATGTGTTTCTCGAGACATCAGTAAAAACAACAGAGTAATGGGCACCATAAGATAAACCAGATTATATTGAATCTAGCAGAAAGAAACACCAAAATGGAAGAAAAGCCAGCTTATTTTGAGCCCAGTAGAGAAACAGCAAAATGGAAAACAGGTCAGTTTATAATGAACCTAACAAAAACACACCAAAAAAACAGTACAATCGAAGACAGGTCAGTTTATATAGTCTAACAGAAAAACAACACAATGGAAAACAGGCCCATTCATATTGAGTCTAATAGAGAAACAGCACATTGGAAGACAAACCAGTTTATATTGAATCTAACAGAAAAACAGCACACCAGAAGACAAAAAAAGCCTAATTTGCTTCGCCATCACAAACTCACGTTCCCATTAGCAACCAATTACAACTGCCATTTACGACTGGTCAGAATGAGAAACCCAAACGAACTAAACACAATCTGTTGTACTCTGCCAATTTCCTCTACTCACCTTGGATGATCCTGTATATAAAGAGTTCTTAATATATTAACGGGAAAAAAAACATTGATACAAAATTATACATTTAAAGATATTTCAACTCTCAAGGTGAGATGTAGCGAAATCCTATAAAAATATCAAAATAAATGCACAGAAAATAATAGAATTTATTAACTGGTGTATTTTTGCTTCCGCATTCAAAATATTAATGAACCTATAATTATATTTTTGTTTGTATGGGGAATTGAGTAGATTGTTCTTTGGTAATTTGTAAAGATCACTGTTAGTATTTGGACTGTGAATGGTTTGTACTCGTACATTACTCATGTCAATATGTGTGTATGGGCGTGTCCGATGTGCACTGATGATGATCCATTGACTAAACTAAAATAACTAAAATAACTATTTACTCACGTTACCATCATCATTGATGTAACGTGATCGATAAAGTGTTTTTTGATAAATGTTTTCAAACGAGACACCTTTTTCTTCATATGAGCACGGCTTTGTTGTAAAAAAAAAAATCAGCTACTATAAACAATTGTCGCACTAACTGTATCGTAAACGTTTGAATTTAAAACGAAAATAATCATTTACTTGTTTTGATATTCTTGAGATTAAAAAAAATTAATATAGGGTATAAATATAACAGATTCGCCGTCCATATAATTCTCTAATTTATGAGCAGCAAAAAGTTTAGGCTCGGTCTCATTAAACCACGAGGCTGTCATGTTGACGCGCAACTCTTACTCACTCCCCCATAATAACACCATCATACCCCATAAATGACATTTTTTGGGTTGATCTATTAATTCCGAAATCGGCTGAGTTGACGTAAATTATCGTGAGCGTACATCGTATTTGAAGTACCAACAATAACATAATGTGATATCTATAGCCAAAAACATACACTATGTCAGCTTTCCCTGAAATATATGCAATTTGTTTGTATCTGTATGTGTAAGTTAACTTATGCAGGTTATGTGCATGTTCATATATATATATTTGGTTATTTGGTTATGGAAGGCCCCGGTATCACTGCAAACGAATTAAAATCCATAATTGCGCAACCGCCCGTGCCAGCGTAATCATCCGAATTAATATCTCATATCCCAAACAAAGAAAGGTAACTGTAGTCCCCATCGTAGCAGTCTCAGCACACGCCAAAAGACATAAGGGGAAACCGTGCAGAAAGTGAACACAGCCAACTGTTCCCTGTCATACGATATCATCATTTATCGTAAACAATTGGAATATCGAAACATGATCAAAACGGATGAGACACAGCCAAGGTGTGCACAGAGCACTTAACTCAGTAGCTCCTGCAAAAAGCCGGACTTGGAATATGAGGAAACTGCAACAAGCAACACTTTTCATGCATAGCCTTCAATGGTTCCCGCCGCCTATCCACAATATACCGGAAGTTCACGTCCTCTTGAGTCTTGCTGTCAATAATTGACAATCTAGCTAGATCATGTGATTTATTCTCATTGTCAATAAGTATACAGAATACTGTGGTGCTTCAACAAGGTGTAGTCAACCCCGCAGTTATATCATTAAATAACATGCCCTTAAATCTGTGAGAAAGTTCACCTATCTCGGTTTTATGGTCACAACCACTGTCTCCCTTGAAGAAGAATTAAGTTCCTGAATCGGAAAGACAGCTTCCACATTTGGTAAACTTAAGAAAGAGCATGGGCAAACATCACATTAACACTCAGGACTCAGATTCAAATTTACCAAAGCTTTGTGCTTAGAACACTTCTCTACGGATCAGAAACTTGGACTACCTATGTAGGGCAGCAGAAGAAGTTAAACGGCTTCCGTGCTTTCATGTGCGTTGCCTTCAAAAGACTATGAACATCAAATGGCAGGATAAAGTAACCAACTCTAATGTCTTGTAACAAATTAAACTCCCATCCATCATATCAACACTTAGGAGTCGTAGATTAAGGTGGCTGGTTCATGTCAGAAGAATGGCAAAGATTCGCATTCCCAAAGAAATATTGTATGGCGAACTTAAGGACGGAAAGAGACCAAAGGGCAGACCAGTGCTGAGATATAAAGATGTGTGCAGGGATTCCTTGAAGGAATTATCTATCAGTGAAAGAAACTGGGAAAATGTGGCTGCAGATCGTAACATATGGTGAACAAAAATAACAAATTGCACAACATCTTTCGAGGCGGTACTGATATCAAATTCAGAAGATAAAAGGCGAAGGAGAGAGGACACGAGACCAGGAACCACAAATACACCGTGTTTGTTCTGTGGATGGATATGTCTATCCAATATTAGTAGATTCAGCCACGAGAGAAGCTGTTCAGCAATGCAGCATTAGCATAAGACAATAATATTTTTACCAAAATACTGACTTGTCGTGATCGCTTGCTACCAATCGTCTGTCAAGACGCCCAAGACCATATACATGGTACCCAAAGAATCACTAAAGTCATTGGTCAACTGTGAAGCAGTTAATTCGAATAATTACAGGCTTTCTCTTGACAAAACGACCCTTAATCGTAGTGGCTCTACACTCTGAATTGGGAACATTCTTATTATCCCTTTACTCGGACCTGCCCGAAGGAAAGTTGGAAGACTGATGGGACAAGTAGCCGCTCGTTCTGAGCAGTTGCACCCCTGATAGAAAAAATAACTTGATACCTACGGAGATTCGAACTGGCATTCTCCTGGTTTTGAGCATGACGAGTTATCGATTTGGCTACACGCTCCCCAGAAAGCTTCTTAAAAGTAAGGAACGTATATTTTGTGTGACGTATATTTGATTTTATTTTCGAAATATTAAAAACTGAACATAGAAAAGTAAGTGCACAGTTGTACTACTAGATGTATTTTCCATTGAAAATAATTGGAAAAGCCAGAATAGAAAACAAGATTTGCGAAAATTACAAAAATTGGTGGTGGAGATGAAAGGGAGGAACGGGTGAATTTGCTGGTCTTCGTCTGCATGTTAAAACCTTGCAGCCCGGATCTAGCAAGTTTGTGGACACATCTGGACAGGATTTCTCAACCAGTGTCCAACTGGTCCATTGGGAACACAGTCTTAGTGACTAATGGATCTTAACACACGTGCTTCATTTTGGACCCATTTCAGCAAAGTGTGCATTTTTGCACTGCATCGTCAATGTGTTGGTTAATGTTAAAGTAATATCAACACTGAGTCCAATTTATCCTGGATAGCAATATCTTAATATTATCAGAGACGGTACAAAATATGAACGTGAGCAATTTTTTTGTAAAATCATCATCGTAATCATTACCATGTGCCATATCGGTTGACGTAGACGATCATGTCCTTCCACAATCTTCTATCTACAGTACATCGTATCAGTTTTGTTGTTGACTGTTTTTCATGCCATGACACCAAGCTATCCAGTATTTTCTCTCTATGCCGTCCGCGATCTCTATGTCCTTTTATTTTGCCAGTTGTAAGCAAGTATTCCAAATTTATTTCAAAACACAACTTTGTCAAATCATCATCCAATAAAAATGACGTTTCAACCAATTAATCTTACCAGGCGAAGGACAAGTGAGAGATCGATAAATGTGCAAACAAGAAGTGGTGACATATATGTCAGATTTTAACTGTAGCAATCAACAAACAAGGGAAACCAGCAGAGAAATGTTTGTTTATTATGGAGCTATTCCATTAATGCGTGCTGCTCGGGTTGGCAGGTGAATTTGGGTGTTGAGAAGGCTCAATTATTTTATAAATAAAAGGAAACTTATCAAATATTTTTTTGTTGTGTGTGTGTGTGTGTGTGTGTGTGTGTGTGTGTGTGTGTGTGTGTGTGTGTGTGTGTGTGTGTGTGTGTGTGTGTGTGTGTGTGTGTGTGTGTGTGTGTGTGTGTGTGTGTGTGTGTGTGTGTGTGTGTGTGTGTGTGTGTGTGTGTGTGTGTGTGTGTGTGTGTGTGTGTGTGTGTGTGTGTGTGTGTGTGTGTGTGTGTGTGTGTGTGTGTGTGTGTGTGTGTGTGTGTGTGTGTGTGTGTGTGTGTGTGTGTGTGTGTGTGTGTGTGTGTGTGTGTGTGTGTGTGTGTGTGTGTGTGTGTGTGTGTGTGTGTGTGTGTGTGTGTGTGTGTGTGTGTGTGTGTGTGTGTGTGTGTGTGTGTGTGTGTGTTCAAACAAGAAAGGAAAAAAAAGACACACTCAGACTTTCATGTGAAAAGTTTTTGTAGAGCTTGAAAGTAGAGGCCGCCATGATTTAGGTCTGAGTTTTCATTTCACACCCGAGAGAAAAAAAAACAAAACTTTTTGACCGATGATGTCACGAATAGTTATCTACATTACCCGGAGAGCGACAGTGGTTTTTATCGATTCGACAACACGTATTCGGGGAAGTGATAACTAAAACTCTGTAAACGAATTTGTGAAATATTGAACAGCCAATCAAAAGAAGTCATTTTTCTAGCATGTTTGTCAATCAGTAAGTACTGTCCAGTTATTATTTCATGATTCCAGTTTATTAAAGCAAGACTTCCTGGCAGAGCTCACGAAACTAAACTTTAAGTAACGCTAGAAAGATTAAACAAAATACAATATAACTGTTAGGTTTAGAGTGTGTGTGTATGTGTGTGTGTGTGTGTGTGAGAGAGAGAGAGAGAGAGAGAGAGAGAGAGAGAGAGATGTGTTATATTAGTTCTTCAATGTTACAGAAACAATTGGCGAAATTGGGAAAATTGAACTCATTGTCTTAGTGGTGATTAATCAGATCAATGTTGTTGCAGATTCAGTGCTTTTATACTTATTATAGCTTTTTGACAGGTCAATCAAAGGGATCGAATTATTGGAAATTTCGAGTACCTGTGAGATTTCTACTTACTAAGATGAAGAGTGTCTATAATTTTACGTTTTTTTTTTTTTTTTTTTTTTTTTTTTTTTTGCGATTCTCCACCCTACCAGCGTTACCTTAGTAGCACGCTCTGTTCGTGGAATCAGTTGTCACCGCAGTCGGGATATCCCCATATCCACTGTTACAGCTCCCGCCAAAGCGCGTTGGCAAATTCTGTTGACTATGTCTACTACCGTGCAGCCCTAATCTGAGTACAGGTGACGATTCCAAACAACTTCCATTGAATAAAGAGTGCACAATCACACACTTTTTATGGGTTGTCCTCTTTTCTAAATGTATCAGTTTGAGGGAAACGGTATAAATTATTATTTCTTTTGAAATTTTGAACAGACAATTGCATCAGTCCTGTTTGTTAATACTTTAAATTGTCGGTGGGTTTTTTTTCCTATTTGTTCATTTTGAATACAGAATCTGTTTTCTGTCAGTCTTTGATAGCTCTAGGCACTCGACATAATTGGTTTGATAGGACTAATATACGGAAGTCGATATGAATATTTAATGAATGTTGCCTAAAAGCGAAATCTCAATGCTATGTGATCTATGCGTATATAAACAACTTTCAAGCAAAATACTTATATATGAATATATATATATATATATATATATATATATATATATACACACACACAGTATATTCTATTATTTTTGACTGCTATTAACTATTTTGCCCATTGATTGCTCTGAGTTTCATTTCTATTCATGTTACAATAAAATAATTACCACTCTCTACACTTGCTTCTCTTCTTATATTTACTCTTTTTAAAAAAACAATCTTTACACAATTATTTTCTGGGAAGTAAATGTGACATACCGACCACGTGACCCAAAAATATGCTGTTGGTTAAACACATAGGAATGCGCTAAGAGAACCTTTACTTACTTAATTGTATTTGTTTTTCAACTCAGTTGTTACTTCGATCATGCATTTATTTATGCGATAAAGTCACAATCTCTGTAATATTCTTGTTTTAATTTTACAAGAGAAACTAGTGTGGCCATTGTGTGTATGTGTGTGTTGTGTGTGTGTGTTGTGTGTGTGTGTGTGTGTGTGTGTGTGTATGTGTGTGTGTTATTAAGCGTATATGACTTCAGCGTTTGGGTTTCTCATTAACTGTTACGAGGACACTGGCTATGTCTTGAGATGACTGGCATTTTATGTTGCTGTTATTCGTAGAAGCCGTATCGTTGTCACTTTATTGGTACATAACACTATTTCACAGTTGTTCTTAAGATCACTATCACTGCACACCAGACGACTCCATAGGTGATCTGATATCCCCCTTCCCCCCCCCCCCCCCCTTTCCTAGAGAATCTCGAGAAAAGGAGAATCCAGGCCGATATGCACGCACTCCATAGTGTGGTCTCGGATCCACGGTATTACAATAACGGTAGCTAATTCCTCCATTAGTTCTGCTATTATTGTGCTTGGTTTCCATTCCTCTACTGCTATTAACTTCAATAACTACAACTCCTTACCATGTTGTTCCACAACAGTATGTGATTTTTTTTTCCATATACTGTTTTGTTTCTCTCTTCTCTACATGACCTATGTTCATTTTATTCATTTTGATAACTTTACAATGTATCTTGTTTGCTGTTATTACATTAAACATTTTCGTTTTATTTAGGGTTCTTATATTTCACAAACCAATTCAGGTTTAGGACAATTCATTTTCTTATGGATGACTTCCTGACAGATTTCACAATCATAGTTTATGTGAGTTAATATCTTTTCGGATGTCATCACGAGACTCGGTTATCTGCTTCTCCGAGACTTAATACTTTAGTTACACGATTTATCTTTCAAGTACACAACGTCGTTGTATTGGTCCCTGTGCTGTAACCGGAACTTCAAAAATAATGTAGCTCCACATGGTGTTACATAGCGGTCGATACACGAACAGAAGACAATAACGATGTGTATCAGATATAAATATAGTTGACAACAAATAATTTATTAATATTTGCATATGTCTAAAGGACGTCTTTAAAAACATATATCATAACTGTAGTCAATGATTTTATTTTTAAGTTTACATGACCACTTCATCCACAGCAACGAGAAAATCTTAATATATAAGGTCTCTGCAAATCGGATGTAACTGAATTATAATGATTACTGTTTTTATTTAATTATTTATTAAACTATGATTATATATATATATATATATATATATATATATACATAAGTAAAGAGTAAAGTACCCCCGTCACGCCAAGTGGCGTATAGGGAAAAATATGGTGTTAGTGTCCCCATATTTTACAGACCTTCAGCACATGATTTTTTGGGTAATGTGGTCGGTATTACGCCCGTGCTGCTTTACTTTCCCAGAAAAAAATCCGGTACCCATTTAAGGCTGGGTGAACCCGGAAGCAGTCGATTGGGATCGAACCCTACACCTTGTCCTTTGTAGTCCAGTTCACTAACCACTGCGCTATCGCGGCTCCCATATATATATATATACATAACATTTGTCAAATATAATGATAAAAGAAATGCAATAAATGAGTTATAAAGTCCTGAACCCTTAAAATCATGAAAGTTTATTGGATCGTGTTCAGGACAAGTTAATAATCAAAACTTACAGAGTGTATATCATAGCTGAAGGAATAAACAACTCAAAGATACAATTACATTGGACATAACCAGTGATGGAAAATGTACAAATGAAATATAAAAAAAAAATAAAATGAATGGCAAAAGGCAATTTTAATGCCATGACAAAATATAATAACATAAAAACAAATAACACATGGGCTAAAACTGTGAATAGCAAAATGTTATATCTTCTCAACATTTCTGTATGGTGCAGAAACAGGAACATTAGACAAGAAAAGAGAACAGAAAATTGAAGCCTTTCAAATATCGGATTTATAGAAGAGTAGGAAGAATTGGATGGAAAGAAAAGAAAACAAACGATGAAGTTTTAAAACAACTAAAAATGAAAAGAGAACTACTAAACACAAATTCTAACAAGAGAAATGAGATTTTTGGGACATGTTTAAAAAAGACAGCAGTCTACTAAAAATAATCTTGGAAGGGAAAATACAAGGTGAAAGAGGCAGACCAAGACTAACATGAACAAGTAATATCAAAAGATAGACGAGCCAGCCTATGACAACTTGCACTTTCAAATCAGGAGACAGAGCGGAATGGCTCTTCATGGTAGCCAACATTCGTTGCGGAGACGGCACTTAATGATGATGATGATGCTCAGGACAACTACGGCTGAAGAAATAAGAACCTAAACAATAAAATGATGACAGAAAAATAAAAAAGTTATACAGTACGGACTAATGCGAGGGGGAAAAAACGGAAAGGGACATTACTTTTTCCAAGAACGGTACAAAAAAGTATCCGCACAATCGACAACAACACATCACTGGCTTTGGCATGTTCACAATCATAAAGTATCCCTTAGATTACAAGGCAGAAGAATCACGTGGCCTGGCAGTGCTAATTTGCTCCGCGGTGAATAATTGATAGGCTCTATCCATGCCATGTCACAAACAGAGTGAAGTGATCGCTAATGATGACATGGCTCTGCTTTTGTTCTAGGACTTGTTGCACATTCTCAATAATTCATACCCACTAGGATTACAACTAAGTCAAATCTTCCTGCCTTATTCTTTCTCGCTCGTTCTCTCTCTTTCCCTCCCTCTTCCCCCCTTTCTCTCTATCTCTCGTTCGCTTCAATTTTGTTCTGTGTTTGTATATATATATATATATATATATATACAAGGCTTTTGTTAATATACAAGACTTTTTTTTATCGTTCTCAGTTTTCTTTCTTCTTCCCCTCTCCCTTTCTCTCTCTTTATCTCTCTCTCTTCTCTCTCTCTCTATATATATATATAAATATATGTATATACAGTATCTCTTCTTAGTATTTCTTTATTCTTCTCTCTCTCTCTCTCTCTCTCTCTCTCTCTCTCTCTCTCTCTTCAATATATATAGTTTTTTTTCCTTCCGTTTATTTTCCATAATCGTATTAATATATGTTTGATACAGACTACAGATAATCATACTTTATACCGATATTTTTCAATATTTATACCTTGAAATGTCAGCACATATATTCCTCTCTATATATATTCATAATATCTTACATTATCTCTGTCTGTCGGTCTATCTGTCTGTCTGTCTGTCTCTTTCTCTCTCTCTCTCTCTCTCTCATTCTCTCTTTCAACTCCATGTTGCAAGTAAAATCAGCAGCCCATTCAAATTTAGACAATGATTGAAAAAAAAGAAAGAAGAAATAAAGAAGAAAGAAAAAAAAGAAAAAAAATTAAAAGAAGGAAAGAAAGAAATTATTTCAAGGAGAGACCATTATATTCATACACAGTCACATAGACACAACACTAACTGCTTGATCCAAGTGTAAAGCTACAAAACGTTGAGTTGTTGAGAATACTAGGTCAGACTTGTGTATTTTAGTAGTAATTTTGTGACCTTGATTTTGATAACAACAGAAACACGGCAATTATAGCTCCCCAAAAGAGAACATGTAAATGTTTGCATTAACGTGAATTAACAAATGTTTAATAATCTTACACGGGTTGGTTCAACACATTAATCACATGTTTACTATGTTTGGTTCGGCATTGCGTATTTCATTTTTTTTTTTAATAGTTGCTTAGTGCAGCTATGTCGAAGAAATTACTGGAACCATACAATTTTAAATAATTCTACACATGCTGAAAGTGAGTGGACAAAAATGGGTTTGTCTAGTTTTCTGTGAGGTTGAACAATCACCATTATTGAGTTCTGTCTCCGCATCAAAGGTTGGCTACCATGGAGCGCCATTCCGCTCTGTCTCTTGCTTTGATGGTGCAGGTTGTCATAGTCTGACTTGTCCATCTTTTGATGTCACTCGTCCATGTTAGTCTTGGTTTGCCTCTGCCTCCGTTAGCTTCTAATTTCCCTTCCAAGATTACTTTTAGTGGGCATCTGTGCCTTTTAACATGGTCCAAAAATGTCATTAGTCTTGTTAGAATTGTGTTTAGTAGTTCTCTTTTCATTTTTAGTTTTTTTAATATTTCATCATTTGTTTGATTTTCTTTCCATCTAATTATACCTATTCTTCTATATATCCACATTTCAAAGGCTTACATTTTCTGTTCTGTTTTCTTGTCTAATGTTCATGTTTCTTCGTCATACTGGAATGTTGAGAAGATATAACATTTTTTATTCCTAATTTTAGAGCTCGTGTTATTTGTTTTGATGTTAATATAGTTTTCATGGCATTAAAATTAGTTTCTTTGTCTTTTCTATTCTTTTGTTTATTTCAGGTGTAAATTTTCCATCACTTGTTATTGTATGTCCAAGGTAGTTGTAACTCTGAACTATCTCCAGGTCTATTCCTTCAACTTTGATATCCACTTGTTGGTTTTGAGATTTGTCTTTGTTTATGATAAAAGTTTTAGTCTTTATTTTGATTATCTTTCCATTAATATTTAGGCCTGACAACTCTGGGATATTTTTAAAGATTTGTTCAGTGTTTAGTTTGAACAAGCTTGGTGATAGGATGCATCCTTGTCTTACTCCTTTTTTTAAAAATATCAATAGATATAGTGTTCAATTTGTTATATTTTATTATTAATGTTTGTTCCCAGTATAAATTACATATTAGCAGTATGTGTGTGTCATCTAGATGTATATCTTTTAGGCAGTCTATACGTTGTTTATAGTGTATTCTATCAAAATGCTTTGGTGTAGTTCATGAAGCAGGCATATATATATATATATATATATATATATATATATATATATATATATATATATAAACCGGGACTTCCGGTTTCAAGATGGCGCAGTCATGTTTGCGTCAACGTTCACTGTTACGTTTTTTGAGCCGGAAAGATGGTTAATTCTATCTTTCCAATGCAGATCAGTGTATAGATAAAACGTTCCACTATTGGGAACTTCCCCGGTGAAGCGGAGTACATGCATGTGATCTTAAATCCTCTACAGTGTGTGTGATAGTGTGTTCTGTGTTGATTGCAATTCAATATACGTCATCGTTGGAATACCGGTCAATATGACGGTTAGGCGTCAGGAACTTTTAATTGCTGTGTCTGAAAAGTGTTCCATGTTGCAGTTTCCGCATATTCCAAGTCCGGTTTGCTGCAGGAGCTACTGAGTTAAGTGCTCTGTGCACACTGTGAGCTGTGTGTATCATCCGTGTTGATCATGTTTCGATATTCCAATGGTTTACGATGAATGCTGATATCGTATGACAGGGAACAGTTGACTGTGTTTACTTTCTGTGCAGTTTCGCCTTATGTCTTTTGGCGTGTGCTGAGACTGCTATGATGGGGACTACAGCTACCTTCCGTTGTTTTGGAGATGAGTTAGTAATTCTGATGATTCCACTGGCACGGACGGTTGAGCAATTATGGATTTTAATTCGTTTGCAGTGATACCGGGACTATAACCAAAACCATAGAACCATAAAACCATATATATATATTAACTTCTGTGTACTTTTCGATTAATGTCATCATGCAGAATACAGCTTCTTTTGTTCCACTGTTTTTCCTAAATCCAAAATGTTGTTCTTCTAATTCCATATTGATTTTATTCGGAATCCTTTCTTGTATAACTTTTAGGAAGTTTTTTTGCTACATTACTTACTCATTATGCTTATTGTTCTAAAATCACTGCATTCATCTGCACCATTCTCGTTAGGCAATGCAATGAAAGTTGATGTTTTTAGTTCAATTGGTATATATCCTGTACGGTATATGTCGTTGCATATGTCTGTAATCACTTCAATGCCAAACCATCTTCTAGTGGCTTTATCATCTCTATCTGTATGATGTCAGGGCCTGCAGCTTTTCCATTTCTCAATGTTTTTATAGCTTTTTCCACTTCAGATTTAAAGATTTTATAGCCTGACGTACATTTTATAATTGGTTTCTTTCATTCATCATAAAATAATTATGCTATATATTCCTGCCATCTATTGATTTTGTCTTTGTTGCATATAAGCATTTTTCATTTTAAATTTGCAACACATCCACTATCTGTGGACAGAGCTCGAAAAATAAATGCTAATTAATGGCCTTTCCCTTTCGTATGGGATTAATCCTTTTTTAATCTGTCCCACAGTTCTGGATACTACTTTAGTTTCATCACATTGTTCATCAATGTATCTCCACATAATCTCATACTAGTTAGTTCCATACAATCTACATTAGTTTACCTCCAACAAATCTTACACTAGTTTATCTCCAAAAAATCTTACACTAGTTTGTCTTCACACAATCGTACACTAGTTTATCTCCAAAAATCTTACACTAGTTTATCTCCAAAAATCTTACACTAGTTTGCCTTCACACAATATTACACAAGTTTAACTCCACACAATCTTACACTAGTTTAATTCTATAAAATCTTGCACTAGTTTATCTTACACAATCTTACACTAGTTTAACTCCATGCAATCTTACACTAATTAGTTCCACACAATCTTACACTAGTTTAACTGCACACAATCTTTCACTAATTAGTTCCACACAATCTTACACTAGTTTATCTCCATACAATCTTATACTAGTTTAACTGCACACAATCTTTCACTAATTAGTTCCACACAATCTTACACTAGTTTAACTGCACACAATCTTTCACTAATTAGTTCCACACAATCTTACACTAGTTTATCTCCATACAATCTTACACTAGTTTAACTGCACACAATCTTTCACTAATTAGTTCCACACAATCTTACACTGCACTGGGAAACATATGGAAATCCAAAGAAATTAGGCTAAATACAAAAATAAAAATTTTCAACTCAAATGTTAAGTCGGTCCTATTATATGGCTGTGAAACATGGAGAATGACAAAATTGACAATCACGAAAGTACAGACTTTCATTAATGGATGCTTGCGCAGAATAAAGGGATGGAAATGGCAGGACAAAGTCACTAACGTGGAATTATGGAAATGTACCGGTCAAATACCAGTGGATAAAGAGATACAGCGAAGACGATGGCGATGGATAGGACACACACTACGGAAGCCAACTGAGAGTATTACACAACAGGCCCTTTTTTGGAATCCCCAGGGGAAAAGACAAAGAGGAAGACCAAGGAATTCTTGGAGAAGACAGATAGAAGCAGAGATGAAGATGATGGGGAAGACATGGAATGATCTTAAAAGAATGGCAAAAAACAGAACGACTTGGAAAGTGTTTGTTGAAGACCTATGCTCCACCAGGAGCTAAAAGGTAAAAGAAGAAGAAGAATCTTACACTAGTTTAACTGCACACAATCTTTCACTAGTTAGTTCCACACAATCTTATACTAGTTTATGTCACACAAACTTACACTAATTAGTTAAATACAGGGGAGGTCAAAAAGTAATGCACACCAATTTTTTTCTCGGCTAATAATAAAGATAGGAATATGAAATTTTGCACACTTGGAATATGACATGTTCCAATTATGTGCACCAAATTGCACAGCATTCTGAAAAATATTACGCAATCTATGAACCGTTAAAATGGAGCTTGTCAACAATGTCCGTTACAAACAGAGAATTGTCATAGAATTTCTGGTTGCGGAAAAAGAAACTGTGGCAAACATTCATAAACGACTGTGTGCAGTGTACAAATGTTCTGCAGTCGATAGGAGCACAGTTAGTCGCTGGGTTCAGAGAATTAAAGCTGCAGAAAGTGTACGAGTGGAGCTGCATGATTTACCGCGTTCTGGACGTGTTGCCTCGGCTACCAGCACAGACATGTTAAACCGGGCTGATGCCATTATTCGTAAGGATAGGCGTATCACTAGTCAGCAATTGGCATTGCAGTTTACAGTCAGCAAGGGAAGTGCAATCGCAATTTTTAAAACTCTCGGATATTCAAAGATTTGCGCTCGATGGGTTCCTCGGTGCCTAACAAATGATCACAGAGTTCAAAGGAAAACATTCTGTTCTGAATTGTTGGAGCGTTTCGGTGTTGAAGGAGAAATGTTTTTGTCAAAAATTGTTACCGGTGACGAAACGTGGACACATTATTATGAGCCTGAAACAAAAATGCAGTCAATGGAATGGCATCATCCGCAGTCACCAAAAAGAAAAAAATTCAAAACATCTCCATCAGCCGGAAAGGTGATGATCACTGTCTTCTGGGACATTGATGGTGTGATTCTTGTTGATGTAATGACAAGAGGTGAGACAATCAACTCGACAGCTTACATCAATACACTGACAAAACTCAAAAATCGGTTCCACAGAGTTCGGCCTAATAAGCCATCTGCAGATTTGTTGCTTCAACATGACAATGCACGCCCTCACACAAGTCTGGTAACACGGGAAGCAATCAACAAATTTGGTTGGACTGTACTGCCCCATCCTCCTTACAGCCCTTATCTGGCTCCCTCAGATTTCCATCTGTTTGGACCACTCAAAAAATTCCTGTGTGGGACACACTTTGACAATGATGAGGATGTGATCCGTGCAGTTAAAAAATGGCTACGCGAGCAGGACAAAACTCGGTACAAACGAGGCATTCATGACCTAGTTTCGCGTTGGCGTAAGGCAATACGCTTGGACGGAGATTATGTTGAAAAATAGGTAGTGTCAAGGGGATGTTCAGCTACAATCTGTGAAAATTTCACACATTTTGCCCGAATAGTTTCCGAGAAAAAAATTGGTGTGCATTACTTTTTGACCTCCCTACAATCTTACACTAGTTTTTCTTCACTCAATCTTACACTAGTTTAACTCCACACAAACTTACACGAATTAGTTCCATAAAAGTCTTACACTAGTTTCATCATCATCATCATCAAGTACAGGGCCTACTGGTTTATGTGATCATGTCTCTCCACAACTTTCGATCTCGACAGTTCTTTATCATTTCCGTTGTTTACATTCTGCCAAGCCATTCTCTTAAGCTGTCTGGTATCTTTTCTCTTTGTTTCCCTCTATCGCTTCGTGTCTCAATTTTTCCAGTTGTTACAATATATTCCAGTTGTTCTCTTCTCATTACATGGCCAAAAAATGATGATTGTCTCTTCCTAATATTGGAAATTAGCTCTCTTTTTGCTTTGACCTCTTTCAGAAAATTTTCATTACTCATCTTAGCTGTCTATGGTATTCTCAACATTCTTCTGTAAAACCACATTTCTACACTAGTTTAGCTCAACATAATCTTATACCAATTTAACACTATATAAATCTAATGTCTGTGTAGTTGACAAAATAATGTACGCTAGTTTAATTGAGCAAAATTACTCCAGAGTTTATATATTTACAGTACTTTGCACTTGTGATGCCCCTCTCCCCTTTATTTTTGCAAATTGAACTCTAATTTATTTTCACACAATTTTACCCCATTTAAGTTTCATACAATGTTTCACTAGTTAATTTTTTTTCCCCCAGTTTACCTTTTAGAGTTTCACTCAATTTTTCATTTGTTGATGTTTATGATGTTATCCTATTAAAAAAAAAATAATACTTTCGTTTATTATTTAGATTTAATCTGCTATAGAAAAGCAATTTGCTTAATCTTCTATTTACCATATGGATCTGACATAGATTCTTCAATGTTACCATTTTCTTTCCAACTGCATTTACTCTAAAACAATAGAAACCAGGGGAAACCAGGGGAAACCAGGGGATTATCTGTAAGAAAATAGGATCGTTTACAGCGATACTAACTGCATTAATTCATAAATATAACTATGAGTTATAAGACATATTTGCACTAACACTGTATTTTCACAAGCATCACAAGGCATGAGGTGTACCTATTTTGTATGTTTAATTTTGGATTCAAACATTTTTCTCATTCATTTCCTCACACTTTGACATTATTGTATATTTTCACGCTTTTACGCTTGCCTCAACCATTCACATTTGAACGCTTATTTAGTTCTTCA
This sequence comes from Megaustenia siamemsis, assembly GCA_032433765.1. NCBI lineage: Eukaryota > Metazoa > Mollusca > Gastropoda > Stylommatophora > Ariophantidae > Megaustenia > Megaustenia siamemsis. The sequence continues at coordinate 62,836,985 of JAVIAB010000092.1, read as the reverse complement.
CAATTTTTCATCATTTGAACTCTTCATATGTGTACGCTTATTTAGTTCTTCACAATTTTTCATCATTTGAACTCTTCATATGCGTACGCTTATTTTGTTCTTCACAATTTTTCATCATTTGAACTCTTCATATGTGTACGCTTATTTTGTTCTTCACAATTTTTCATCATTTGAACTCTTCATATGCGTACGCTTATTTTGTTCTTTACAATTTTGCAACATTTGAACTCTTCATATGCGTACGCTTATTTTGTTCTTTACAATTTTGCAACATTTGAACTTTTCATATGCGTACGCTTATTTTGTTCTTTACAATTTTGCAACATTTGAACTCTTCAGATGCGTACGCTTATTTTGTTCTTTACAATTTTTCATCATTTGAACTCTTCAGATGTGTACGCTTATTTTGTTCTTTACAATTTTTCATCATTTAAACTCTTCAGATGTGTACGCTTATTTTGTTCTTCACAATTTATCTCTCACCTAGTGAGCTCGTCATACTTTTACACTAACAAGTTGTGTCCCTCAGCCAGACCCTCCTAATTCAGTATCAGTCTACATCAGTGGTGTCCAACATTTAACACAAGACCTGATTATCACCAAGGCCAAGACCAGAGTGCCAAACTCTAGAGTATCGTCAAAGATGACATAATGTGATATAGTAATAAATAAATAATGCTTGCATTTTGGCGACATATGTAATCATTGGTAACAAGACAATCAATTATTTATTTCAAAATAATCTTTATATTATTATTTTTTTTTTTAACCGATGGAACTTTTTTTATGTAGAGGTGTTTAATATAGTAGTTTCTGCGGATGCTACAAGGGTCATGAAAAATATTCTGGCAGGTCGGATCTGGCCTGCGGGCCGCAATTTGGCCATCTCTGGTCTAGATTTTATTTCTTCATAGATTTCGCAGGCGACTTATTGTTTATAATTTAAAAAAAAAAAAAAAAAAATTATTCCTGTACTTTCCGTTTCGTTTGCACTTGCCAAAGGTCTCATATGTATACACTAATCAAGATGCTCATATTTTATAATTGACATATGGATGACGTCATTAGTCTATACATTCCTCACACTAAAGACCTCCATTTTAAATCTTCTCCAACAATCTCCACTTTTCAATTCACACAGGACTTCACATATACACCCATGGAAGACTTTACATTTTACACTCACCAAACATCTCAGTCGTAAAATATCTATATAACCCTCAAACACTTTGAAACAGCAATTTGCTATCAATTACCTTTAACTGAGAACAATCTAGCAGCATTAAGCTATCATTGCAGACAGCTTATACCTAAATGAAATGTGTTTTACTATTTTTTTTTTAAAGTTGTAATGCTAAATAGTACTTTAAATCGCCATCTTTTTAATGAAATAATAATGATATATTTGTCAGCGTTTATCTTATTTGATTTCTCCCTTGATGAGACTTAAATAATGAGAAGACAGGAATGATATATTTGTCAGCTTTTATCTTATTTGATTTCTCCCTTGAAGAGACTTAAATAATGAGAAGACAGGAATGGCTTCAATAACAACGCATCTGAGTGTGGACGACATGTTTTAGATTTAATTCTCATTATAAATAAATAATTCAGTGTTTGAAGCAATGCCTGACGAGTTGGCAGATGTTGGAGAACGATAATCTGGTGGGAAGATCGTGCTTTCAAATGAATACAATGCATGAAGAGATGGGATGTAATTATAATTTCCTTATATTATTTATTCATAATAAGACGTCCTTGCCGCAGCTAGCGAAGCGCCGCTGTTAGCGGATTACGTGATCTGAGTGAGACAGATGAATGTTTTCCTTTCCGCTGTTTTTATATGGCGATCCTCACTTTATGATTTGTTAGTTTCTCGCGGGGTTTGTGTTTGTTTGTTTGTTGGATGTATGAGGGTAATGTATGTGTAAATATATGCAACTGTTTGTGTATGAACGTTTACATGTTTTAATATTTATATGTAAGTAAAAAAGTAAAGATCCCAATCACGCTAAGTGGCGTATGGGGAATATGGTGTTAGTGACCATACAATTAACAGACCTTCAGCACATGATTTTTGGGATAATGTGGTCGGTATTACGCCCGTACCGCTTTACTTTCCCAGAAAAAAAATCCGGTACCCATTTGAGACTGGGTGAACCCGGAAGCCGTCGGTTGGGATCGAACCCTACCTCTTGTCCTTTCTAGTCCACTTCAATAACCACTGAGCTATCGCGGCTCTCTATTTATATGTGCTATGATAGAAAGCATCTGCGCAGTTATTTTTAATTATGAATATGTGTTCCTGTGTCTGTGCGTACACACATATACACATACATATGTACCAAAGCGCTTCAGGTCTCTTTTTGGAGATTAGGCCACTGACGAGGTCTCTCCATCCATCCTTTTTTTTTTATAATTTTCTCTACTTCTCTCTAGCCTAGGTCACGGTCAAGGTCTCTCCACCCATCCTTATTTTTGATGATTTTCTCTACTTCTCTCTAGCCTAGGTCACGGTCAAGGTCTCTACATCCATCCTTTTTTTTTGATGATTTTCTCTACTTCTCTCTAGCCTAGGTCACGGTCAAGGTCTCTCCACCCATCCTTTTTTTTTTTAATGATTTTCTCTACTTCTCTCTAGCCTATCATGGTCAAGGTCTCTCCATCCATCCTTTTTTGATGATGATTTTCTCTACTTCTCTCTAGCCTAGGTCACGGTCAAGGTGTCTCCCCCCATCCTAATTACTGATGATTTTCTCTACTTCTCTCTAGCCTAGGTCACGGTCAAGGTCTCTCCACCCATCCTAATTTTTGATGATTTTCTCTACTTCTGTCTAGCCTAGGTCACGGTCAAGGTCTCTCCACCCATCCTTTATTTTTTATGATTTTCTCTACTTCTCTCTAGCCTAGGTCACGGTCAAGGTCTCTCCACCCATCCTAATTTTTGATGATTTTCTCTACTTCTCTCTAGCCTAGGTCACGGTCAAGGTCTCTCCACCCATCCTTATTTTTGATGATTTTCTCTACTTCTCTCTAGCCTAGGTCACGGTCAAGGTCTCTCCACCCATCCTTATTTTTGATGATTTTCTCTACTTCTCTCTAGCCTAGGTCACGGTCAATGTCTCTCCATCCATCCCTATTCTTGAATATTTTCTCTACTTCTCTCTAGCCTAGGTCACGGTCAAGGTCTCTCCATCCATCCATATTCTTGGATATTTTCTCTACTTCTCTTCAGTCTAGGCTAATATTCTTGAGGGTCTACTTCTCTTCAGTCTAGGCTAATATTCTTGAGGGTCTACTTCTCTTCAGTCTAGGCCAATATTCTTGAGGGTCTACTTCTCTTCTCTGTCGTTTTTTTTTGGCTTTCTCTTTCCTTTTGTATTTCATGACTGTGACTGCCTTGCAATGCTGACTTTACGATTTTTTTTCCCATATATCTTCATTTCTGGTTTTCTTGTATTATCTGATGTACACAATTTTTTCATTTGTTTTTAATTTTTCTTTATTTTTGTTGGTTCACGTCCACTTGCCTGAGCCGTATAAAAGGATTGTTTTTACATTTGTATTAACTAATCTTATCTTGTTGTTAGTTTTATTGTTTTTAATTGCCCATGTTTTGTTAAGTTAGATGAAAGTTGTTCGTGATTTATTTATTCTCTACTTAATGTCTCTCTCTTTCTCTCTTTCTCTCTCTCTCTCTCTCTACATCTCCTCCTTCGTCGATAATGTTGCTCAATTATGTCAATGATCCACTTCCTCGACTGGCGGTCCTTCAATTTCTATTAGGTTGTAGCTCATGCTGTTATATTTTATTATCTTTATTTGGTCAATATTAACTTGTTGTCCTATTTTGGCTGTTTATTTTAAGTTACTGAATCTTGTCTTTCATTTGGTTGTGGCTATGTTCACAGATTGCAACATCATCGGTGTAACCAAAGTCCTGAAGTTGGTTTCATGGTATCGACTGAGTTCCAGTACTTTTGCCTGGTGGTCTTCATAATTTGATATCTTGCCTAAAGTAATAAGAATGATGGCAATAAGCAACCTTGACGCTCGGGCTCTCCCGTCCCCATTTAAAACATTCTGTGAGTGACCCTCCGTGAGTGACCCTCCGTGAGTGACCCTCCGTGAGTGACCCTTCGTGAGTGACCCTCCGTGAGTGACCCTCCGTGTACTATCCTACACAGTGTTTCTTCCTACATGGCTTTAATTAGGCTGATTATTTTTAAAAGAATTCCATAATGCTCTAGCAGTCTCCGTACCTTCTTCCTATCTACACTAGAAGTTGTAGTTGATAAATGATGTCAGAAGTAAAGAGTTACATTTTAATAGATTGTTCTGATAGGATTCTCAGAGTGGCATGTGGTCTGTACATGATTCACATTGTCTAAATCCTGCCTGTTCTTCTCTTAATTTCTATATCTACTGATTTCCTCATTTCCCTTTTCCAATTCTGCTGAAGATCGTGCTAGGCACCGAAAGTTGGGAAAATCCGCCACTATAATCACAGATAGGTCTCCTTTCTTTAGAAGTTTGATAAGATATGCTTCTTTACAGCCATCTCCAGTCAATTTTGTTGAACAACAGTGAGAGTTTCTCTGTTGTTATTTCTGTGTTTGACAACAGCGCCACTGCCATGACGCGATCAGATCATGCAGTCTTATTCCTCTTACACACTACGAAGACTAATTTCCGCTTTGTTTGTGGAGTTCTGTGTTGATATCAAGTATGTCTATAATACTATATGTCTATAATACTATATGTCTATAATACTATATGTCTATAATACTATATATTTCCAAAAAATGAGGAAGATACTATGCAATCCATTTTTGACAATAGAAACAATAAAAAGAGTTCTTAAATGTTATGTAGAGCCAGTCTTAACATATGGATGTGAATCATGGACAATAGGACAACAAACAAGAAAATCACTGGAGTCTGTAGAAATGTGGTTTTACAGAAGAATGTTGAGAGTACCATGGACAGCTAAGAAGAGTAATGAAGATGTTCTGAGAGAGGTCAAAGCAAAAAGAGAGTTAATTTCCAATATTAGGAAGAAACAATCATTAATTAACAAACACTATTTTTTTTGGCCATGCAATGAGAAGAGAAAAACTGAAATATATTGTAACAACTGTAAAAATTGAGGGACGAAGAGATAGAGGGAAGCAAAGAGAAAAAATAACAGACAGCTTAAGAGAATGGCTTGGCAGAAGGTCAACAACAGAAATGATAAATAGCTGCCGAGATCGAAAGTTGTGGAGAGACATAATCACCTACGCCAGCAGGCCCGGTACTTGATGATGATAATACTATATATACATAACCAGCTATGTTGTCCACTATTTTTCAGGTGATCATGGATATTCGTGATATGTTTTTATCTGTTCTTCGTCTGACATTAACACTTTACCATCTCTGCTTTTAATTGGCTTCTCTATCTTATGCTCTGTTTATGATACCCTGGTGACATCGTACAGTTAGGAATCTCATATTGTTCTTACATGTGTCAAATTATAACAGCTCTTTGCTGTGGATATTGCTGCTCCTGTTTCGCTCTTTTTCTATCTTTCTATCTTTCGTTCGCTCGAAGTATTGTCTATATCAGCAATGTCGTTTCCTGTATGAATTTTACTGTCTTTTGTAATTCTTGCAGTGGCCCATATAGTTTTGTCTGTAGTGTTGTATCTATGGGCCAATGGATTTTCCTCAGTCTGCTATATTCAGTGCAGTCTTGAAGTATGTGTTCAGCAGTCTGGGGTGCCTGTCCACATGTACAAGTAGTTGATGTGCCGATCTTGAATTTTGTATACATGTGACTATGGAGTCGATTGTGTCCTGTTCTTAGGCGTATAATGATAACTTGTTCATATCTATTCATATTATGAAAGGCATCCTGATTTGGGGCTTGTGGTCCTCTGATTGATTTGATTATCTGTTTCTTATGATGGTATGCAACTGGTGTATCTAGTTGTGTGCCGGTTGAACCTTCCTTTGCCAACTGATCTGCTTTCTCTTTTCCTGGTATTCCACAGTGAGACGGGATCCACTGCAGGGCAACCCTGTGGTGCTTGCAGAGTTCAGTCAATAAATGTCTGCAGATGTGGTAATTTTCTGGATTGTAGTGCCTGGAGTACTGATCTTGCATCTGTCAAAAGCACTACAGGCTGTGGGCTAAGATTACTGTTCAGCAGTTTTTCTATTGCCAACTGTATTGCTTGTATTTCTGCATCATAATTGTGACAATATTTCCCTGTTGCTATTTTATTTATATCCCTAGTGTTATTTGGGTACTCTATATATGCACCTGCTCCCCCATTCTTTACTGCATTCTGTGCTGATCCATCTGTGTACACACGGATCCATAGGTCTTGTGGGTATTCTTCATCCAGGAAACTGAGAGTTATTGTTTTTCGCTGTAGACTATTTTGTTCCTCTTTGTCAACTATTCCTTTCACTTCTGTCCGTATTTGAACTGATAATCCTGATTCATCTGTCCAGGGAGTCTGTTCTGGTATGGGCAGTATGGGGTTAACAACTCTTGGCATGCCTGGTGTCTGTCTACTAATACGGTTGGCTTGGTGGATAAAGCTGCTTCTCTTAAGTCGTCCCAATGCAAGATTTTGGAATCGGTCCTTCATTGGATGTCTCGGCATGCATACAAATTTTTCTGCCTGTATCAGCACCTTTGTGTCTCTCCGTTCTCTCAGTGCTGGTATCCTCCACAATTTCTCCATCTCCAATATTTGTGTTGATTTCATTGCTCCTGTGATGACCCTAAGTGCCTGGTTTTGTACTTTATCCAGTTCTTGCAATGTGGTGTTTGATGCTGAGCACCATTCGGATGATTCATATTCTAAATGTGGGCGTATACTCTGTTGGTAAACTTTACTGAGTATTTTCCCACTCGCACCCCATGTGGTTCCACACAGCTTTCTTAGAATAGCCAATTTCCTCCTTGCTTTTTGGGTTGCCTTATTTATCTGCTGTTTCTAAGATAGTTTGTTATCAAATGTAACTCCGAGATATGTAGCTTGTATGTCTTCTTTCACAGGCTCATTGTTTATGTAGATGGCTCCTGCTTTTTGTTTTGGGGGGAGAGTGAAAAGTGTAGTACTGCATTTGTCTGTATTGATGCTGATACACCATCTATTTGTCTATGAATTCAGTGCATTCATAGCTCTTTGTAGCAATTTGGAGGCCACTGTTGCATACTCCTCTGTGCACCACATTACCAAGTCATCTGCATACATTGCCACTTTGATGCCATGTGGTAGTTCAGTAACTAGGTCATTGATGTAGATCAGAAAAAGTGTTGGAGATAGTACCCCTCCCTGTGGAACGCCCTGGCGCAGTAAGACCTTCTTACTCTTAAGACCATCCAGTTGCACTCTGGCTCTCCTGTTATGCAGGTATGCTTTGACCCATTTGTACATCCTGCCATTTACTCCATAATTTCTCAGTTTCTTCAAAAGCCCTTCCTTCCATAACTTATCAAATGCTTTCTTTAGGTCTATCAATGCTGCTAGTGCCAGTTTCTTTTCTTGAAACGCATCTTCAATTTCCTGGGAAAGATAGGTTGCTTGATCTTCGGTAGAGTAACACTGTCTAAAGCCTGCTTGTTGTGGGACAAGGAGATTTTCACTTTCCAGGTACCACTGCAGTCTGAGATTGATTATACGTTCCATTGTTTTACACAAACAGCTTGTAAGGCTGATTGGTCTATAGCTGGATGTCATTGAACCATCTTTTCCTGGCTTTAGTAATGGTATCATAATTGCTTCTCTCCATGCCTGTGGCACTCTACCTGTGATCCAGCAAATGTTGTAGATCTGCAGTAGTTTTGCTTTAGCTGCAGTTCCCAAGTTCTTAATCATTTCATTGGACACTCCATCACTGCCTGGTGACTTTTTCATTTTTAATTTGGATATTGCTCTAGCTCTCTTTGTGTAATGGGTATTTCCAAGACTTCATGTGTGGTATCTTCTTGTCTTGCATTTTGTTGTTTTAAACGGGTCTCTTGTCGTTTTTCTAGGCTAATGTCAATATTATTGTCATTTGCAAAGGAGTCTGCAAAGTAATTTGCTGCATGTTTACCTGTTAGAATGTTTCCATCCTTCTTCAGTGTAATTTTGGTGTTCCTTTCTGTACCCTCATCATTCAGCTGTTTTACAAGCTTCCACACTTTTCTTGTGTCTCGTTCAAGATTCAAGGACTCTGTTTTCTCTTTCCAGCTTCTCCGTCTGGCTTGTAGTTTAACCCATTGAAATTTGGCTTTAGCATGCTGGTAGTTGTTATGGTCGCTCTTTTTTACTTTCGCTTTCATTTTTCTTCCTGCTTCTCTGTTTTCCTCTGTGTCTCCAATGCGATTCTTATGCTGTTGTTTTCTAAATACTACTGTCTCCGCACATGTCTTACTTCACATGTCTTACTTCATATGTTTTACTTCATATGTCTTATTTCATATGTCTTACTTCACATGTCTTACTTCACATGTCTTACTTCATATGTCTTACTTCATTTGTCTTACCTCACATGTAGCTTGTGTTCACATGTCTCCAACATTTTGTCCAGATAGTGTTTATGCTGTGTGCATTTCCTTCGCACGTTTCTTGCAAAGCTTGAAATCTATTATTCAATTTTATGGAAAGTCGTGCAATGTTTCTTGATCGTTCAGCACTTCCATCTTGATATCTGTTTTATTAGTTCCTTTGAAATGTAATCACAATATAGCTATCATAAGATTATGATCAGTCGCTCTTTAACCATAAGATCAAGGATTGCCCAACAAATCGCTTCTGCTGATATAAATATCGTCAGCCTGATTCTAGTGATGCCTATATGACTGTATTTACCATTTTGTGTTGGAATATGCTTCCTCCTATCACCAGGTCATTGAGCGTAAATAGATCAGGTAGGCTCTTTCCAGTTCAAGTAAATTATTCTAGACCTTTCCCTCCCATTACTATCTGATAACCAGGACTTAGGTATCCCACTTTAGCATTTAAATCTCCCGTCAAGATTGTTATATGTTTATTTCCGTGGAAATCTTGAATTGCATGGACTTTGTTGTAGAATTAATCTTTCTCTGACTTATAAGCATCATTTGTAGCGTCATAGTCCTACATAATGTTAATTTGCTTCCCCTTATTTTTTGTCCACAAACAGGCAGGATAGAAAGAATAAACAATGAAGTCTTAAAACAATTAAAAATGAAAAGAGCGCTACTAAACGCAATTCAAACAAGACAAATGAGATTTGGGGGGCATGTTAATAGACATAGCAACCTACTAAAAGTAATCTTGGAAGGGAAAATACAAGGTAAAAGAGGCAAATGCAGACCAAGACTTTAATGGACGAGTGTCATAAAAAAAATAGATAAGTCAGTCTATGACAACCTGCACTTATCAAAGCAAGGGACAGAACGGAATGGCGCTTATGGTAGACAACCTTCCATGCGGAGACGGCATTCAATGATAATGATGTGCTCACTAATGACTTTTAGGTTTCTTTTGGTAACATTATAGTCACTCCCTCAGCATTTGTGGCATCTGAAATTTATGCCTTGAGATTATTAACAGTTCACCTGTTGATAACTTGAGCTGCCCTGCTCCTATCCAGTGTTTTTTCACAATCTCTATTTGTGTATCTGTTCATCTCCTCTCAGCGTGCTGAAATCGGATGAGTTGGGCCGAATGGCGCAAATATAACAGTTATACTGCAAACCACAACACAACGCAGTCACGTCCACTACGTCCTTGTAAGGGCGGATGATGAAGAGGAATAATTCTAGTCTACTACGATACTCTAGAATACTTTAGTCATCGAGCGAACGCAACCTACCATCTCCTCTCAGGTATGTCTTATTACATGTTTTCATTGTTCAAACATTCAAACATGTTATGGTAACAGGCCTTCTGGTACCTTGTTGGGATACTGCTCCTACCGTCTCCTTTTGGTTTTAACTGCATGAGTTCTTGAACCGAATTTGGATATCTAAATACCTACAAGACAGAACGGCCAGATTACAAGTACAATGGACAACATGTCCATTATGTGCTCGGAAGAGATTTAGAAACCATTACCAAAACTGTCATGAATTAGACTCCATAGGGAATTTGAAATAGGCAAACTAAAAAAAAATAGGTTTAGACAGAAATACACATTATGGGCCAATGTAGAGGGTAGATTACGATTGATAACTTCTACTTCTTATTATTCTTCATCTTCTTCATCCCATAACTATGGTGGGTCGGCAACACTAAGTCTTGTAAATTTGGAGATTTCTGGTGAGATAGAAATCTTGTAAATTTGGAGATTTCTGGTGAGATAGAAATCTTGTAAATTTGGAGATTTCTGGTGAGATAGAAATCTTGTAAATTTGGAGATTTCTGGTGAGATAGAAATCTTGTAAATTTGGAGATTTCTGGTGAGATAGAAATCTTGTAAATTTGGAGATTTCTGGTGAGATAGAAATCTTGTAAATTTGGAGATTTCTGGTGAGATAGAAATCTTGTAAATTTGGAGATTTCTGGTGAGATAGAAATCTTGTAAATTTGGAGATTTCTGGTGAGATAGAAATCTTGTAAATTTGGAGATTTCTGGTGAGATAGAAATCTTGTAAATTTGGAGATTTCTGGTGAGATAAAAGTCTTGTAAATTTTGAGTCTTCTTATGAGATAGACGTTTTGTAATTTTGGAGTCTTCTGATGAGCTAAGAGTCGTATGATGAGTTTTGAGTGAGGTAACAGTCTCCCAGTAAGATCAGAGTTTTATTTTTTTTTTCAGAACTTTCTAGCTAGGGATTTCAGAGCTGGATGTAAAGTAAAACTCGATTAATTAAAATACAATGCAGGTTGTGTACTCTGACAGTAAATCTTAGAAGAGTAAAGGTGAATCTAGTTGAAGTCAGAATTAATTTAGGATAGATTCGGTGTCTGAAAATAAAGAAATGTGTGTCGACGGTGTTTATAAGCAGTAACATATATAGAAAAGTTCTCCTCGTGGAGTCCAATTCTAAAGCAACTTTAAGCGAAGCAAATGTTCGAGTCCAACGGTAGAAAAAATGAAAGACTCATAGTTTAACATTCGACAACATACCAAATGCACTATCTTGCTCAAACACAAGAGAAATCAGTAGTAAAGAAACTAATAACATGAAAATATATCAAACCACGATAGTTATTCACACACTGAATGCCAGACAGGACATCAAGAGAGTTACTTTTTCCACTAAGAAATCTTCATGTAGGGACTCATTAGTCTGACTTAGTGCCTGAAATAATTGACTAGATGACGAATTACTGACTTGCTTCAGTCGTCCCAACGGTCTCTGAGCATGGCGTCGATGTCATTACAGACTGGGGATTAAGTCAAGTCTGAAAGTCAATGGACGCCCTAAAGAAGGTTTAAGGGAAGAGAATTACGGATAAGAAGAATTTTTTACTCTGAATATAAAGTCGTTTAGTTTTCAATGTTGATATCTGAGATTGCTTTCCTGACAGGCAAGAGGGGATAGCATGAAATATGAGTGGCATTGTTGAGAAACATGGAAGAGTTGAATAATTAAATATCAATGAAAATAAGGATAGAACAAAGCCTTTGAGACAGGTTGCATCGACCTCCATATTTCAGCATAGAGTTTCATTTATTGTAACAGGAAGAAATAAAACTGTGGATGAAGAGAGCAGATGATGCTTATCAATGTGGTGTTGTATAAAGGGGTAGAGGATTAAATGATAGCATGACATTGTTACTAGCAAACAGTTCACCAGAGCAAAGATTAACGAGCGATGCTGCAGCATGAACAAGAAAAGGGAAATCTTTAAAAGGATGGGTCAGCAAAATATCAAACATCTCAGCGACTCATAGATGACCGTTTGCTTTAGAATTATCATCATCATGTGACATACCGGTTAGCACATCCGATCATGTCCTTTCATAATCATCTATCCACAGAGCATCGTATCAATTCTGTTCACCGTTTTCCATGCCATGACACCAAGCTATCTAGTATCTTCTTTCTTTGTCGTCTGAGATCTCTCTTTCCCTGTATTTTGCAGCTGTAACCAAGTATTTCAAATTTCCTCTTCTCGTGATATGCTCGAAAAATGGTGATTGTTTCTTTCGGATGTTTTTTTTTTTAATGAGCTCTCTTTTTGTGTAGACCTCTTTGAGAATGTTCTCATTGGTCTTTTTAGCTGTCTAGTGAACTGTCAACATTCTTCTGAGAAATCCTATCTCTGTGGCCTCTAATCGAAATGTTAATTTGTTTGTCTACTGTCCATGATACTGTCCATAGATGATAATTGGCTCTATATAGCACCGACAAACTCTCTTTCTCACTTCTATTGAAATAGACTTGTTGCATAAGACGTTTTTCATTTTCTGAAATGCTGTGGTGGCCTGACCTATCCTGCTTTTTATTTCTGTGGTGCATCTTTCATCTAATGTTATTATTGTGCCCAAGAATTTGAGGCGTTGCACTTGTTTAAGATTTGTCCCGTTTATTTTTATAAAGATAAAGGTAAAGTTCGAGACTTGAATCGGCGTATCAGCACGCGAGTTTTCACCCATATGTGCTCAACCGCCTATCCGGAAGTGTTCTGAGACTTCTGGACAGTGTCGCTTCAAGCATCGAAACTCATGATGTGAGGCGGCATTCCTCACCTTCTCAGAGTATCTCCCTGGTACTCATTTCTGCCAGCGGCTGGGTCGACCGCGGGGGTATAGCGGCACGGACGTAATACCGACCACATTACCGCAAAAATCATGTGCCGTAGGTCTGTAAAAATGATGGCCACTAACACCATATTCCCTATACGCCCCTTGGCGTGACGGGACTCTCCTTTTTTTTTTTTTTACCACGCTAACAATTCACCCTCCTTTCAGCGGGAATCGAACACAGGTTGTCCGAACGCCGGTAGCCAAATCGCGTGGTTTTTCCAACTAGGCTACCGAGGCTTCCATTTATTTGTATGGTGCATGATAGCGATGCATAAAACAGTGAACAGTATTAACCAAGACCCTTCTACACCTCCTAGTGGTAGGCAGCTGACAGTGTCTCAAGCAAGTTTGGATCGAAAAGGGAGAGCAACACAGTACTCAAAAATGGCACGTTGAATTCAAAAGTCGAAAGACCAAAGATAATTATAAACTACAACAAACAGTATCTACGCATTTAACGGAGCGGAGCGTTTCTCTTAGACGTCATTTGTTCGTCTAACGCCAAGGGCGCTCCTTTTTAAAATATTTTTTTAATATTTTTTTTTTATTTCAAAACTGAAATACCAACAAAAACAGAGAAAGAGTAGAACACTAAAATTAGAATTTACTTCTAAATTTGTAGAGAGAACTTTTTGTTTGTTAACTTTATTGTGAACTGTTTCCTAACTTTATTCTATTTTATTTTTGTATTTGCTTTTTTTTTATTGTGAAGATTATTTTTAATATTGATAATATTGATAATATTCAGCTTGCATTTATGTTAATTCTTGAATCATGCTTTGTGTTAACATTGTCTTGATACAATGTATTCGATCGAAATGTAATTTTATTACTCATCTATCTATCTATTGACCTTTCGAGCCGTAGCCGGCCCATCGGGCGTAGACCAAGATACTCCTCTTATCTGAATTTTTGTTCTAGCAGTTTTCAATTCTTTTAAAGATATTTTATCAAATCTCGCCATTTGTCGCTGTTCTGTGCATGCAGCTCTATCTCATTGAGGGAGCCGATTCCTGCTGCTTTTGCCTCTCTCAGCAATGCTCTTCTCAGTGTCTCTCTGGGTCTTCCTCTTTTTCTCTTACCTGTTGTTTCCCACATGAGGGCTTGCTTTGCTATTCGATTATTATCTCTTCTCATCACATGTCCATGATATGACCATCGTCTTTTCTTTATTACTGAAGACATTAGTGGTTGATTGGCGATTTCTCTAATTTCCTCGTTTGTTTTGAATTCGTTCCACGCCATACCAAGTATTTTCCTTAGACATTTATTTTCGAATGCGTTCAACTTTGTCACTCATGCATGTTGCTTAATAACCAAATGTAGTATGAATTATCTCCACATCTTGATGCATAGAGAGAAGATGGCATTTGTGTCCATATTTTAAAATTACCAACAGTGCATTTTATGGGTGATGTGGCCTAGTATCACTTCAGTTCAGCAGATTAATATTGAATTATCTTCAGCGTTACTTAATAATGAGAGTCGGTAAAATAATTTTTCACTCATTAAATATCTTATTCAGGAGTTCGACAAGCGGAAAATAACAAAAGTATAGCACCAGCATTGTGTTCCGTGATAGAAAAATATGGGCACAAACACAATATTTCTTGTACACCACACTTGAGGCGTAACATAATTCTTTCTTCTTCTTGAACTATTGTAACTTATCATCACATTATTTTATTTATGGTTTGAGGGACTGGTTGGTCTTGAGGTAAGACGCCGGTACGAGATAGAGAGGTTGTGAGTTCAAATCCCGGCTGCGCCAGTTTTTTATTTGTGATTTCTCTCTGAAGCAACCACCCCTACTCTCAGCAGCGAGGCCTGGTTTGAAAAGGCAATACTTATCGACGGAAAAAAAAATATGAGTACCTCAGAAGACGGAGTTATCTGTCTGTTCGGCGAGGAACCCCGGGTGCACACGGCTCCCAGGGAAAACAGATTAACATGCAAAATGCAGCTCCTAGTCGCTAGGGACTTCGTCAGAGATGAAAGATGGCGAACGCAAAAAAGAAGGTGGTGTAGCCTTATACAACATTCTACGGATGAAATTTTTTTTTAAATGGCCGCGTTATAAAACATAGTGATTTCGAAATAGCAATAATGTAAAGTATGGTTCCAGTAAGACAAGAAAGAAAAAGTCCAAGAAAGAGGTTGTTTCAAGACACCAAAGAGACCTTGAACTTGACAAAATTATAAGTGGGAGTTCTGGCTAGATACAGAGATTCTTTCAGACGGGCTATGATAAGTGCTATTTTCTGCAAAGTACATGCCTAAAAATTAGTAGGAGCCGCGATAGCTCAGTGGTTAGTGAACTGGACTACTACGGACAAGGGGTAGGGTTCGATCCCAACCGACGGCTCCGGGTTAACCCAGCCTTAAATGGGTACCGGGTTTTTTCTGGGAAAGTAAAACAGCACGGGCGTAATACCGACCACATTACCCCAAAATCATGTGCTGAAGGTCTGTAAAATATAGGGTCACTAACACCATATTTTTCCCTATACGCCACTTGGCGTGACGGGGGGTACTTTACTTTTTTTTTTTACATGCAACCCGATGATGATGACTTGGTATCGTCTGGAAAGGACATACATATGTCGAGTGTGCTAACATCATTAGATTGATGGAGTCAAGCATTGTCACATGAAGTAATGTTATGTATAATTGTAATAGTAGTATTAGTATTTATTTTTGTAGTAGTGAGTGAAGTGTGCAGTAAACGTCACACGCTACCACACTGTTTTAGTTGAGATAATTATCCTTTCCTCCCTAAACCGCTGCTGGTTATCATTGGTAAAAAGACAGCCACCTATATTGCCGGGTTTGCAAATGTGTCACGACAGAAATAATGTGCGCTGAAGTGATACAACTTTCAGGGTTTCTCAGACTGCGTTGTGTCAGTTTTCTTTGTCGTAGATTATATAGTCTCCGGTCGAGTAAAGTCTTAATTCTTCTTCTTCTTTTCTCTTTCTCACTGATACCGCAAATGTGTCGTGCTTACATCATTTGTCGTTCTTGAGCTGCTCGAACTGTCTGAATTAGTGATTTTCCTTTGTTGTTACATGTCTCTATCACTGCATCTAACCATCTGTTTCTAGGTTTTCCTCTTAGTCTTTTTCCATGCATTCTCGAGAAGAACGTCCTTGATGGTGATTGGTGAGGATTCATTCTTACCAGGTGGCCCAACCATTTAAAAACATGTTTAAACCATTGAAAGTCTTAGTTAAGGTACTTAAATGATAAGTGATCTCCCATTAGTTTGCGTCACAACAAAACTACAGTCTTCTTCTGTCCTTCCTCTTTTGCCTTTCAGCGTCGAGGAGAGATATAATTTACTGTCTTTTGCTCTTCTGTTGGCCTCTCCAGCTGTTCAGTCCAGACCGCAAAAATCTTCACATAATGTAATGTAATATAATGTAACGCAGAATCACGTATGTGTGCAAAAATATGCATACACATACACACATACACACATACACCAATTTATATATATATATATATATATATATATATATATATATATATATATATATATATATATATATATATATATATATATATATATATATATGGGAGCCGAAATAGCTCAGTGGTTAGTGAACTGGACTACAAAGGGCAAGAGGTATGGTTCGATACCAACCGACGGCTTCAGGTTCACCTAGTCTTTAATGGGTACCGGATTTTTTTTCTGGGTAAGTAAAGCGGCACGGGCGTAGTGCCAACCACATTACCCCAAAAATCTTGTGCCGAAGGTCTGTAAAATTTATGGTCACTAATACCATATTCCCTATACGCCACTTGGCGTCACGGGGGTACTTTACTTTACTTTATTGTATATATATATATATATATATATATATATATAATATGTGTAGTGTGTGTTTTTATGAGTGTATATATATATATATATATATATATATATATATATATATATATTTAGATTTCTCAAACATTAATCGTGGCTACCTAAAAGCACTACCTTGACGATAAAGTAGAGTGACCGAGGGTTTAATGCGAGTTTAACTTTATTTCCCAGTGAATGCAGCAAAGAACAAGAATGGATACCTGACTCACTGAGTTGAAGAAATTATTAGCCGGGATGAAGATCTTTGCTTTCTTCCTCTCCAAATGCTGTCCCCGAGTATAGTAACGTCACTCTCTTTCAAATCTCTTTGTCATATTTATTCTTTTACTATAGCATTGAAGTTTGCTGGTATATCTTTCTATTTTTATTGTAATATGTCCCCATGTTCAAATTAGTGCTAAATTTAAACAAAGTATTTTGATAATCTTTAAAAACGATGAGCGCAAGAAACAGTAAATTCGAGAGTGCTAATCAACAACTTATTTCAATAATGAGCTACACAAGTCTTGTGAACTCAGAAGTGTTGCGTTGAAAACAAAATGGCAAAGAAACACAACTTTTGACGCCAGAATGTCTGCTATTATAAGGCGGAAATGTTCTGTACCTCCCAGGCGACTGAACATGCGCACTTACCGCCCCTTAGATTAATTGAGACATTTCCCATTGGAGCCTTCCTATATCAGATCTTCTGCTGGCTGTACCATGTGAACCTGAACTTCTACAGTGACAAGAATCGGAAGCACGTCAGAGAGCAGGCCTGATATTCTCATTAGCCCTGCTAGCAGCGGTTTCCTTTCGTGAAATTTGCACCGACTACACAATCAAGAATTCAAGCTTCACACGACGCTTTGAGTCTTTGGAGAAAAGGATAAAAAGTAAAATTATCAAAGATTGTTGTCTTATATTATTGTTGTCTTATATCGTTCCACCAAGATAGAAAACATGAGTCTATTAAATTATCAATATTTAACGTGGACCGTCTTAACCAGTTGTTAAATGTTATCGAGATGTAATGTGATAATGTGATACAGAACATGACATGTTTCATGACTTGAGTTTTCTACTAAAGATGTTAGTACATCTATAAAGATAATTAGATTTTCTCTATTAAACGCTTCCTTTTTACTCCATCCAGAAAGAAAGGAAAACAATATACATTTATGTTCAGTCTTGCCTCCTTTGTCTGTCCTTGTTTTTGGTCTCCTATGAGTACACATCTCCTGCTACTTATGTTCCTTCAGCTAGTCCGTAATAACTTAAATTACATTTCTCATTATTTGTTGGTTTTTTTTTAATTTGTTAATGACTGGGGCAGTTTATCTTTTTCTTTCTTCGTTATTGTTATCTCCTTGCTAATTAAGAAGATTTGTTGGCCCCCCTTGATCCCATCAAACATCTCCAAGTGAGGTCCTTACTAGAAGCTTTGAACATTTCCATAGAATGAGAAACCTGATGCTTGGTGTATGCATGGGCACAGTTTGAATACTGGCTAAAACTCTCTATTATATATCACATTTTTACTTTTGGTTTACATAGAGTCCGAATAAAGGTACATGGCAGATAGTGCGCTCCTCAACTGGCCATAAGGGTTCGGTCTTAACTTCCAAAAGTTACATTTTTATTCAGATCCACACAGCTTCGGAGTTCACGAAACCTCTAATAAAGAATAAGAGAGAACATTTTTCTAAAGAATTTGCAGCGCCCTGGTGTAGTACCGACACATTTTTGGATCAATAGTCGGTGACAAATATTGACACGAACTCTATATTTCCAATAAGCTCCTCGGGACATTAATGGAACCGATTGCATATTTTCCTTATATTAGTGAGTGTTATTATTCCATTTGCTGACAGCGGCGTCTGTTGCTTG
Organism: Megaustenia siamemsis; assembly: GCA_032433765.1. Lineage (NCBI taxonomy): Eukaryota > Metazoa > Mollusca > Gastropoda > Stylommatophora > Ariophantidae > Megaustenia > Megaustenia siamemsis. The sequence goes on along the minus strand of JAVIAB010000092.1, from coordinate 62,818,516 downwards.
TTGTTGATGTTGTTATGATCACAATCGCTGCACACCGAACGAATTCATATATGATTGGATATCCCCATTGAGATTCTCGGAACTGGAGTCATCAACGATGGCCTATCATCATCTAGTGCTACGACGATCATCATTTTCAAGAGGACGTGACTTACCGGTATATGGGGATAGGCGGCAGGAACAATTGAAAGCTGTGCATGAAAAGCGTTCCTTGTTGCAGTTTTCTCACATTACAAGTCGCATGGCTGTGTTAGTCACCTCAAGTGACTCGGGCAGACTGTACTCGTAAACCTGGGAGGCCGACCGTCTAAGGGCAGAATCCCCCTACAGAAAAGATCATCTGCTGCCTTGCAGGAGGATTTGGGACAATCAAAGGCTAAGGAAACAAACCTAAATAAAATGCTGGCTGAAATCGGATGCACTGGGCCACTAACGCAGAACACAGTGCAACGTTTTAACGGGTGTTCAGTCGGAGTGGATATGGCAGACTCTAACTGTGATGTTCTGTTTGTGGGGGCGATCAACACACTTAGTCTGACAGCTGACTTCATGTGAGAGTCTGGGTTCCTACTCTGACTGAGTCCTGATCGCAGACAGATTCTCGAGAAAAGCCGAGTAGAATCCTGGTCCAAATGTACGAACTCCGTAGCACGGACTGGAATACTACACGGTATGGGTAGATTTCTGAGGACAATTTTAACAGGGGTGCGGCCATATTTGTGACCTGCTCTTTTTTATGTGTTAGCTGCCAAGAGTTCTAGAGTGAGCGGAACCTCCTGATTAATGCTGTTATCCGAGAAGGTGAGACATCGGATCTGACTACCCGAGAGATAAGGTGAGGGTCTAGAACAAGACACAGCAATTTTTGGGGCATGTTACACAACAGCCTAATAAAAGTAATATTGGAAGGGAAAATACAAGGTAAAAGAGGCAGAGGAAGACCAAGACTAACATGGACGAGTAACATCAAAAGATTGACAAGTCAACCTATGACAATCTGCACCATCAAAGCAACAGACAGCGTGGAATGGCACTCCATGGTAGCCAACCTTCGATGCGGAGACGGCACTCAATGAATGAATGAATGAAGGTGAGGGTTTCTCATAAAGAAAGATAAGTTCGTTGATTACTTAGAAGAACTTCACTATGCCTCTTAACGTATACTTTGTGCTGCTTCACTCCGTCTTTTAACAAGTAAATCGTTAACAGTCTTTACAAATATTTCTTCGTCCATTCTTACATTGATGAATTCATTTTTTTTCTTCGATGTGTTATAGTTCACAGCTGGGTTATCTGTCATATGTTTCTTTCCCTCCGTCGCTACACATTTTTTTCTCACTTTGTTTTATGTGATGAAGACATCAACCTTACTAAAGACATTGTTGTTCCTCTTTGGGAGATTAGTCAGTGAGCGTCCCCACCACGCCTTAAAGCGTTTGAGGAATATGATATTGCTGCCCAAATCAACGGCTCATTTTTTTTTAATGATGTGTTCGGTATTACGCCAGATCGGTCACGTTTTTGATTAAGAATCTGTGCTATCCATTTTCAGATGCTAGGTGAACCCCGAAGCCATGATGGTACTAAATGATGCCACTTTAGGGAATTGAACCACGATCTTTCTGATAAGTGGTGGACGCGCTAACCACTCGGGGAAGATTAAGTGGGCCTGTGTCTTTTTTTAACCGAACTCAGCAGAATACAGTATAAGCAACTTAAAACTAGTGATCTGCGAATGTGCATTCACACGAAGCAAATTAATACATAAGGGAGCCGCGATAGCTCTGTGGATAATGAACTGGACTACGCAGGACAAAAGCGGTTTCGATCCTGATCGACGGTTTCCAGGATCACCCAGCCTTAAATGGGTACTGGAATTTTGTCTGGGAGAGTAAAACGGCACGGATGTTTACCATATTTGTACTCCAAAAATCATGTGCTGAAGGTTTGTAAAATTAGAGTCACTAACATTATATTCCCTACACGCCACTTGGCGTGACGGGGCTCTTTACTTTATATGTTTTTTTTTTGTGTGTTAAGTAACGCATGAAAACGTGTAATCTTTTTTAATGCTCACTTTTATTGTTTAAGTTAACTGACTGGTCGAGGCGGTGTCGGAAGTATGCAGCTGACCAGCTTTGACAAGTTTTTGCGTTTTCATTTCGTTTTCTAGTGAGTGACATGCAGTTTTCTAGTGAGTGACATGCAGTTTTCTAGTGAGTGACATGCAGTTTTCTAGTGAGTGACATGCAGTTTTCTGGTGAGTGACATGCAGTTTTCTGGTGAGTGACATGCAGTTTTCTAGTGAAGGACATGCAGTTTTCTAGTGAGTGACATGCAGTTTTCTAGTGAGTGACATGCAGTTTTCTAGTGAGTGACATGCAGTTTTCTAGTGAGTGACATGCAGTTTTCTGGTGAGTGACATGCAGTTTTCTGGTGAGTGACATGCAGTTTTCTAGTGAGTGACATGCAGTTTTCTAGTGAGTGACATGCAGTTTTCTAATGGTCGATCTGCTTTCACTGCATTTAGTGCGGTCTAAACAAGTCAACATCACTACAGCCCCGACCCATGCACTTTACAGTTCTAAATGTTATATTTAGATATGGTTAACAATTATTGGGCAATTGTGGCCTTTATTCCCAGCTCGCCCGCCTCGCTCTCAAAACAGACCCTGAAAAAAAATAATAATAAAATGCTCTCTTTTGATAACCTTAGTCGTGTTTTTTTAATGTGCAAGTTACATAATGTTAATACATTGCCTTTTTATTATTTCAGGGGCATAACAGTTCAAACTGACGCTATTAACTGTCTTGCCATATGCACTACTAAATGCTGTTTTAATATTTGTTGTCAATACCTATCTGTTATGCGATGTCCTTATTATGTACCCTGTCAGATATGCTTGCTTCTAATTGCGCCAACATTCGGGAACACAGAAGCATGAAACAGATTAAATATTAAAACACGGCTGTTGGTCAGAGATAAACAATGGGCCCCCTAGGAGTGCTCGGACTACAACTAGACACGGGATATCGGACAACCCTGTCGCCCAGAATTAAATTTGGAAGTGAGTTATGGTCCTTGTCGTGTTGGCGGGCAAGATAGCAAAACTTGTCAAATCTGCACAGTGGTCGGTGACAATAAATGGTTGGAGTTCACGTTATATTCCAGACCTAATAATGGTTTATGTTTCGTTACTGCTGGCTCGGGAGTGCTGTAAAGTATCAGTCTTGATAAAATAAAAAAATAAAACAGCGCACGCGTGAATTAGCTAAAAGCAAAACGAGTGGCATTTACTGTTATTAGTTATGATAAAACAAAGCGATAACTTCGAATGAGCAGCCTAAGATAATAACAATAACAGAGTGATAAATCGAAACTGTAATTATTCTTTGGTTTTTTTTTTTTTTTTGCACATTTAAAAACTTTAAGAATAATTTGAAAACCGCATTATTGTGCTTCAGGACATACCAACAACATTGGTGTCTTGGAGATATCACTTTAAAGAGGCCACTCAGTTTCAATCAGGAGTGTAAAGACAAGACATTTTTTACTTATGACCATTCCACATTTATTTAGTTGTCGTAATCGTTAACAGTTGTGTATTGTTTCTTCCTCATTGAACACAGATCCACAAGTTGCCAGCAGGAGACATGTCATCTGACGTTTACGTGTGCAGCAACCAAATTCCTAGATTTCCGGCGATTCAAAGCCATCCGACGAAGGTTGCCCTACGTCCGGAAGAAACAGAATTAGGAATGATGCACATGCTGAAACTAGATCTTATTCTAGAAACAGAGAGACAAAAGTATTAGACAGTCCCTTTACATTGGGGATTAAATAATTATCACTATGTACTCACAGCAGCTGAGTATCTGCTATCTAGAAACGACAAGACTAGTCCGATAAAAGGACACATCAAAGGCTACAGCGGGGCATCAAGATGTAGGCTTTTGAAATATGGTAAAATCATTCGCATTCTGTTTTGACAAGACTACCTAAACATCACTATCCTGTGTGCCCCCTAATCATGTTCTGGCCATTCGTTCTAGATTTATCTAAAAATTAATATCAAAGTATTTAAACATCTGGCGTCGTATTATAAAGTTATGGATAATAATCCTCAGTTTACTGGCTTATAAATATGAACAAGACTCGCTTAAGTAAGAGAATGCGTGCTATCAATAAAAAAAAGCATTTATATCACGATCCTATATAATGAAGTTGGGCATATATTAGATACCACATAGAAGATGCAAATGTTTAATCAGAGCTAATTAATATCCAAATGCAAGTGCATTCTATCCTCATCTATGTAGCAATCGTCATTATTATCATCGAGTGCCGTCTCCGTATCGATGGTTGGCTACCATGGAGCGCCATTCCGTTCTGTCCATTGCTTTGATAGTGCAGGATGTCATAGGATTACTTTTCCATCATTTGATGTTACCCGTTTATTTTAGTCTTAGTCTGCCTCTTTTACCTTACATTTTCCCTTTCGAGAATACTTTTTGAAGGCTGCTGTGTCTCTTAATATGCCCCAACAATCTTATTTGTGTTGCTTGATCTGTGTTTAACAGTTCTCTTTTCATTGTTAGTTGATTTAAGACTTCATCATGTTTTCTTTTCTTTCCATCCAATTCTTTTATAAATCTACATTTCAAAGGCTTCAATTTTCTGTTCTGTTTTCTTGTCTTATGTCAATTTTTCTGCACCATACAGGGATGTTGAGAAGATATAACATTTTGCTATTCTTAGTTTTAGCCCTGGTGTTGTTATTTGTTTTAATGTTAGAATATCTTTCATATTATGAAAGAGGTCAAAGATTTTTTTTTTAATGGAAAAGGTGGTATGGTAACAGCTTTACGTAGGTGAGAAATAAAACAAAATTACAACGACTTTCGTCCAAGTTGGCCTTTATCTGGAATAGCAAACAACAACAACACAAAAACATATAGGGATACACACATAATTCTAACAACATGGCGATCATATGCTTGACTCTCAAAAATAAAATAAGTCACTTACCTGTGATCTGAATCTTGGTCAAGAACCGACTGGATTAAAATTGATATGGCGGGCTGTCAGGGCTGACTCAAGTGTGAAATACAGTAAAAAGGAAGGGTTCTAAAAATAAGTGGGCGTGGGTCATCATCATCATGATTGAGTGCCGTCTCCGCATCGAAGGTTGTCTACCATGGTGCGCATTCAACTCTATCTCTTGCTTTGATGGTACAAATTGTCATAGGTTCACTTGTCCATCTTTTGATGTTACTTGTCCAAGTTAGTCTTGGCTGCTTCTGCTTCTTTTACCTTGTATTTTCCCTTCCAACATTACTTTTATTAGGCTGTTGTGTTTTTTAACATGCTCCAAAAATTTCATTTGTCTTGTTATAATTGTGTTTAGTAGTTCTCCTTTCATTTTTAGTTGTTTTAAAACTTCATCATTTGTTTTCTTTTCTTTCCATCCAATTCTACCTATTTTTCTTTAAATCCACATTTCAAAGGCTTCAATTTTCTGTTATGTTTTCTTGTCTAATGTCCATGTTTCTGCACCATACAGGACTATTGAGAAGATGTAACATTTTGCTATTTTTATTTTTAGCCCTGGTGTTATTTGTTTTGATGTTAGTATATTTTTCATAGCAATAAAATTACTTTTTGTCATACCTATTCTTTTGTTTATTTCAGTTGTACATTTTCCATCACTGGTTATAGTATGTCCAAGGTAGTTGTAGCTCTGAACTGTCTCCAGATGTATTCCTTCAACTTTTGATATTTAATTGTAGGTCTTGAGAATTTTCTTTGTTTATGATCATAGTTTTAGTCTTTTTTGATATTCATATCTAGACCATATATTTTGCTTGTCATGTTTATTGCATTAATTAATTGTTTTAGATCTTTATGATTTTCTGTTAGTAGTACAGTATCATCAGCAGCACCAGATGACGTGGGTACCCACCTGTATTTAACATCCGTGACAGCTCGCCAAACCAATTTCAGTCCAATCAGAGCCTGACCAGGCACCGTACCGCAGCGAAGTGACTTCTATTCCCCCCCTTTTTTTTTTTGGACAGTCTAGCATATTATCGAGATGCAGATAGATTTATGTGTATCATGATATATTTTTGTGTTCTTGTTTACTGTTCCAGCTGAAAGGCCTGCTTGGCCGAAATGTCGTTCTAATTTTGTTTTGTTTCTCACCTACGTAAAGCTGTTATCATACTATTTTTTTTAATTTTCATTATAATTATCAGCTTTACAGCAGCCTTCGCATTTCTATAAGTTGATGCATTTTGGCGCCTTTAACCCTATCATCAGCATATCTTATGTTATTAATTATTTTTCCATTAATGTTTAAGCCTGGCATCTCTGTGATGTTTTTTAAGATTTGCTCATTGTATAGATTGAACAAGCTTGGTGAAAGGAAACATCATTGTCTTACTCCTGTCTTGATATCAATGGGTGTAGAATTCTCTTTGTTATATTTTAATATTGATGTTTGCTCCCAGTATAAATTACATATTAGTCGTATGTATATGTCATCCAGATTTATATCTTTTAGACAGTCTATAAGTTGATCATGGTGTATTCTGTCAAAAGCTTTGGTGTAGTCTATGAAGCGGACAAATATTGATTTGTTTATTGCTGTGTACTTTTCGATTAACGTCCTCGTGCAGAATATGGCATCCTTTGTCCCACTGTCTTCCCTAAATTCAAGATGTTGTTCTTCTGATTTAAACTGATCCACGCTGAGTTTATTATGAATTCTTCCTTTAAAATAGTCTAACTGTGACAGTATTACATGAGAATCATAATTATTTGTAGAATGTGTTATTTCGCTGCCCACTGTTTTCAGTGTACGCCTCTGAAGCAATCACATATCAAGTGCTATTTCGTCATGCTGATAGGGATCGTAAAACGTGACGCTGCTTCTTGTCTGTGAGGTAGTGACGTAAGCTTTTAGACACCGACCAAACGAATAACAGCCACGACTGGCTGCACGAATGTGATACGTGGATGTAATCAAGTATAATGATAGTCGGACGTGGCTGGGCGGATGTGATACATGGATATTATCAAGTCTAATGATAGTTGGATGTGGCTGCACAGATACGATACACAGATATAATCAAGTCTAATGATAGTCGGACGTGGCTGGACGGATGTGATACATGGATATAATGAAGTACAATGATAGTCTGACGTGGCTGCACGCGTGTGATACATGGATATAATCAAGTCTAATGATAATCGGACGTTGCTGGACGGATGTGATGCATGGATATAATCAAGTCAAATGACTGTCGGACGTGGCTGCACGGATGTGATAAATGGATATAATCAAGTCTAATTATAGTCGGACGTGGCTGGACACATGTGATTCATGGATATAATCAAGTCTAATGATAGTCGGACGTGGCTGCACGGATATGATACATGGATATAATCAAGTGTAATGATAGTCGGATGTGGCTGGACGGATGTGATACGTGGATATAATTAAGTCTAATTAATGATAGTCGAGCGTGGCTGAAAGGATGTGATCCATGGATATAATCAAGTCTAATTAATGATAGTCGGGCGTGGCTGAACGGATGTGATACATGGATATAATTAAGTCTAATGATAGTCGGACATGGCTGGGCGGATGTGATACATGGATATAATCAAGTGTAAGGAGAGTCGGACGTGGCTTGACGTATGTGATACATGGATATAATCAAGTCTAATGATAGTCGGACGTGGCTGGACGAATGTGATACATGGATATAATCAAGTCTAATGATAGTCGGACGTGGCTGCACGGATGTGATACATGGATATAATCAAGTATAATGATAGTCGGACATGGCTGGGCGGATGTGATACATGGATATAATCAAGTCCAATGAGAGTCGGACGTGGCTTGACGTAAGTGATAAATGGATATAATCAAGTCTAATGATAGTCGGACGTGGCTGGACGGATGTGATACATGGATATAATCAAGTCTAATGAGAGTCGGACGTGGCTGGACGTATGTGATACGTGGATATAATCAAGTCTAATGAGAGTATGACGTGGCTGGACGGATGTGATACGTGGATATAATCAAGTCAAATGATATTCGGACGTGGCTGGACGGATGTGATACATTGATATAATCAAGTCAAATGATATTCGGACGTGGCTGGGCGGATGTGGTACATTGATATAATCAAGTCAAATGATAATCGGACGTGGCTGGACGGATGTGATACATAGATATAATCAAGTCTAATGATAGTCGGACGTGATTTAACGGATGTAATACATGGATATAATCAAGTCTAATGATAGTCGGGCGTGGCTGAACGGATGTGATCCATGGATATAATCAAGTCTAATGATAGTCGGGCGTGGCTGAACGGATATGATCCATGGATATAATCAAGTCAAATGATAGTCGGACGTAGCTAGACGGATGTAATACATCGTTATAATAAGGTCTAATGATAGTCGGTCGTGGTTGAACGGATGTAATACACGGATATAATTAATTCCAATGATAGTCGAACGTGGCTGAACGGGTGTGAAACATGGATATAATCAAGTCTAATGATAGTCGGACGTGGCTGGACGGATGTGATACATGGATATAATCAAGTCTAATGAGAGTCGGACGTGGCTGGACGTATGTGATACGTGGATATAATCAAGTCTAATGAGAGTATGACGTGGCTGGACGGATGTGATACGTGGATATAATCAAGTCAAATGATATTCGGACGTGGCTGGACGGATGTGATACATTGATATAATCAAGTCAAATGATATTCGGACGTGGCTGGGCGGATGTGGTACATTGATATAATCAAGTCAAATGATAATCGGACGTGGCTGGACGGATGTGATACATAGATATAATCAAGTCTAATGATAGTCGGACGTGATTTAACGGATGTAATACATGGATATAATCAAGTCTAATGATAGTCGGGCGTGGCTGAACGGATGTGATCCATGGATATAATCAAGTCTAATGATAGTCGGGCGTGGCTGAACGGATATGATCCATGGATATAATCAAGTCAAATGATAGTCGGACGTAGCTAGACGGATGTAATACATCGTTATAATAAGGTCTAATGATAGTCGGTCGTGGTTGAACGGATGTAATACACGGATATAATTAATTCCAATGATAGTCGAACGTGGCTGAACGGGTGTGAAACATGGATATAATCAAGCCCAATGATAGTCGGACGTGATTTAATGGATGTAGTACATGGATATAATCAAGTCTAATGATAGTTGGGCGTGGCTGAACGGATGTGATCCATGGATATAATCAAGTCAAATGATAGTCGGACGTGCCTGGACGGATGTAATACATGGATATAATAAGGTCTAATGATAGTCGGTCGTGGCTGAACGGATGTAATACACGGATATAATTAATTGTAATGATAGTTGGACGTGGCTGAACGGATGTGATACATGGATATAATCTAATCAAGTCTAATGATAGTCGCGCGACACATACAGCCGGGCGTGGCTGGACGGATGTAATACATTGATATAATCAAGCCCAATAATAGTTGGGCGTGGCTGGACGGATGTAATACATGGATATAATCAAGCCCAATAATAGTTGGACGTGGCTGAACGGATGTGATACATGGATATAATCTAATCAAGTCTAATGATAGTCGCGCGACACATACAGCCGGGCGTGGCTGGACGGATGTAATACATGGATATAATCAAGCCCAATAATAGTTGGGCGTGGCTGGACGGATGTAATACATGGATATAATCAAGCCCAATAATAGTTGGGCGTGGCTGGACGCATGCGATACGTGGATATAATCAATCATAATGATAGTCGAGCGACACATAGAGTTGGGCCTGGCTGGACGGAAATGATACATGGATATTATTACGCCTAATGATAGTCGGGCGACACATAAAGTCGGGCGTGGCTGGATGGATGTGATACATGGATATAATTAAGCCTAATGATAGTCGGGCGACTGCAATGAGCGTCAGCCGAGGTGTCAATCAGTTGAAAACTACAGTCAGAGGTAGTGGATCTACAGGGCAGAATAGTAACTGATTTAACTATTTTACAAATTGTAAGCAAGACAAGTAGCAGTCGATAAACTACAAGAAAACTTGGACATGATAATAACATCAGTCTGTAGACATGTCACTATAAAATACATCAGTTGTAATTTGTTACATTAGATCACGACGGCCGAGATTGTACTTCAAGAAAAGTAACAAGTCAGAAGGTGAGAATAACTGAACAATGTTTGATCATCATCATCATCATCGGGTACCATCTCCGCAACGAAGGTTGGCGACCATGGACCGCCATTCTGCTCTGTCTCTTGCTTTGATGGTGCAGGTTCCATAGGCTGATTTGTTCATCTTTTGATGTTACTCGTCCATGTTAATCTTGATCTGCCTCTGCCTCTTTTACCCTGTATTTTCCTCTACAAGATTACTTTTAGTAGGCTGTTGTGTCTTTTACCATGGCACAATAAATCGCATTTGTCTTGTTTGATATATGATGAATATTTTGTGAAAAATAAATTTAGTTGACTTGGACTTCGACGTTAATTAACGTTTTATAATCTTCAGAAATATTTGTAGACAGTCACTGTTACATTGCCTAGTTGATGTGCGTGCTTGTTGTTCTATTTTCTGATTGCCTTGGTTGTCATTAAGTGTTTGCGCCATCTCAGCTAGAATGTTCAACCTCATTCTATGCCTTAACGGTTAGACCAAATTAGAGGCCAACTACCATTGGGAAAATTGTAACTGAAAACTATATATTTTATTCAATTAATTCTGACTTCCCTTTTTTTTTAATAAGAAGAGCGGTTGGCCAAGTCGATAACTCGTCGTGCTCCGATCTAGGAGAACGCGGGCTCCAATCCTGGTAGGGCCAAAAATATTTTTCTATCGGAGTTGAAATAATAATGTTGACCTGAACACCTCGTGGCGACTGCTCAGGACAAGCGGCCTTTATTCTCCGGTCTTATTTAACTCCCCCCCCCCCAACCACCACCACCACCACCTCACCCACCCCATCCTCGCGGCAGACAACTGAGCTATCGCGGCTCCCATTTTATAGAGAAGGTGAAAAAAGAAAACGCAAACCAAGAACAGGCTGACGAAAAACAATTGAAACAGAGATGGCTTGATTTTAGCATATCGCCAAGGATGTCGATAGAAAGTGAAGAATCGAGAAACTTTGGTTGCCGAACTAGACAGCGCCACAAGAAGGCGTTCAACTCAGTGACTGTAACTAAAGCATGAGCCGTTATAGCTGATGGAATAGAGTGAAGAACAAAACTTATATCTAAACGTACATACAAATAAGAGCATGTCCATTGGAAAAATAAAAAGCCAATCCAAAATCACCACCAAAAATGAAGAACTTGAGTTTGTAACAAACTATGACTATTTGGGATGAACTAACAATGGAGACTACGAGAAAGAGATGAGCAATAGCAACACTTAAACAGCATGAAGAACATACGGCACAATATCAGCAAGGCAGTAAAATTAAAATTACTGAGGACGTGTATATTTCCAATAGCAACATATGAATGTGAATCGTGGACAATCTCGTAAACAGCAACGAAACAAATTGCTACAGACAAATCCTTACGACACCTTGGGGAATGAAGATGAGCAATGAAGGCATATTAAAAGATTTAAACGCTAAAAAGTACTGGCTAATAAACACTATTCTAGGCATCTTAAAAGATTTAAACGTTTAAAAGTACTGGTTAATAAACACCATTCTAGGCATATTAAAAGATTTAAACGTTAAAAAGTACTAGCTAATAAACACCATTCTAGGCATATTAAAAGATTTAAACGTTAAAAGTACTGGCTAATAAACACCATTCTAGGCATATTAAAAGATTTAAACGTTAAAAAGTACTAGCTAATAAACACCATTCTAGGCATATTAAAAGATTTAAACGTTAAAAAGTACTGGCTAATAAACACCATTCTAGGCATATTAAAAGATTTAAACGTTAAAAGTACTGGCTAATAAACACCATTCTAAGCATATTAAAAGATTTAAACGTTGAAAAGTACTGGCTAATAAACGCCATTCTAGGCATCTTAAAAGATTTAAACGTTAAAAAGTACTGGCTAATAAACACCATTCTAGGCATCTTAAAAGATTTAAACGTTAAAAGGTACTGGCTAATAAACACCATTCTAGGCATATTGAAAGATTTAAACGTTAAAAAATACTGGCTAATAAACACCGCTCTAGGCATATTAAAAGATGTCAACGTTAAAAAGCACTGGCTAATAAACACCATTCTACAGAGGATATTTCAATACTGTTACCACGTCAAGGACAGATCGGGCTAGAAAGAACAATAATGAGACTCATGGTTCCTGGGGGTGGGGGGGGGGAGCCGCAATAGCTCAGTGGTTAGTGAAATGGACTACAAAGGACAAGAGGTAGGGTTCGATCCCCACCGACGGCTTGCGGGTTCACCCAGCCTTTAATGGGTACCAGATTTTTTTTCTGGGAAAGTAAAGCGGCACGGGCGTAATACCGACCACATTACCCCAAAAATCATGTGCCGAAGGTCTATAAAATATATGGTCACTAACACCATATTCCCTATACGCCACTTGGCGTGACGGGGGCACTTTACTTACTACAATTTAATCATTGGTATCGATCATTTGATTGGTCAAGATTGTATACAATAATTTATTTGGGGGGTAATTTAGAGTTGAGTCAAGTGCTAACAAAAATGAACATTTGTAAGCCTCTTACCATACCTCTTTGAAAACTTTGCTGATATTGTCACTTTTATTTTTACTATGTTTACTGGGCGAGGCATCAGGTACAGACCAAGAAGAAGGTGGTTTCAAGACATCAAGGAAATCCTGAACACGACAATACAAGAAGTGGAAGATCTGGCTAGAGACAGGGATTCTTTCAGATGGGCTGTGGTGATGCAACGTAAATGTAAAGTAAATGTAAAGTACGAGACTTGAACCGGCGTCTTAGCACGCGAGTTTCCACCCATATATGCTCGGCCGCCTATCTAGAATAGTTCGGAGATTTCTGTATAGTGTCGCCTCAAGCATCGAAACTCAGATGCGAAGCAACATTCCTCACCTTTCCAGGGTAATACCCTGGTACCCATTTCTGCCAACGGCTGGGTCGACCGTGGGGGTATTTTTTTTTCCCAACCACGAGTACAATTCACACTGCTCCCAGCGGGAATCGAACAGATGCAACGTTCTGCAAAGGACATGCGACCTGATGATAGTAGATTGATCTGTCGTATATTTGTTTGAATGATGAATTATGCGATTATAGGAATGTTGAATGGTGAGAAAGCTATGTGCAGATAAAGAGAGTAAAACTAGCGCGCGTCGAAAGTAAAAATCGTATATCTGACTTCAGGAAGAAGCAATGAAAATATATTTGGCCATGTTTTAAGAAGTTAACATCTAGCACATTCAGTGTCAATAGAAAAAAATAAGTCGAATGAATTAACGATAAAGAGAACAACAGTGAAAAAAAGATGCAAAATAGTTTATGACAGTTTTTTTATAGGGAGTCAACAACAATTTTGGTAAACAACTGCAAAAAAATATAAATTTGCTCAGAATCATGATCACCTATGCCAGCAGTCACGATTCTTGATCATGATGTGATTATAATCACGAGTTTCTTTCTCAGCGTGAATAACATCGGGCTACACAGATATTTGGACGCGCCCTTCACAGGCGCCCTTCACAGGCGCCCTCCTCATGAATTCCTTTTGCTACACCACTGTTTATGAATGAAAAAAATTCTTCTTTAAGAGAGAAGCTTCACTGATGGGAAACGCGTGTTTATAGAAGAGGGGGAAAAGATCTGGTTATAAGAGAACATTGACATTTGATTCAAATGGAGATTTCGAAAGGAGATTTTGTATTTGAAATGGCAGAATGTTGATATTGATCCGCATAGCAAGTATTTATCGATTTTACACGTCAGTAATAGGTTGTCAATCAGGGACCGGGAAGAAAGTCGCGTGCTGTGTCGACAAATGTCGAGGGAGGGTCGAAGATGATGAAATTACAGGGCCCGGTATTTTGTGGAGGGAGCCCCCGTAATCGAGTCGTTCTAACGGGCTTCAGGCTCAGCACGTGCAATGCACGCGATCCAGATGGTCAGCGTCCCTTTGCACGCGCCATATGCCACCAACCGGACATTCCAAGTGTTCTGTACTAGTAAAAATCATGTCTCGAATGTTGAACATTTCTGTATTGTACTCACTTTGAGTAAAGTACATGTTCTTGTTTATATTTGAAAATCACACTTAAAAAAAAAAATATCACACAATTCTCTTCATAATTCAAGTCTCATTAATGTGTCCACATCCAATTCGTTTTTGAATACATTATGCATACACTACAGTGCAATTATTCATGATTTTCCTTAAGAGACTACAAAAAATATAATGAAAGTACTATTTGGTAATTATTAATTCACCGACACGCATTATTTGTGTGATGAAATTCCCATAGCAAGTGGAGGACGTGGCGAGTTTCTTGTTGGAAACAATCAAATAAAGAAAATATACCACACGCAAGGATCTCGTTTCTTTAAAACTGGCTGTAAATCCGGTGTGATGTCTGTATACTTAAAGAGCCGCTAATTTTTATGCAATCAATTACAGACAGACGCTAGAAAAATCAAGCAGTAGCGTTTAAATGTAGTGATGTAATTATATACAATATTATACAATGGTTAACTATGCAATGGTTAAATATACAATATTATACAATGGTTAAATATACAATATTATACAATGGTTAAATGTACAGCCGCGATAGCTCAGTGGTTAGTGAACTGGACTACCACGGACAAGGGGTAGGGTTCGATCCCAACCGACGGCTTCCGGGTTCACCCAGCCTTAAATGGGTACCGGATTTTTTCTCTGAAAGTAAAGCAGCACGGGCGTAATACTGACCACATTACCCCAAAAATCATGTCCTGAAGGTCTGTAAAATATAGGGTCACTAACACCATATTTCCCTATACGCCACTTGGCGTGACGGGGGTACTACTTTACTTTTTTACTTTTAAATGTACAATATTATACAATGGTTAAAAAGAGAGCTAATTTCCAATGTTAGGAAGAAACAATCATAATTTTTTGGCCATGTAATGAGAAGAGAACAACTGGAATATATTGTAACAACTGGAAAAATTGAGGGACGGAGAGATAGAGGGAAGCAAAGAGAAAAAATACCAGACAGCTTAAGAGAATGGCTTGGCAGAAGGTCAACAACAGAAATGATAAATAACTGCCGAGATCGAAAGTTGTGGATAGACATGAACACCTACGCCAGCAGGCCCGGTACTTGATGATGCTACAATTGTTAAATATACATTGGTTATACAGTAAACAATATACAGTAAGTCTTTATAATTTTCCAATGTGCGCCGATTTTGTTTAGTAGTTAATAAACTTGCTTCTGTTCATTGGCAATGTTCTTTTATGTTTTCTCCCATCAGAACTCGAGGAGATATGAGCGCTCATTGACAGTTGTTCGATGTGTAATGATGATAATCCAAAAGGTTAACTAACTGACTGACTGACTGACTAACTTACTAACTACATCTTCTTCTTCTTCATTCCATCCTTCTTCTTCATTTGCCTTTCAGCGTCAAGGGGAGATATAATTTGCGGTCTTTCGCTCCTCTGTTTGCCACTGCTGCTGTTATATTTCCTAGTGTTTCTAACATTACGTCAGTCCATCTTTTTCGTGGTCGGTTCTTGGGTCTGGTGTTCTCGCAACGTTTATTGAAGGCTGGTTGTGTTTTCATCTTTCTGCCTTTTCGCGTGGTCAAACCATTTCATCTGTTGTTTACATATATATATATATATATATATATATATATATATATATATATATATATATATATATATATATATATATATATTTCTATAGCGTGGGTTATTTCTAGCTTTTTTTCCCCATTTCTTCATTTCTGAACTTATCTCTCGAGCGGTTTCCTGTCATTCTTCTAACACATTTCATCACGGTGTTGGTTATTTTTTTAAATTTAATTTTAAATTTTTTTCTTGCAACTAAGGCTCAAAACAGCCATTGGTAGTACAAATTTGGAATGAAGATTGTATTGTAGAGTGCCCGTTTTGCCTCTAGCGTTATTTCCTTTTTGGACCATATGGGTGATAGCTGTCCAATGATTTGATAAGCTTTGTTGCATTTTATAGTCTTTTTCTACTGTTGTCGTTCTTTATATTTTTTATTCCGCATATGCTGATGATTACTACTTTATATTTGTGATCTCTCTCCATTTTTCTGTATTTTTTTAAAGCATAAAATGTTTATTCATTACCGACCTGCTATGTCTGTTATAAGTTAAGGGCTTACCTTTAAAAGCACACGTTGGAGGTAGCCCGGAGCTGTTTCCCTACGTACTAGATCACTAGGTCGCAGATGCGATCTTTTACGGTCTAAGTGTACATTCTTAGATGGTTACATTTGACAAGTAATTATCTAACCCTGTCCCCTTTCTTGAATGATCAGTTTATACGACTTAAACCTATGTATTCGTTAGAAACACTTTTTCGGTCACTTTTGTCACATAATCCACACTTTGAGATTATAACAAATCGCCATATTGTACAATTGAAAACTGACTACATAAATATACCTAAGTAACTAACTAACAGATGCGTTGTGTTGTGGTTTGCAGTAGAACTGTGACATGTGCGTATTTTGGTAAAACATATCCGACTTCAGCGTGACTTTTTTTAGTACCGGGTTATCTTCCCTTTCTATCTCTACTCTCTTAACCAAACTAGTTAGTCTGTGTCAGGGAGCACTGAGAAAAGATGGAGTAGGATCTCAAAAGTTGTGGTTTATCGAATCCGGTGTATGCAGTCAGTTATGAGTCGATGGTAGACGATTTACGCCACATTGAGTGCTGTTCATGACCGTTGTTGGAATTGCTTGACGCAAGTTATTTACATGTTACAACTCATTAATGCGAACTGCTTCGTCAAGCCAGCCCCAGTTTTATCTCTTAAGGGAATTTGCACCGTGTTTCGTTCGTTATAGGCTGCATTCACTAGAGTAATCAGAAATATATAGGCGCTGCCATTGTTGTGTGTGCTACGTCATCATAATAGCTCATCGTACATCTTAAGACCGGCCATACGCTAAACTATTGTTTGATGTGCGACGGGGATAATCTGACGACTAACTGTGTTTTATATGTTCGAATTTGGAGTAAAAAATGATGTCTTTACATCATCAAGTAATATACATTTTTAAAAATATGACGATCATCATTTTCAGGAGAACGTGAACTTCTGGTCGATATGGTGGATAGGCCGCAGGAACCATTGAAGGCTATGTATGAAAGTGTTCCTTGTTGCAGTTTCCTCATATTCCAAGTCCGGTTTGTTGCAGGAGCTATTGAGTTAAGTGCTCTATGCACACCATGAGCTGTGTGTCTCATCCGTTTTGATCATGTTTCGATATTCCAATTGTTTACGATGACTGATGATATCGTATGACAGGGAACAGTTGACTGTGTTCACTTTCTGTGCGGTTTCGCCTTATGTCTTTTGGCGTGTGCTGAAACTGTTATGATGGGGACTACAGCTATCTTTCTTTGTTTGGGAGATGAGATATTAATTCGGATGACTCCACTGGCGCGGGCGGTTGAGCAATTATGGATTTTTAATTCGTTTACAGTGATACCGGGGTCTTCCATAACCAAAGAACCAAAAGAACCAAAGAGTCGCAGACCGCTATCAGCTGTGGTGTTGACAGGTGCCTCCCACCTCCCCAAATGCAGAACAAATCAACAGCTGTAGGGACAGAAAGTTGTGGAGAGTCATAACCCCTTACGTCAGGCATGGTACATGGCGATGACGATATGACGAACCTAGAAGTTGGTCGATCGAGATTTCCAGCCCAACCTCATGTCACCAGTCGTTCACTATCACTGCTTCCACGACCTGAAGAGTGTGACTTACACGATTCTTGAGACAGTGGGTCAATCTCTAATGTGTCGTCAGATCGTGAGTGCCATTACAACATTTGTATTGTACAACTTGTCTTTTTATTTGTAGATTTAATCAGTTTTAAGGGGTCTTTGTTTTTAAATTTGAAATAAAATGTTATTGAACGTATTGCAAACAAAGTTCTGAGTAAATTGAAAGAGAGAGAGAGAGAGAGAGAGAGAGAGAGAGAGAGAGAGAGAGAGTGGGGGGGGGGGAATTAATGTAATAAGAAGATAGCATGTAAACTTGACATTCCAAAATGGATAAAGTTAGCACAAATAATCCAGGAAGACAAGGCAGAAAACGCATGAGATTTTTTGAGTTGTTTAGGTGCCACGGTAAAAAAGTAAAGAGCCCCGTTACGCCAAGTGACGTATAGGGAATATAGTGTTAGTGACCATATTTTTTATAGACATTCGGCACATGATTTTTGGGATAATTTGGTCGGTATTATGCCTATGCCGCTTTGCTTTCCCAGACAAAAATCATGTACTCATTTAAGGCTGGGTGAACCTGGAAGCCGCCGATCAGGATAGAACCTCTTGTCCTTTGTAGTACAGTTCACTAACCACTGAGCTATCGCGGCTATCTTAGTGCCATGGTGCTTTTTTAAAATAGCAGCATCGTTGTCGACAGATAAATCTTGAGTTTGAATCCCACCACCGGCGGTATTATTTGTTTACATCAAGTCCTTCTATTTGTCATGATTGTACCCTCCACTGGTCTATGAGTAGTGACATTCAATGTCCATAACTCCCGGATAATGGCGACAAACAGGAAGTTAATGTCTGCACCCGCGCATGTTAAAGAACCCTTGACTGTTAAAAGTCAAAACGAATAGGCCAAAAATGGCCGATGACTGGGGTAAAATATTGTTAAACAAATCCACCCATGCTGAAGCCTGATATGTCAGGTCAAAGACACAAATATAGCAGCTTAGGCGTAAATTAGTGGCTCAATGTATCCACGCTCACTCAATGGATGAACGCTAAGGAGAAGACATGAGTGATAAAGTCTGTAATAAGAAATCATTGAGATATCGCACTCTCGTGATGCTTTGTTTGCTTACGTACGCCAGCTTAATATCTCTTGCGAAGTCCTGAAGGACTGAATTTTTTTTGGCTTGAATATCTCTCTCTCTCTCTCATTCTCTCTCTCTCTCTCTCCTTGATAGTTGGTTGTATCCGTCACACTCGTTATGCTTTGGGTGTTCTCGTTTCCATTTTTCATGGAACTGACCCTTGAGGATGGATTTGGCTTCCTCATAACTGAGGAGATGGTTCTCTTGTGGTAATCTCCCTCCCTCTTTAGCTAATTTGTCTGCTCGTTCGTTCCCGTGTATATTACAGTGTGATGGTATCCACTGAATGACTACTCTTTGGAAGTTATTGCATAGTTGGTGCAGGGTTGTTCTCAAGTCATCTAGTTCATTGTTCTTGTTGCTTTTTAGAGCTGATAGTACTGACAGTGCATCAGTCAGAATCACCAATTTATTGTGCATGTTATTTTTGTGTTGAGTAGCAAGTGTTGCAGCATCTCTGATTGTCTCAGTTTCTGCTTTAAAGTTGTTTAGAATTTTCCAGTAGCTATTGACTTGGTGATCTCGTCCTGATTATTCAGCGTCAAGAACACACCTCCCCCTCCATTTCTGGTGGCATTTGTAGCAGAGCCATCTGTGTATATGTGGGACCAAGAGTCCTGTGGGTATGTATCGTGTATGTGTTTTTCTGATACGTGTTTTCTTTCTGTGTCAGATTGGGTGCCTTTTTTCATGATCCCTGTTAAATTTTCTTTAAGTTCTGGTATTTTATGCTTTCCATGACGAGACATATTAGATGGGCCCTAGGGTTTCGATATTGTTTGGGAAAGTACTGGATCTCCAGTAGTTAGTTCATTGGCAATTGCAGCGAAGTTGCTCCTCTTAAGTCGTACAATTCCGGAACCAGTTATTCTTTGGTGCATGGGGTAGCTAAGGAGCCTTCTATATTTCTCCGCTTGTTGCAATACTTTAGTGACCCGTCTGTCGTCTAAGGGTTGTAAACCTGTTACTGATGCTAGAGTCTTGATATATGTAGATTTCATAGCACCAGTGATGATATGGGCAGCTTGGATCTGTGTTCTGTTAATTTTGCCAAGGTGTGATTTGGAAGCCATAGCCCAGGCTGTGACTCCATACTCTAGAACTGGTCTGACTCTTCCTACGTATAGTCTTTTCAAAATATTGCTGTCTGCCCCTGAGTCCGTTCCTGCCAATTTTTTCATAATATTTGTTCGTTTTCTGCTTTTTTCCTTGTTTTGTCTATCGGATTTTTCCAAGTCATTCTTCGATCCATGGTGACGCCAAGATATGTTGGGTTTTGGTCAATCGGGAGTGTATGGTCTTTTATCTTCAAGTTTGCTGAGAGTGTGTTTCTTGATAGGCTGGAAATTGCATATGTAGTTTTTTTTTCGTTGATTGGTAAGAACCAGGTGTTCGTCCATTTTTCAAGTTCACCTAGGGCATCTTGCATCCTGGGTCCAGCCACCGACATACTTTCATCGCGAAGCATAACGCCAGATCATCTGCGTCTATTGCTGAGTGTATTCTAGGTGGAGTGTCCATTACTTTAATTTAACTTTCATTCTGTTTCTTTACACCGGCCATTGTGTGCTAAGGTGTCCCTCATCATACATTCAGATTTTCTTCGACATTTTATATCGACACAGAGATACTCACCTTTTTTTAAATAGTCGAGAGCTTTGTGACGTCCTGAACTTTGTAGCTATGTTTAATTTTCTGTGACGTACACAACATTGTAGCCATGTTTAAAGTTCTGTGACGTACACAACATTGTAGCCATGTTTAAAGTTCTGTGACGTACACAACATTATAGCCATGTTTAAAGTTCTGTGACGTAAAAAACTTTGTGTTTTAAATAAACTGTGTGCGATACAGAAAACGTTGCCCTATAGTTAAACAATGTTGCGGCATGCCAAAGTGTTGCGGCACGCCAGTTGGGAAGCACTGAATTAGGAGGTCAAGGAAAATACTACAAAGGGTCCGCCATTGCTCATGTAGATCATTAAATCCATCAAACGAGTTAGGGCCAAATACGACTGCTCAAAGCGTGCAAGGTACAGCCTGCCAATATTTATTGTGACCTCTTGGAGACGACCACCAGGTGTCGGCATAGAGTAACATCAAACGAAGGGCAAGTAATGGAAGAGAACGTGCCCACATGCTGCAAGTATCGCGGGCAAAGGACAGAAAGAGTTAGTGCGCCGGACTGTCTGAGTCCCTCACTCGGCGCTATTTTTCTATGCGCATTGTTCCTGTAATTCGAAACACGTTTCTTCTGAAGCATACAGAGGTACAGGCTCGAATGTTCGCTACTCCCCAAACGAAACACAGAGATGGCAAACACATTGCCAGGGGATGAGGAGAAGAATAGGTTAAGTATTTTAAACATATCCTTACGGAATTCCTGCTGTCTTGTTGGGCCAAAGTGGGAAATAACAGTATGCTTTGATGAAAGTACTCGGAAATTGTTGTTTTTGTGGTTCTTTCCAGGAAAAATAAGAGAGATTAGTCTGAGGTGGGGATTAATGTTTTCAGTTTCCTGGATCATTGGTGACTAGTACTTATTTTGATATTAGTCTATAATAAATAATCACTACTGCAATTTAATCATTGGTATCGATCATTTGATAGGTCAAGATTGTATGCAATAATTTATTTGGAGGGTAATTTTGAGTTGAGTCAAGTGCTAACAAAAATGAACATTTGTAAGCCTCTTACCATACCTCCTTGAAAACTTTGCTGATATTGTCACTCTTATCTTGACAAAACGATTATATCGTCAATATATTTGGAAGACAGGCACAAACATATCATAACGAGCTTCTGAATGAATTTTAAGTAGAAATTTATGCAATCGTCTTGTGAGCGTTTGATTGTTCTCTTCTAGATACTGAAGAATGCCTGTGGCAGAAACATTTATGACTTTATCTGGTCTTATTTTCAGTGGAGCCGCGATAGCTCAGTGGTCAGTGAACTAGACTACAAAGGACAAGGGGTAGGGTTCGATCAAAACCG
The DNA here is from genome assembly GCA_032433765.1 of Megaustenia siamemsis. Taxonomy (NCBI): domain Eukaryota; kingdom Metazoa; phylum Mollusca; class Gastropoda; order Stylommatophora; family Ariophantidae; genus Megaustenia; species Megaustenia siamemsis. The sequence continues at coordinate 62,796,378 of JAVIAB010000092.1, read as the reverse complement.
ACGGCTTCCGGGTTCACCCAGCCTTAAATGGGTACCGGATTTTTTTCTGGGAAAGTAAAGCGGGACGGGCGTAATACCGACCACATTACCCCAAAAATAATGTGCTGAAGGTCTGTAAAATGTATGGTCACTAACACCATATTCCCTATACGCCACTTAGCTTGACGGGGGCTCATTACCTTTTTTTTTTACTTTTACTTGTTTTCAGTAAAGCTGTGATATATAACTTCACATTTACTTTTTATCTATGTCTGGCAGTCATATTAACGAATAAATGATTAATTTTACCGCGATAAAAATAAAGATAAATAACGGAGTCAGACTATGGGAAGGTAACAAGGTCAAATTTTAGGCGGATACAGGAGTCAATATACAAATATCAGATTTAAACAATAGAGGACGCTTCGAAGTGGCAGCTTCAACTTGTGTCCTGTCAAGTTCATCGCATTTAGAGTCCCATTTATATGGATCCTTCTTTGTTGTGTTCACCAGTTAATTAAATGAATAGTTATCTCTCTTGGTTATCCGTTCTTAATACGACATTACATGAGCGTAAATGCGTTGTGTCGACGTTTGCAGTAAAACTGATAATTGCATCTTTCTGTCCCGTGACCTTTTTGAGTACGGGGTTGTCTTTCCGCTTGGCTCTTACTCACTTGATATGACTAGACTAGTTTGTTGCTAGAGGCACCACAAAGAGGTGGAGTAGGGTCTGGATAGTACCATCACCTATGAGTCACTTACAGCTTTCAGCTCTGTTACCGTTATATGCCTTTGTTTCACTTCGGATTCCAATTGAACATTATACAACTGTTAACCCACTATATTAAGATTTGTTTGGACATAAATGTATAATATGTGAGAAAGAGTTCATCAGTGCTATATAGAGCCAATTCTGATCTATGGAAGCGAGTCATGGACAGTAAACAAACAGATGGAAAGACAATTAGAGGCCACAGAGATGGGATTTCTCAGAAGAACGTTGAAAGTTCCGTGTACATATTAAAAAGACCAACAAGGAAATTCTCACAGGCCAACACAAAATGGGAGCTCCAAAGAAACAGCAGAAAGAAACAATCAACATTTTTTGGGCACATCATGAGAAGAGGAAAGTTGGAATACTTGGCTACATCTGGCAAAATACAGGGGAACAGAGATCGTGAACGACAAAGAGAGAATATACTGGAAAGCTTGGTGTCAAAGTATAGAACACAGTTAACAACCGAACTGATACGATGCAAGATAGAAGATTGTGGATGGACATGATCGCCTACATCAACCGGTATGGCACATGATGATGATGAACCGACTATATACAATAGTTGATTATGCTACTTAAGTATATGAGAATAGTTGCGTATTTCTATCTGCCCTTAAAAGACCTATTTACATACTTTGGTTGCTGAAATAAAAAAAGAAGCTCGTTGTTAAAAAAAAATGCAATGAATTAATCAACGTTCACTGATTTCGTCGATTCATGAAATTGTTCAATTGTTGGGGGTTTCCCTAGCCTAGTTGGGGAAACCACCTGACTGGGATACCCACGCTTGGACAACCCATTTTCGATTTCCGCTGGAAGCAGTGTGTTACTTACACTCGTGGTTGGGGAGAAAAAAAAAACATACGCCCACGGTCGACACAAACGCTGGCAGAAATTGGTACCAGGGTATAGTACTCTGGGTACCTTTCTTTGTTTAGGAGATGAGTTAGTAATTCGGATGATTCCACTGGTACGGGCGGTTGAGCAATTATGGATTTTAATTCGTTTGCAGTGATACCAGGGCCTTCCATAACCAAAGAACCAAAGTACTCTGGGAAGATGAGGAATGCCGCCTCGCATGGTGAGTTATGATGATTGAAGCGACACTATCCAGAGGTCTCCGAAACACTTCTAGATAGGCGGGCGAGTACACATGGATGAAAACTCGCGTGCTAAGACGCCGATATAAGTCTCGTACCTTTAATGTTCAATCAAGTTTACTTATGTGGGAAACAAAAAAAGATCTGTTACCACCAGCCTGGAACTGATCAATGCTGTCTTTAAACTTAAGATTGACGTCTCAAGTGCAAAAGAAATTGTATGAAGAAAACTAATTTCTTATCTAAACCCAACTTCGATATAATGTTATTTGGTTACGGAAGGCCCCGGTATCAATGCAAACGAATTAGAATCCATAATTGCTCAACCGCCCGTGCCAGTGGAATCATCTGAATTAATATCTCATCTCCCAAACAAAGAAAGGTAGCTGTAGTCCCCATCATAGCAGTCTCAGCACACGCCAAAAGACATCAGGCGAAACCGCACAGAAAGTGGACATAGCTAACTGTTCCCTGTCATACGATATCATCATTCATCGTTAACAATTGGAATATCGAAACATGATCAAAACGGATGAAACACACAGCTCACGGTGTGCACAAAGCACCTAACTCGGTAGTTCCTGCAACAAGCCGGACTTGGAATATGAGGAAACTGCAATAAGGAACACCTTCATACATAGTATTCAATGGTTCTTGCCGCCTATCCCCCATATTGACCGGAAGTTCACGTCCTCTTGAAAATAATGATCGTCATATTTTTAAAATGTATAGCGCTTGATGATGTTAGGACATCGTTTTTGACTCCAATTCCGAACATATAAAACACAGTTAGCCGTCAGATTATCCCCGTCGCACATCAAACAACAGACCGTAAGATTAGCGTATGGCCGGTCTAGGGATATACGATGAGCTATCATGATGACGTACGATATAATGTCTAAAACGAATTTATGATATAATTTTACTTCGCGCATAACAAAGTCAGGACAAACAAAACGAAAAATGCATTATACGGAAAACGGTTCATTTTTCTGCCAAATAATATATAATCAAACTTAGCTACACGGCCTGCATCTCAAAAGCACCAAAGTCTTTGATAACGACAATAATGTCTTCTGACAAAAACAAGAATAAATAGCTCAAAGTTATTAACTGCAAAGTTGTCGTTTTCAAAAAAAAAATTACATTATTATCTTATCAAAACGAGTGTGTCTCCCAGGAGCTCAATAAATGAAACACCATGTTTTGAATAGAACAACGCACAAAATATCTTGCAGACAACATCATATGATACTCATATACCAGCTCACATGCAATAGGCGCCCACCATCATTCGCACACATAACAATCAAGTATACTGTTTGCTAAATCATCATGAAAGGAGATTTGAGAATGACAGAAAAATACAACTGTCATCATCTTCTTTCATCATCATCAATATCATCTTTCGTCATCATCATCCTCTTTTTGTTCTTATTCTATGCCCACTCGATAACATCGTCCGTCATCAGAAATACGTCACATGCTCGTAGATATTTTGTGCTTTGGTATACAACAAGCTGTGATATCTGCGTTCTTTTGCCCAACACATCTGACTTCAGCACAAGTTGTTGGTGTCAGGTCACCTCTCTTTGTCGCAACTAGTTTCTTCCAAATAATCCTCCAAATTGTCCGTCCATAAATGTATGCTCAAACTCAACATCAGTTTTCTCATAAACTATTTGGTATAATATCACCTTTTTTTGTCTTGCAGTCTTAGATTTTCCTAGACCCTAGACCTTAAGAATGTGTAAATACTAAGTCCAAAGGCAAAGTGGATTTTCCAAATATGAGTATTTAAAAAAAAAAAAAATTATGCACAAAAACAAATAATGGGAGCCGCGATAGCTCAGTGGTTAGTGGACTGGACTACAAAGGACAAGGGGGTAGGGTTCGATCCCAACCGACGGTTTCCAGGTTCACCCAGCCTTAAATAGGTACCGGATTTTTTCTGGGAAAGTAAAGCGGCACGGGCTTAATACCGACCACATTACCCCAAAAATCATGTGCTGAATGTCTGTAAAATTTATGGTCACTAACACCATATTCCCTATACACCACTTAGCGTGACGGGGATACTTTACTTTTTTTTTTACAAAAACAAATAGTGAGCTAGAAACATTAGATTTTACAGTACTATACATCACACGTAATGTCACGGTGATTGGCTCTACTTTTTTTTTTCTGGTAAGGTCAACGCTGTCTTCGGCGGGTGTATTCTGTGCACTTTGAGACTGTGTGATAGTTTTTTTTATTTAAAATTTGAAAGTGTGCCAATTATTGAACGAGCGAGAGACTGTAAAACCTTTAATTGTCCGTCCTTAAGATCTTTGTGTTTTTGAAAATAAGCAATGAACGTAGAATCCTATACTAGATCACTTTTGTTAAATAGAGAAAAATATTGTATTAAAGTCCTGAAAAATATATGACTGCAAAACCAATGTTTCCAACAAAACAGAAAATAATTTTTGAAAAAAATAATTGATTTTGAGTTTGAGCAACAATTTATGAATAGACTATATTTTGTCTGCAGGCCACAACTGGGAGGTAAAATATCTTGGTCAGCTCTTTTTCAGATACTTAATATATGGTACAGCATTATGAAAAAAAACTAAGAATTGTTGATAAAATCCCCAATAAAATTAACGGTAAAACCAGGATTGAATTTAAAGTGAGACTTCCGTCTCCAAGATGGCGGATCTGCTACACGTCCTTTCGATCGCTGCCCAGGGTCTGATTAATTTCGGACGTTGCACTTTTCTGCGTTGAAGTCAAAATGATGATATACTTAATACATCTGTGTCGCTAAGGCGAGGTCGTAGGCCGTCAACACTTGACTTGTCAAAAACAGTCCGTTTTTGACAAGTCAAGTGTTGTGAATGAGACCTTCCACCGTCTAGACTTGATCTGCGCTTTACGTCACATTGGTGCTGTTCATGACCGTTGTGGGAGTTCTTTGACGCAAGTTATTTCCATGTTACACATTAATGTAAACTACTTCGTCAGCCGCAGTTTTGTCTCTTTGGGGAATTTGCTTCGTGTTTTGTTCGTCGTAGGCTGCTTACACTAGAGTAATCAGACAGAAGTCTGAAGGGGAACGAGACTGTGTTTTCGGCGACATTGTTGTGTGCTACTTCATCGTAATGGTTCCCTAGACCGGCTGTGCGCTAATCTTACGGTCTGCTGTTTGATGTGGACGGGGATAATTTGACGACTGACTGTGTGTCTATATGTTCGGAATTGGAGTCATCAACGATAGCCTAACATCATCAAGTGCTACGACGATCATCATTTTCAAGAGGACGTGACTTACCGGTATATGGGGATAGGCGGCGGGAACAGTTAGAGGCTGTGCATGAAAAGTATTCCTTGTTGCAGTTTCCTCATATTACAAGTCGCATGTCTGTGTTAGTCACCTCTAGTGACTCGGGCAGATGGTGCTCGTAAACCTTGGAGGGCCGACGATCTAAGGGCAGAATCCCCCTACAGAAAAGATCATCTGCTGCCTTGCAAGAAAACTGGGGACAATCAAAGGCTAAGGAAAGCAAACCTGAGCAAAATGCTGGCTGATATCGGATGCACTGGGCCACTGGCGCAGAACACAGTGCAACGTTTTAACTGGTATTCAAGCGGAGTGGATCTAACAGACTTAAACATACAGCTGTCTTCGTGTGAAAGTCTGGAGTCCTTATCTGATTGAGTCCTGATCGCAGAGAGAGAGAGAGAGAGAGAGAGAGAGAGAGAGAGAGAGAGAGAGAGAGAGAGAATTTAAAGTGTTTGTTGATGAACATTAAAAAACGTCAACATTGAAAAGTACTGGCTGATAAACATCTTACAGTGAAATTAAAAGACGAGGGCCTCTTCAAAGGAAATTAAAATACTAGGGCCCCTTCAAAAGAAATTTAAAGACTAGGGCCCCATTGCGTTTAAAAGAACAATAATTGAAGGCATGTTTCTTGACTACGAGATAGAGGCATACCAAGAAGAAGGTTGTTCCAAGACATCAACGAGATTTTGAACAAAAATCTATTTTGATGCCTCTAGGTGTAAGGTGTACAAAAGAGGTGAGATGCAGAATGGCTAAAGCAAATGCAGTTTTCCAAAAAATGAGGAAGATACTATGCAATACATTTTTGACAATAGAAACAATAAAAAGCGTTCTTAAATTTTATGTAGAGCTAGTCTTAACATATGGATGTGAATCATGGACAATAGGACAAAAGACAAGGAAACCACTGTAGTCTGTAGAAATGTGGTTTTACAGAAGAATGTTGAGAATACTATGGACAGCTAAGAAGAGTAATGAACATGTTCTGAAAGAGGCCAAAGCAAAAAGAGAGCTAATTTCCAATATTAGGAAGAAACAATCATCATTTTCTGGCCATGTAATGAGAAGAGAACAACTGGAATATATTGTAACAACTGGAAAAATTGAGGGACGAAGAGATAAAGGGAGGCAAAGAGAAAAGATACCAGACAGCTTTAGAGAATGGCTTGGCAGAAGGTCAACAACAGAAATGATAAATAACTGTCGAGATCGAAAGTTGTGGAGAGACATGATCACCTACGACAGCGGGCTCGGTACTTGATGATGATGAAGTGTAAGGTTCGCAGTGTGGATTATACACACTATCTCGGAATGAAATACTCAGGGACTTACATTTTCAGTTTTTGTTACTGTTTTATCGCTTTGGAAAACAACAGCACCTGGGATGAACGTTGTCATCGACTCATAGCTGAATGTCTACGTCAGGATCAGCGCCAATACTTGATCAAGACCATACTCTACATCCCGTTTGTGCCTCAGACTAACCAAGCAAGAAGGGATCGAAGAAGAAAGGCAATCCTGTACTCAAAAATGATGTGCTTAAGTTGGATATGTTGGGCCCAAAGACCCCAAATGCACATCTTTATGTAGTGTATAAACCACAACACAACAACGCCCATTTACGTCTTATTAAGAGCATACGACGATGAGTAGTAGTCGCCTGTTATTGGCCAAGAAGAAATCGTGTTGTCTTTTGAATCTAACAAAATTCATTTGATCATTGGTTTTATCATCTGATATGGTATGCAAAAAAAAAAAAAAAAACAACAAGTTTATAATAATCTACATTATTTTCTTACTTTAGTTTTCAATTTTGCTGCAGACACAGTTTATTTATATTTTATACATAGCAATGAAATACAAAGGCACGTTGAGTCGACCACCATTGCAACGATTGGTTCAGATGAACAGAGGATCAAAAGCGGTTACACAGAATATCTCTCAACGACAAGTGAATTAACTTTCGCCTAATTGCGCTGGCGTCGGCCATTACCATCATTAACACGATCGGACTACACACACTTCAGCGAACAGTTTTCCCTCAACCCGAGGGCAAAGGGCAATGAAACTCAAGCCTTTATTTTTGTAAAGCACTCAAACTAATCACAAAGCTATTTTTAGCGGTATTATTTTCCGGAATATTATTAATTGATTTTCAACTTCAGCAGCGTTTGTTTTAGGGACGAGCGATTGCGCATGTCACTGAGCTGCCGCCTGTCTGTTTGTGTACGTGTAAGTCGATTGTGAAGGCAAGTAGACGGCATGTTTCCGCCAATTCTACTGCTCTGTTACCTCATTTTGTCTCGGCTGGCTCGTATCCAGAGGCAAAACTATTCCGATCTCTTGGCCCGCAGTCGAAAGGAAAATGTCTGCAAATTGAATAACGTCAATAGCTGTTGTGGAAATTAGCCTTGTTACAGAACAAACCTCCGTGTCCCATAGGGTCTGTACGGAGCGGTGCTGCATTGGAATACAGCATTCACGAGTCTGGGGACCTGGTCTGGTTTGAGGAGAGACCGAGAGAGGGCGAAGGAGGGGTCACTCACAGAAAGATGATCATCTGTCCCCTGGGCAGAGCGTCCCTCCATGGGGCTAGGGTCCTGCTCCCTTAGTCGCCCGCGTTAGAGAAAGAAATTATTTAGAGTTGAGAATAATCATGTTTGTATCACATGGGACCCCAACGAGAAAACAGTTAGACGTCATTTACAGAGCGGCGCAAAATGAGATGGAATGTCAGTAGAACGATCTAGACGGAGCATAAAACATGATTAATCTACATCGGATCTCTATAAAATTGATGACAGACGCTGCATTGAAGGTGAATTAGCTCAAAAGTATTTTCAATTTACCAATAAAACGTTTGCAAAAATATCAGCAATAAAAATACATAAATTCAACGTACAAAATGTATTTATTGACATTCAATGCCTGTTAGTCTTCACATAGCGCGCTGTTGATCTGTGATAACTTGATAAATGTATACCGATATGAAAATATATACAGACAAAACTATACTTGTCCCTGCTTTATCGTGCCTATTTTGATTATATCTTGAACGCAATAACAACACAATGAAAGTCGTCTAATTTAACAGAGAGCAGGAAAAATGTAATGTGTAAAAAATGCCCACAGAAATATGAATAACATAATATACTAATATAAAAACTATATAATAGCCATAATATTAAAAATTAGAATTGTCAAGAGGTATATTTGCTCCAAACAAATCCATGATACAGCAGACTTGGAATGATCAAGTAGACAGAAGGCAGAGCCAAGGCCCATGAGAGGTGAAAATATAGTTGTCGGGTAAGACATAATCTCACAGGACGACAAGCAAATAAATAACGTTAATTTGAAAAGCTAAACTTTGAATGATATAAACATTACCGAAAAAGATGGACGTTAAATAAGTGCATTTTTATTTGGATTTCGGTGGGGATGGGTGTGTGGCATTACAGAAGCATGTTGCCGTACTAAAGTCTATAAACAAGAAGAAAGGGGATTTAATGGAACTTGTAAGAAAACGATAAAAGTGAGGAAGATTACGGAGGAAAGAGTAGCGTCTCAGAATAGTTATAGTTATGATTATGGTTAGTCGAAGGTACGGGTATCACTGCAAACGAATTAAAATCCATAGTTGCTCAAACCGCCCGTGCCAGTGGAATCATCCGAATGAAAACTTATCTCATTGAAGGATCCAAACAAAGAAGAGCAGCAGCAGTTCCCGTCAAAGCAGCTACAGCAAACGCCAAAAGACATAAGGCCAAGCGGCACCGAAAGTGAACGCAGTTGCACTGTCCTTTGTCATACAATATCATCATTCACCGTAAGCAATCGGAATATTGAAACTCGATCCGGGTGAAAAACACATCTCACGGTGTAATCAATGGATGGGGCGGACATCATCAATGCCCTCCGAGATGTGGGAAGAGCACAGGACTTCGACAAACACAGATCCACGTCACTTCTTCGAATGATGGAAATGGGAGTTAAGATGGACACAGCCAGAAATGATAAACTTAGTGGCCGTGTAATAAGACTTATCAACCAACATAGAACTGGAGTCTTCAGTCGCTGGACACTGCGGGAATTGCTGAGGAGGGGATCTGAGCACCTATGGACATGTTCGGAGTGCAATGATGATAACCCGCAAATAACTCAATAACTCACGGTGTAAACAGTGCACTAAACTCAGTAGCTCATGCAGCAAGCCGGACTTGGAATATGAGGAAACTGCAACAAGGAACACTTTTCAGACTGAGCCTTAATGGTTCCTGCCGCCTATCCGGCATATTGACCGAAAGTCCTTCTCAAGATAAATACAAACCAGCTTACTAGAATGTATTTATATTTTAAAAAAAAAAGAGAAACGCGACATTCAAGCTTTATCTAATCAACATTGATAGCAAAAAAGGGTACTTAATACCACCATTACTTGTAGGTATCACTATTTTTTTCTAGTAATAAATGAAGAATATTACTCTTTACGTGATAGCCCCTTGACACTTTAGTGCCAGTAACTTATAACGGACAAAAGTGTACGATTAATCATAGATTTAAAAAAATATATAAGAAAACCAGTACTTAAAAAACCACTCTAAAAATGCACTATGAAGAAACGTAATAAGTGATCCAGCAGAAATGTACCTTCTTTGATGTCTGACATTAGTCACAAATTCGGCTACCTAAAACTTGAACGAAAACTTACAAGCTTATCGTTTTAACGCCCTACTTGTGTTTGTGGTGGTATCTTGTTCTTGCAAGTACTGTAGCTATTGAACACTAAGATTTAAACTGAATATCGTTCAGCAATTCAGGAGTCATGATCAGTACGTGAAAACCATAAGTATATTAATAAACAGTTTGAATTGTTGTACAATTGAACATTTTTTAGATGTTGACTGTGTGAAATATATAACTTTTTTCCCCTCATTCTATCTTCTTCTTCTTCTTCTTTCCTTCCTCATTTGCCTTTCAGCGTCGAGGGGAGATATAATTTGCGGTCTTTTGCACTTCTGTTCACTTCTGCTGCTATTATGTTTCGTAGTGCTTTTAATATTCCATCGATCGTTCTTTTTCATGGTCAACCCTTTGGATCTGGTATTCTCACAACGTTTATTGATGGCTTGTTGTGTTGTTTTTTGATCACTCTGCCTTGTCACGTGTCCATATCATTTTATCTGTTGTTTCTTTATATATTCTATGGTGGAGGCTATTGCAAGCCTTTTTCTCAGTTCTTCATTTTTGTTCTTGTCTCTTAGGATGTTTCCTGTCATTCGTCTAACACATTTCATCTCATTCTATACATGTTTTTATTAGTCAAAGGCAAGTTCTTTTGCTACAAGTTAATACAAGAGTTTACTTATTCTTCTTTACTTCAGTTTTTCCCTCTCTGGTGTGGATTGAGATTGAACGTTCTTGTTCTCACCTCTTCTTCTCCTCGTTGACTCTGTTGTAGAATTTCATATTTTACTCGATATCAACGTTGTAGCTTCATTCATAAAATGCAATAGATTTTAAAGCTTAACTACTAACAAGCAATTCTTACATCTTCACTGCTGACAAGCAATTCTTACATCTTCACTGCTGACAAGCAATTCTTACAGCTTCACTACTGACAAGCAATTCTTACAGCTTCACTACTGACAAGCAATTCTTACAGCTTTACTACTGACAAGCAATTCTTAACAGCTTCACTACTGACAAGCAATTCTTAACAGCTTCACTACTGACAAGCAATTCTTAACAGTTTCACTACTGACAAGCAATTCTTACAGCTTCACTACTGACAAGCAATTCTTAACATCTTCACTACTGACAAGCAATTCTTAACAGCGTCACTACTGACAATCAATTCTTAACAGCGTCACTACTGACAAGCAATTCTTAACAGCTTCACTACTGACAAGCAATTCTTAACAGCTTCACTACTGACAAGCAATTCTTAACAGCTTCACTACTGACAAGCAATTCTTAACAGCTTCACTACTGACAAGCAATTCTTAACAGCGTCACTACTGACAATCAATTCTTAACAGCGTCACTACTGACAAGCAATTCTTAACAGCTTCACTACTGACAAGCAATTCTTACAGCTACTCTGGGAGACGTGCTGCTTGTCTGCATCGTGTTGCCACCTGTATTATATTCCTTACGTCATCGGTAACAAGTGCACATTTTTTCGAATTTGTATCGATATTTTAAATCATTTATTTGACTCACCTTTGTAGTTAGTTGGCACTTACAGTAAGACACACATTCAGTTACTTTTAGATTGCCACTCATTGTCTAGGGTCGGGTATTTGTGTCTTTTAATGTGCCATTTAATGGGAGCACGATGGTACTAGGTAGAATATACATTAAGAAAATAATACAAACGCATTGCAAAACGTGTCTTGCTCTGAAAATACGGATTAAGAAAGAAAAGAAGAGGGAGGAGATATTTTTCAACAGTTAAGGAGCAGTTATAACATGTATAAAGGTTGATTCCCGATCCAACTTCTGTCTACACTGACTTGTGTTTCCATACTAATGCTTTTTTGGTGTTCACTCATACTCTTAAACTGGGTGTCAGTAGAGCGACATGGCGTGAGGCTGACCACCCAATCAATATATGTGCCAAAAATGAAAGACAAAAATATGGACACTGTACCATCATCCACACAACAAAATGAGTTAAACTTGTACTGTTGTTATTGAAACGAAACTATGATAAAATTATGTGCCTACATTTATTTTAAATAACAGCTAGGCAGAGCACGGGCCGTCTCCTCTCCAAGTGATGTGGCCTGATACAGTGAAGCTTAATAATTAACTCTACAGCAACATTAGTGCAGTTTACGGGATATCCTTGCATGCATATTTTGCTATTTTTTTTTGAGTATTTTTATTTTCTACTGATAGTAAATTTCGTGTTCAGCAATGTCACATTTAAATGTGATATATAGCACATGTATGGTAAGTTTGTCTTTTTTAATCGCAGCATACATTCTTTAAATTTGTTGACAGCTTATAACGTTGAATGATTATTTATTCTATCTACATATGCCGTCAAAGGTTGAGGGAAGTAGCAGCTTTTTGTTTATGTCTTTAGTTAGGATCATCATCGTTCGTTCGTTCGCTTTCGTCAGCTTTGACCTCTGACGAAGTCCCCACCCACTCAATTTTGTGGGACTGAATTTTGCGTGTAAAGTCTGTTTTATCCCATTACAGGATGCCCCTCGCCATGCAGGCAGATTTACTCCGACTTCAGAGGTAAGGATCATCATCATTGCATATCGAGTAAATCCAAAGAGCTCCGATGTCCCCCTCGAGAATCTCCAGAAAATCGGAAGAGAATCCTGGACCACGCGCACAAACGTCGTAGTACGGCCTGAGACCATTATTTCACTTTAGATTCGGCTGAGTCGTGCATTTTCTTCTCTCTGTCATTTGTCAAAATGTGACTTATATTTTTCTTTCCGCGTAAAATAAGAAATCTGACTCGAACATCCCGTGAAACAGCCGCACTGGACATGAGGCTTCTATTCTTCGACCTAAGGGCACTCCGTATACTATAAGAATGTCATATATACCGTTATGATAAAATGATATATCCTTTTTTAAAAAGGATTTCATTAAGGGAATGTCTACGCTGAGTCTGCTTTAGCTATCGAGTTATGCTTTCATCTTCAAATTCCTGAGTTCTATTCCATTATCAGAATTATGATTGATCTATGTAGTTCTTTGCTTCATTATCTTTCCGTAAATCTTGTCAGCATAACTCATTAATTATATGCCACTGTATTGTACTCTCCATTTCATTTTAATTTGTTTTTTCCACAATTGTTCAATGACGATTTTGTACCATTCAGCACAGGCAGTTGCTAACGTTCTTGCAATCATTTTCGACAAGTGTCCCTTGCAGGCCATCTTCGTTCGCGTGTTAGAGTTTGGTGGTTGTTGTCTTCAGCACGCATTTGTCTGAGATTGCTCTCTTAACCTTAGATTTTCTGCAAGCAAGTATTGTTTTTAGCCAGGATTATCTCTTCTACGAAAATTACCGTTCCAGCGAGGCCTCAATAGTTTAGATGGAAAACCACCCGCCTGGGCTACCGACGTTCGGACAACCCGTGTTCGATTCCTGCTGGAAGTAGTGTGAGTTATACTCGTAAAAAAAAAAATACATCCGCGGTCGACTCAGCCACTGTCAGAAATGGGTACCAGGGTAGTACTTGGGGAAGGTGAGGAAGGGTCGCATTTTAAGTTTCGATGCGTGAAGCGACACTATCCAGAAGTCTCTGAACACTTCTCGTGGTCGAGCACATATAGGTGAAAACTCGCGTGCTCAGACGCTGATTCAAGTTGCATACTTTACCTTGACCTTTATCGTACCAAACGGCACTCCGTTCCGGGTCTGTAAAGTTGTTTCCTTTCCCAAGGCGAATTGTCAAACAGAACTAACAAACATGAGTTAGCTGAATCAATGTTTTTATTTGTCAATTTCTGATACAAATATTGAACAGTCAATGTTTGTTTGAATCTATATAATTGTTGGCGTGTTTGTTAATCAGCACAAAGTATTTTATTTAAAATAATACCACATAATGAGCATCATTTAGTGAGTGGACACTTCAAAGATAAAGAAACAAAATGTAAAATTACCCGTCATGCCTCTTTGCGTGGCACTAGTTTCCGTACTATGTTTTCAACTGTTAACATAAATGCTTATAGATGTCGTCATGAAGTAACCGTGCCCTCTGGCGAAGGTAACCATGTCTCTTCACAACTTCTCGTCTCTACAGTTGTTTAAGATTTTTGTTATTGGCTTCCTTCCAAACCATTCTCTTAAACTATTTTCTTTCTTTTCTCTCTTGTTTCCTGTATCACTTCTTCATTTATTTTATGTTACCACAATATAGTCCAACTGTTTCCCTGTAGTACTCCCCCCCCCATAGTTACCACAATATAGTCCAACTGTTTCCCTGTAGTACTCCCCCCCCCCATAGTTACCACAATATAGTCCAACTGTTTCCCTGTAGTACTCCCCCCCCCCCCCCATAGTTACCACAATATAGACAACTGTTTCCCTGTAGCACTTTTTCCCCCATAGTTACCACAATATAGTCCAACTGTTTCCCTGTAGCATTTTTCCCCCATAGTTACCACAATATAGTCCAACTGTTTCCCGGTAGCACTCCCCCCCCCCTCTAGTTACCACAATATAGTCCAGCCTTTTCCTTCTCATTACAAGCTAAACCTGATTATCGGACACTCCTGATGTTGGCAACCAATTGTTCTTTTTGTTTTAACCTCTTTTAGAACGTTCTGATTAATCCTCCTTATGGTGCCTGTATTGTCATTGTTCATTGGCACAGTTATAGACGGCGTGGGCAGCATCACGCCAGGCCGCATTACTTTCCTTATAAACATTTCTGATATCCATTATTAGAGACCGAGATAACCACGAACCTGTATCTGTTTGAAAAGATAATATATGCCGATGTTGAGAATTGAACCCAGACCGCCTGGTTAGCAGACAAGTATACTACCCATTAAGGCATCGTCGTTTCTAGAGGACGTATCACGGCATTTAACAAGTTAGTGAACACTCACCCAGTCACTGCGCCATAAACCATGGTATCAATGATTGAAACGTAGACGGAAAGAGGCATAGTTAGAAGAAACTGAGAAACCTAATAATGTAGAAATACATACGAATTTGCGAGCCGCGATAGCTCAGTAGTTAGTAAACTGGACTAAATGAGACAAAAGGTTGGGTTCGATCCTGATCGACGGCTTCCGGTTTTAACTAGAAATTAAAATGGGTACCGGATTTTTTCTTTGGAAAGTAAAGCGCCACGGACGTAATACCGACCACATTACCCCAAAAATCATGTGCCGAAGGTCTGTAAAATTTATGGTCACTAACACCATATTCTCTATACGCCACTTGGCGGGACGGGGGGTACTTTACTTACATGAGAATGTAGAAACATAACATGAAAGTGTTATATGTCTGTTGACAGCGTGTTGCAATGTTTGCCCCTGTCGGCTGCACAAAGTTGACTTCTGTCAAGTTTTAAGACATTTTTGTCATTCCTTTAGGGCAAAAGTTCAAGAGTGGTTCGAAAAAAAATGATAAAAAGTAGAGTACCCCCGTCACGCCAAGTGGCGTATAGGGAATATGGTGTTAGAAATCATAAATGTTACAGACCTTCAGCACATGATTTGTGGGGTAATGTGGTCGGTATTACGCCCGTGCCGCTTTACTTTCCCAGAAAAAAAATCTGGTACCCATTTAAGGCTGGGTGAACCCGGAAGCATCGGTCCTTTGTAGTCCAGTTCACTAACCACTGAACTATCGCGGCTCCGAGAGTGGTTCGTGCTATATGTTAAAATCGTAAGAGAGTGAAATATTAATCTTTATCATTTTCGATAATTACCACTTGGAGTTCAAACAGTCAGTGCCAACCTTCCTTATTTCACTGATCCAGTTACCATTTTTTATTTAGCTTGATAGACTTGAGAAGACCGTTCCCCACCCCCAAAAGGGAGCTCCTAAAGAAACATCAGAATAAACAATCAACATTTGTGGGCGCATCATGAGAAGAGAGGAAAGTTGGAATACTTGGTTGCAACTGGCAAAATACAGGGAAAGAAAGATCGCCGACGAGAAAGAGACAAAATACTGGATAGCTTGGTGTCAAGGCATGGAAAACAGTGAACAACTGAACTGGCACGATGTACGATAGATAAAAGATTGTGGAAGTTCATGATCACCTACGCCAACCGGTATGGCACATGATTATGATGGTGAGACTAGAGAGTGTTACGCTGCAATATAAACTCACATCCAGTTTGTCTCTAGCCCTCCCTACAACCACTACACCACTGACGCTCTATTGGGAGCAGCGGTGTTTAGTGGACTGGCCTGACGATGAGGACAAGTCAGACTAGGTCAAGTTAGAGAGATCGTAGTTTCACTGTACCTTGTCTATATAGAAAAGAATGGCGGGCTTAGTATACTTCTAACCACAATATCCATAATTGTGTAGATGGTAATGCAAGAAATATGAGCGCTAAGTATTCGGCATTTCTTACTTTCCACAGTAAGTAAATGTTTTTTTTTGTTTTCTTTTGCCTTCTCTCTAAGATATATATATATATATATATATATATATATATATATATATATATATATATATATATATATATATATATATACATGTATATATATATCCACCCTGAATTGACTATGCCCCCACCCCACTTAAGACCTTTCTAAGTCCTCTCTTTCAGATATATATATATATATATATATATATATATATATATATATATTCTGACTTAATTCTTTTGCCTTTTTTTCAGATATATATATATGTATATATATCCTGACCTTTCTTTGACCACCCGTTAAGATATATATCTACTCTGACCTTTCTTTACCCTCCCATTAAGATATATATCTACTCTGACCTTTCTTTACCCTACCTTTAAGATATATATCTCTCCTGACCTTTCTTTACCTTACCTTTAAGATATATATCTATCCTGACCTTTCTTTACCCTACCTTTAAGAAGTATATCTATCTTGACCTTTCTTTACCCTACCTTTAAGATATATATCTCTCCTGACCTTTCTTTACCCTACCTTTAAGATATATATCTACCCTGACCTTTCTTTACCCTACCTTTAAGATATATATCTACCCTGACCTTTCTTTACCCTACCTTTAAGATATATATCTACCCTGACCTTTCTTTACCCTCCCATTAAGATATATATCTACTCTGACCTTTCTTTACCCTACCTTTAAGATATATATCTACCCTGACTTTTTTTGCCTTCCCATTAAGGTATATCTACTGTGACCTTTCTTTGCCTTCCCAATAAGGTATATCTACTGTGACCTTTCTTTGCCTTCCCATTAAGATATATCTACCCTGACCTTTTTTTCCTTCCCATTAAGATATATCTACTGTGACCTTTCTTTGCCTTCCCATTAAGATATATCTACTGTGACCTTTCTTTGCCTTCCCATTAAGATATATCTACTGTGACCTTTCTTTGCCTTCCCATTAAGATATATCTACTGTGACCTTTCTTTGCCATCCCATTAAGATATATCTACTGTGACCTATCTTTGCCTTCCCATTAAGATATGCATGTACACTGTCTAGGTTGAATAGCCAGCTATTGAACAACTACGTTAGATGAAGTAGAATCTTGGTCAGCTCTGACTAACTTATGATAAAGTCAACAGTCAACTTTTAGTCGTTCACTGAGAGCAGCTCTTTCGCCATACATGGTCTGCTAGTTTTATATTATCTTTAATGATTAACAACATTAAGAATACGAAGGAATGCTACTCATCTTTGCCAACTTGCACGACACATTAAAACGCAGATCTTAATTACGACAGCGAATTTATTAGTTTTAAACATATTATTTTTGTCTAATACTTGGCCTAAAATTACAAGAGATATTTAAAACGTTTACTTAAAGTACACATTAAACGTATTTCTATATTTCACATCAGGAAATTGTTTTTTTTTAAAACGTAAAATTCATCTCTAATTGTTGTTGTCCTCTCTCTCCTTTTATTATTCACAAAAACTCATTATTGCTAATTTGAATTTCTTCTTAAAGTCATAAACTCATGATAGCTAAAATATTAAGACATTAAATTTTTATGGGAATATTTCAAATACTCGCGTCCTCTGTAATAATTGCAGTAGATTGTGCCAATTCTCGAGGAAAGTAGAACAACGATTTTTCTTAATGACACACGTTTATTCAATCTTTACAAAAAATAATTAACATTTTATTTTCTTATCTTTTTTTTTTTTGCATTATTTTAGCTCGAAGAACGGTTGCTGCAGTTTTGAAACTGAACGAAAAAGGCCACACCCCCCCCCCCCCAAAAAAAAAAAATACAAGGAGAAAATATTAGCCTTTAAGATACTTTAGTTATATAAATAGTATTGGTTTATCGGTAGTGCACTGGCTCCACAACCAAAAGAACTGCAGATTTAGTTTCTGAATCTGAAACCGATAAAGTCTGGCATTAGATTTAAGTATATGTAGAACAAAAATAAAAGGCGACACAGCAACATTCGAGGAAGGATTGATATCAACATGAGAAGACAAAAGTAAGTAGTAAAAAAGTAAAGTACCCCCCGTCACGCCAAGGATAGGGAAATATGGTGTTAGTGACCCTATATTTTACAGACCTTCAGCACATGATTTTTGGGGTAATGTGGTCGGTATTACGCCCGTGCTGCTTTTACTTTCCCAGAAAAAATCCGGTACCCATTTAAGGCTGGGTGAACCCGGAGCCGTCGGTTGGGATCGAACCCTACCCCTTGTCCGTAGTAGTCCAGTTCACTAACCACTGAGCTATCGCGGCTCCTAGGGAATTAGTAAAACCCAGGTGTCCTCGCCAGGATTACGAACCCCGGCTGTTGCCGTGGTAAGCCAACCGCCTATCGATTGCGCTAACCGGACACCCTCAGAAGACAAAAGGCGCAGGAGAAAATAGATGAGGCCAGGCACCACAAATGCATTTGTTCAATTTGCGGTCGGATCTGTCTCTTCAATATTGGCAGATGCTGCCACGAGAGAAGATGTTCAGTAAAACATCATCCAGCATAAATTATTAATATATTACCAAAGTACTGACGAATTATGATTTCTTGGCACCTATCTGTGAAAGCGTCAAAGTCTATATGTAGTGAGTTTTGCATGGCGCCTGCAATGCGACATGAAGCCTCTATTTTCCTGCCCTCACAGAAAACTCGCGGCAGGCCCAAGAAAACGAGACAAATGATATAAGAATGTTTGTTATCTATTTTTCATTATTTGTATGTGTCATTATATCTCGAGCAGCAAACAACTTTCATAATAGCGGGTGACACACCAAATTGGTTTGAAGTACAAAAAGGGGTGAGGCAGGAATGCATTCTCTCTCCGTACCTGCTCAACGACTTTGCTGAGAACATCACAAAAAATATCAGAAAAGATGACTGACATGTGAAGTTCAACTCTTTCACAATAAATGGCAACATAAATCCAGAACTAGAATGCGCTGTTGAAGCAGTCCTCCTCTCAAACAGTGCAAAAGAACTAGAGATAACTGAGTGTATAAAAAAAACCCACAGTGAAGAGTGAAACCACAGTAAGCATACAGAAAAATAAGATAATATCCATCGACAAAACAAAAATCATCATCAGCAGTGAAGAACTTGAAATTGTAACAAACTATGCATATCTGGGATCTGTAGTAACTAACAATGGAAGAGATTCTTTCTCTCAGAAAGAGATTAAGAGATTAACAATCATCATCATCATGTGCCATACCGGTTGCCGTAGGTGATCATGTCCCTCCACAATCTTCTATCTACAGTGCATCGTATCAGTTCTGTTGTTGACTGTTTTCCATGCCATGATACCAAGCTATCCAGTATTTTCTCTCTTTGTCGTCCGCGATCTCTCTTTCCTTTTATTTTGCCAGTTGTAACCAGGTATTCCAACTTTCCTCTTCTCATGATGTGCCCGAAAAATGTTGATTGCTTCTTTCTGGTGTTTTTTAAGAGCTCCCTTTTAGAATTTACAATAGCAGCATTAAAATGAAATTTAAAAAAACACCATGTAGAACATGTGGCACAATACCAGCAAGCCGATAAATTTAAATTAAGGACATGTATCTTTTCGATAGCAACATATGGCTGTGAATAATGGACAATCTCGCTTACAGCAAGGAATAAAATTGATTCATTCGAAACAAGATGCTACAGAAAAATCCGTAAATACCTTGGATAATGAAAAAAGAGCAACGAAGATATATTTAAAAATGTAAACATTTAAAAGATCAGGCTTTTAACGCCATTCTACATAGGAAGTTAAAATAATATGTCTACATCAAAGGACACAGCGGGCTGGAAAGAAAAATAATGGAAAGCATGGTTCTTGGGTGACGCATCAGGGCAGACCAAGAGCATTGTGATTTCAAGACATCTTGGAGACCTTGATCATGGTAACAGAAAAAGTGGGATATCTGCTAGAGGCTGAGATTCTTTCAGACGGGTTATGGTGAATGCAACGTTCTGTGGGAGATCTGGCTAGGGGCTAAGATTCTTTCAGACGGGTTATGGTGAATGCAACGTTCTGTGGGAGATCTGGCTAGGGGCTAAGATTCTTTCAGGCGGGTTATGGTGAATGCAACGTTCTGTTGGAGATCTGGATAGCGGCTGAGATTCTTTCAGGCGGGTTGTGGTGAATGCAACGTTCTGTGGGAGATCTGGATAGGGGCTGAGATTCTTTCAGGCGGGTTATGGTGAATGCAACGTTCTGTGGGAGATCTGGATAGCGGCTGAGATTCTTTCAGACGGGTTATTGTGAATGCAACGTTCTGTGGGAGATCTGGCTAGCGGCTGAGATTCTTTCAGACGGGTTATTGTGAATGCAACGTTCTGTGGGAGATCTGGCTACCGGCTGAGATTCTTTCAGACGGGTTATGGTGAATGCAACGTTCTGTGGGAGATCTGGCTAGCGGCTGAGATTCTTTCAGACGGGTTATGGTGAATGCAACGTTCTGTGGGAGATCTGGCTAGGGGCTGAGATTCTTTCAGACGGGTTATGGTGAATGCAACGTTCTGTGGGAGATCTGGCTACAGGGCTGAGATTCTTTCAGACGGGTTATGGTGAATGCAACGTTCTGTGGGAGATCTGGCTAGGGGCTGAGATTCTTTCAGACGGGTTATTGTGAATGCAACGTTCTGTGGGAGATCTGGCTAGCGGCTGAGATTCTTTCAGACGGGTTATTGTGAATGCACCCTCCTGTGGGAGATCTGGATAGGGGCTGAGATTCTTTCAGACGGGTTATGGTGAATGCAACGTTCTGTGGGAGATCTGGCTAGGGGCTGAGATTCTTTCAGACGGGTTATGGTGAATGCAACGTTCTGTGGGAGATCTAGCTAGGGGCTGAGATTCTTTCAGACGGGTTATGGTGAATGCAACGTTCTGTGGGAGATCTGGCTAGGGGCTGAGATTCTTTCAGACGGGTTATTGTGAATGCAACGTTCTGTGGGAGATCTGGCTAGCGGCTGAGATTCTTTCAGACGGGTTATGGTGAATGCAACGTTCTGTGGGAGATCTAGCTAGGGGCTAAGATTCTTTCAGACGGGTTATGGTGAATGCAACGTTCTGTGGGAGATCTAGCTAGGGACTGACATTTTTTCAGACGGGTTATGGTGAATGCAACGTTCTGTGGGAGATCTGGCTAGAGGCTAAGATTCTTTCAGACAGGTTATTGTGAATGCAACGTTCTGTGGGAGATCTGGCTAGGAGCTAAGATTCTTTCAGACGGGTTATGGTGAATGCAACGTTCTGTGGGAGATCTAGCTAGGGGCTGAGATTCTTTCAGACGGTTTATGGTGAATGCAACGTTCTGTGGGAGATCTGGCTAGGGGCTGAGATTCTTTCATACGGGTTATTGTGAATGCAACGTCCTGTGGGAGATCTGGCTAGGGGCAGAGATTCTTTCAGACGGGTTATTGTGAATGCAACGTCATGTGGGAGATCTGGCTAGGGGCTGAGATTCTTTCAGACGGGTTATTGTGAATTCAATGTCCTGTGGGAGATCTGGCTAGGGGCTGAGATTCTTTCAGACGGGTTATTGTGAATGCAACGTCCTGTGGGAGATCTGGCTAGAGGCTGAGTTTCTTTCAGACGGGTTATTGTGAATGCAACGTCCTGTGTGAGATCTGGCTAGGGGCTGAGATTCTTTCAGACGGGTTATTGTGAATGCAACGTCCTGTGGGAGATCTGGCTAGAGGCTGAGATTCTTTCAGACAGGTTATTGTGAATGCAACTGCAACGTTCTGTGGGATATCTGGCTAGAGGCTGAGATTCTTTCAGACGGGTTATTGTGAATGCAACGTCCTGTGGGAGATCTGGCTAGAGGCTGAGATTCTTTCAGACGGGTTGTTGTGAATGCAACGTTCTGTGGGATATCTGGCTAGAGGCTGAGATTCTTTCAGACGGGTTATGGTGAATGCAACGTCCTGTGGGATATCTGGCTAGAGGCTGAGATTCTTTCAGACGGGTTATGGTGAATGAAACGTCCTGTGGGATATCTGGCTAGAGGCTAAGATTATTTCAGACGGGTTATGGTGAATGCAACGTCCTGTGGGATATCTGGCTAGAGGCTGAGATTCTTTTAGACGGGTTATGGTGAATGCAACGTTCTGTGGGATATCTGGCTAGGGACTGAGATTCCTTCAAACGGGTTATGGTGAATGCAACGTTTTGTGGGAGATCTGGCTAGAGGCTGAGATTCTTTCAGACGGGCTGTGATGAATGCAACGTTCTGTGTGATATCTGGCTAGGGACTGAGATTCCTTCAGACGGGTTATGGCGAATGTAACGTTCTGTGGGAGATCTGGCTAGAGGCTGAGATTCTCTCAGACGGATTGTGGCGAATGCAACGTTCTGCAAAGGGCATGCAACTCATTGATGATATAACCCAAAGTACGATTTATGCTGTGTAATGTTCACTGTCTACATCTCATCATCTCTTGTTATAATCGTCGTCTTCATCATGATTGTTGTTGACTCACTAGTCATAATGCATATGGATAGGATCTTGTTAATACCCATTATCTTTCTTCTTATCGACAAATTTCGCTATTATTCTGCTGTGCATCTATCACTGATTACCATCAGCTCATGCTCTGTACCTGAGTCTCAAGTTTTATCGAATAATGCTGATTGAAAATATGCCTAAACGTAAAATTGAAAACATAATTTCCCACATTGGGATCTTGCAATTGTTTCCCCCATTAATATTTCAAATGCTTTTTAACGTGCGTAATTGTTATATCTGTTATATAATTTATAGATACTTTTTATTGAGCGCAAAAACGGATTTTTCTATTCACTTAATTACGTGATAGAAGCCATAATCTAATTGAAGTTGTTCTATGTTTCATTTATCAGATTTTTCAAAACTTGTAAATGTAAATGGGAGCATCGTTTTTAATGTGTTCAATTTTGCTGTCATTTATTTGTTCATTCTCATTTCTTTTACTTGCTTTTTAGGGGAGTATGGGTGAATTTATGGGGATGTATGGGTGAATTTATGGTAGAGTGTAGGTAAAGTTTCGTAGAGGAGTATAGTGAAGTTTTATGAAGGCGAGGGTATGGGTGAAGCTTCAGATAGGAGAGTGGGTGAAGTTTGTGGGCGAGTGGAAGGGATGAAGTTTATATGCAGGTATGGGTGATGCTTTAAGGGGAGTGGGAGGGGGTATGGATACAATTTATACGTAAGTATGAGTGACGTTTTAAGGGGGAGTGGGGTATGAATGGCGGTTACATGGGAGTATGGGTGACGTTTTAAGGGGGAGTGGGGTATGAATGGCGGTTACATGGGAGTATGGGTGATACTTTAAGGTGAATATGAGTGAATTTATGGGGGAGTGTAGGTGAAGCTGTAAAAGAGAATATCTGTGAAGTTTTATGGGGTAGATTGGTGAATCTTATGAGACCTCGGGGAGTATTGGTGAAGCTTTTCTTTGGAGGTGTTGGGTATGAGTGAAGGTTTATGGGAGGGAGGGTATGAGTGAAGGTTTATGGGAGGGAGGGTATGGGTAAAGGTTTTATTTCGGAACGGGTGGATAAAGATGAATTTTGGTGGAGGGGTGGTATGGATGAAGTTTATATGGGAGCATTGGAGACGTGTTATAGAGGAGCATGGTGAAGTTTTAAGTGTTTGGGGATATTTGTGAAATTTTATGGGGAGTTTTGGGAGTATGGGTGAAGCTTTATTGGGGAGGGGGGTGGGAATATGGTTACAATTTTATTTTGGGGGCGGGTATGAGGTGAATCATTATTTGGGAGGGGAATGGGTGAAGCTTTATTTGGGAGGGGTATGGGTGAAGCTTTATTTGGGAGGGGAATGGGTGAAGCTTTATTTGGGAGGGGTATGGGTGAAGTACGGGGAAGGGGGAGGGGGAAGCCTATGGTTCAGGTTCTATCTGAGGGAGAGTATTGGTGAAGTTTGATGGGCGGATGGCATGGTTGTAGTTTTATTGGAGGGAAGGTATGAGTGAAGTTTTATTGGATGGGGGGGGGGCTGGTTTGAGTGAAGTTTTATTGGAGGGAAGGTATGAGTGTAGTTTTATTGGAGGGAAGGTATGAGTGAAGTTTTATTGGATGGGGGGGGGCTGGTTTGAGTGAAGTTTTATTGGAGGGAAGGTATGAGTGTAGTTTTAATGGAGGGAAGGTATGAGTGAAGTTTTATTGAAGGGAAAGTATGCGTGAAGTTTTATTGGAGGGAAGGTATGAGTGAAGTTTTATTGGAGGGAAGGTATGAGTGAAGTTTTATTGGATGGGGGGGGGCTGGTTTGAGTGAAGTTTTATTGGAGGGAAGGTATGAGTGTAGTTTTATTGAAGGGAGAGTATTGGTGAAGTTTGATGGGCGGATGGCATGGTTGTAGTTTTATTGGAGGGAAGGTATGAGTGTAGTTTTATTGGAGGGAAGGTATGAGTGAAGTTTTATTGGATGGGGGGGGGCTGGTTTGAGTGAAGTTTTATTGGAGGGAAGGTATGAGTGTAGTTTTATTGGAGGGAAGGTATGAGTGAAGTTTTATTGGATGGGGGGGGGCTGGTTTGAGTGAAGTTTTATTGGAGGGAAGGTATGAGTGTAGTTTTAATGGAGGGAAGGTATGAGTGAAGTTTTATTGAAGGGAAAGTATGCGTGAAGTTTTATTGGAGGGAAGGTATGAGTGAAGTTTTATTGGAGGGAAGGTATGAGTGAAGTTTTATTGGAGTGAAGGTATGAGTGACGTTTTATTGGAGGGGAGGGGGGTGTTGAGTGAAGTTTTATTGGAGGGAAGGTATGAGTGAAGTTTTATTGGAGGGGAAAGGGGGGAGTTGAGTGAAGTTTTATTGGAGGGAACGTATGAGTGAAGTTTTATTGGAGGGAAGGTATGAGTGAAGTTTTATTGGAGGGAAGGTATGAGTGATGTTTTTTTGGAGCGAAGGTATGAGTGAAGTTTTATTGGTGGGAAGGTATGAGTGATGTTTTATTGAAGTGAAGGTATGAGTAACGTTTTATTGGAGCGGGGGGGTGTTGAGTGAAGTTTTATTGGAAGGAAGGTATGAGTGAAGTTTTATTGGAGGGGGAAGGGGGGGTTGAGTGAAGTTTTATTGGAGGCAAAGTACGAGTGAAGTTTTATAGGAAAGGGGGTGGGGGGAGTATGAGTGAAGTTTTTTTGGAGGGGGATGGGTAAATTTTAATTGGAGGGAGGGTAAGGGTGAAGATTATGGGACTTGGGGGAGTATGGATGAAGCATTATTTGGGAGGGATATAGGTGAAATTTTACTGGGAAGGGGGCAGAGAGGAGGTTGGGAACTATGGTTTAAGTTCTATCTGAGGGAGAGTATTGGTGAAGTTTGATTGGAGGATGGCATGGTTGAAGTTTTATTGGAGGGAAGGTATGAGTGAAGTTTTATTGGAGGGAAGGTATGAGTGAAGTTTTATTGGAGGGGGTATGAGTGAAGTTTTATTGGAGGGAATGTATGAGTGAAGTTTTATTGGAGGGAAGGTATGAGTGAAGTTTTATTAGGTGGGGAGGGGGTATGAGTGAAGCTTTATTGGAGGGAAGGTATGAGTGAGGTTTTATTGGAGGAGGGGTATGAGGGAAGTTTTATTTGAGGGGGGAGGGTATGGGTGAAGTTTTATGGGAGAAGAGGTATGAGTGAAGTTTTATGGGAGAAGAGGTATGAGTTAAGTTTTATGAGGGAGGAGGAAATAGGTTTAGTTTTATGAGGGAGGAGGAAATAGGTTTAGTTTTATGAGAGGGTATAGGTGAAGTTTGATAGGAGGGTGGTATGAATGACTTTTTATGGGCGGGGTATGAATAAAATTTGAAAGGAGTCGGGCATGGGTTATGTTTTAATAGGGGGTGGTTTGTGTTAGGTTTTATAGAGGGTATTTTTGAAGTTTGATTGGGGGAGGGGGGTGTATGGGTGAAGTTGTATAATATAGTATAGGTGAAGTTGTATTAAGGAGTGTGGGTAAATTTTTACTCGGAAGTATGGGTGAGGTTTTATGAGAGCCACAAACATGCACCTGTGTTTGAATGTTGACTCCTGATATAGAAGACATGCAGAATCAAACCATCTTGAAAGCGCAAACTTTTAGACTGAAATCTATTTAAACACATAGTCTGTAAGTAATCGACATTAATGTTAACCCTGAATTGAAAATATTGTTCTTTTATACTAAAGTAATTCAACTTTTGCACACGTGGAGATCACACGCACACGTGCGCACACACAGACACACACATAATTACGGAAACACACACACACACACACTATTGAAAATGAAACGAAGATTAGAGAAGGCACAACCAAGGAATGAAGTCGGAAAACAATCCTAGTTAACAAGATTAGAATAAATGACAAATACCGAAAATAAAATAACAATGGACATACACTGTGCATAAAACAAGAGAGACGCCATTTCTTGCAAAGTACTAAGAAAAAATACGGAACCTTCTTATTTTTGTTGGTCTTCCATTTCCTTGTCAGCGTTTGGGTTAGGTATAGTTTTTTCTGGTGTTTGGCTGGCATATCCTGCTGTTATGTTTCATAGTGTCATTATATCCCATCAATTCAACTTTTTTGTGGTCGGCTTTTTGATCTAGCTTCTCGTGGCGTTTGTTGATGATTACGTCACGAATATTTATTTGTCTTATCGCATGGCAAACAATTTTATTTGCTGTCTCTTTAGATAAAAGAGGGCATTGTACCTGCCTTTTTTTAAATTTTATTTATTTATTTTTTAATATTTCACTTTTTTATTTGACCTCTCATGCTGTTTCCTGCCATGAATTTACACATTTCGGCATTGCTAATTTGTTTCTGGTGTTCTTGATTCTAGCGTGCAGGTCTGGCGTTGTTAGCAAAACAGTTGTGGGGAAGACAGTATTGGAGGTGCCCATGTCGAGTGTAGATGTGCCTTCCAGAATATCCAAAAGTTGAAAATGGTATTTTTTTTGTTAAACAAATTTATCTTAATCTGATAGTGTGTGAATAAACTCTTCCTATGGATTACAACAAGTTTGAAGGTACATATTTTCATTCAAATCGACTGTTCTATTAAGATATTTGTTTAGAAAACAACAACGTACACTGTCGGTGTGTAGCATTGCACGTGGTCACGACTGAATAGGGTCCGCACAGAGATGACAGGCTAACCAAACCTTAATGAAGTCCCAAACCTTAATGAAGTTCCAAACCTTAATGAAGTCCCAAACCTTAATGAAGTCCCAAACCTTAATGAAGTCCCAAACCTTAATGAAGTCCCAAACCTTAATGAAGTCCCAAACCTTAATGTAGTCTCAAACCTTAATGAAGTCTCAAACATTAATGAAGTCCCAAACCTTAATGAAGTCCCAAACCTTAATGAAGTCCCAAACCTATGGCAAGATCAGCAAAGTCGTCAGGTAATAACAGTGCTCATAAAAGTTGAAATAGCAAAGAAGAGATTGAATGAAAAAGTTAATACAGATGCTAAGAATATATATAGTTATTTTTAAAAAAAGTAAAGAGCCCCGTCACGCCAAGTGGCGTATAGGGAATATGGTGTTAATGACCATACATTTTACAGACTTTCAGCACAAGATTTTTGGGGTAATGTGGTCGGTATTACCCACATGCCGCTTTACTTTCCCAGGTAAAAAAAAATCCGGTACCCATTTAAGGCTGGATGAACCTGGAAACCGTGCGTAGATGAGGATCGAACCCGACCACTCTCTCTCTCTCTCTCTCTCTCTATATATATATATATATATATATATATATATATATATAGAGAGAGAGAGAGAGAGAGAGATGACATAATAAGAATTAAACCCGCCCTCCTAGTAGCCTCCTTCAGTCATAGTTGACTATGAATTTTGCAGTGCTCCTAGGAAGTGTTACTTCTTTCTTTTCTTTCGTCAATTATCTTTTTCTATGAGTCGATCAGCTTCTTGCTTGAGTTTGATCTTCAGACTGTTTCCAAAGATCGCAGTCTGTAGCCATATCTTCCCGGGCTGCAGGCTTTATGTTCAGAGTCTTCAGGTCTCACTCACATACATCATCAATCGGAGTTTCTGGCGCCCCCTAGCTCTTTTGCCATCCGCTAATTATCCGTAAAGTATATCTTTTGATATGCGGCCACCCTTTATATGGTGTAAGTGGCCAAGTCAGCGTAACCTACATTTCTGAGCTTCGTGTAAATGTTCGAGAGGCCTGTGCAAGAATGACCAACGGGGTGACGAACGGGGAGTTCGTCACTTTATCATTCCAAGAGATACTAAGAATACGGCGCAGACATCGCTTATAGAATGCATTTAGCCTTCTCTCATGCTTTGCATAATTGCCTATGATTCGCTACCATACAAAATGATACTGATGATACAGGCGTTGTAAATTCTGGTCTTAGTTTTATTTGTCATTTTGCTGATTTGCTAAACGCCTGGTAAGACAAAGCGAAGGTGGTAGCAGCTTTACCAATGTAGATATTAATTTTTGTGTGTAAAGCTAGTTTGTTGTTGATGATGGACCCCATGTAGCTATACTGCTGCACGTCATCAAGTTTGTAGTTTTCGATAAAGATGGATGGTGCTGCTTTGACGTCCTGACCGAGTGTATTATTTTTCTACAACCTTATTGTAAGGCCGAAATCTCTACAGGCGTGCGAGAATCGAATTAACATGCTCTGAAGCTCTTCTTGCCAAGTGGAGAGTCGTCAGCAAATAACATGTCTCTTTTAGTGATATACTAAAAATAAAAAGAGAACTACTAAATACAATTAAGACAATACAAATGTAATTTTTGGGACACGTTAAAAGACACAATAGCCTACTAAAAGTAATATTGAAAGGGAAGATACAAGGTAAAAGAGGCAGAGGCAGACCAAGACTAACATGGACGAGTAATATAAAAAGATGGACAAGTCAATCTATGACAACTTGCACAATCAAAGCAAGAAACAGAGTGGAATGGCGACCCATGGTAGCCAATCTTCGTTGCGGAGACGGCACTCGATGATGATGATGATGATGAATAGTGATATGTCTGATTGTAGACCTTGCTTTCAATCTTGCAAGATTGAACAACCGACAGTCAGATCTAGTATGCAGGTAATGCGCTCGCATTTGAGAATGCATGTTTCAAGAGAACAGCGAAGACGATTCCGAAAAGGTCGGAGCAAGAACGTATCTATGCTTGACACCACTTCGTATACCGAAGTGTTGAGATGTGCTGCCGTCGTACTGAATAGTACCCTTCATATCCTCATTTAACGCGCCCGTTAATGTCTATTGAAAAGTGCCAAAAGATAAGTTTATGTATCAGTGTTATCACTTGTTTTCCTTACACGTAATACATTTTCTTGACGCATTTTTTTTCCATTTTAACTTCTTCCATGTGGAGATGCCTCCTGAAATGACATGGAATGTAATGGTAGTGTTCGAAATTGTCTACTGACTCAAAGAACAGTAGCTCTCCTACCAGAGGAAAATTGAAGGCGTCTATATAACATCTTTGGTTATAAAAGAGAGAGCCGTAATATCAGGTAGCTACATTCAGGATTCAGACATTTTTCACACACACACACACACACCCCCACACACACCCCCCCCCCACACACACACCCCCCCCACACCCCCCACACACACACACACACACACACACACAAACACACACACAAACACACACAAATACACACAAACACACACAAACACACACACACAAAAACACACACACACACAAACACACACATAAACACACACAAAAAACACACGCAAACACACACACACACAAACACACACAAACACACACACACACACACAAACACACACAAACACACACAAATACGCACACACACACACACAAACACACACACACACACAAACACACACAAACACACACAAATACACACAAACACACACAAATACGCACACACACACACACACACACAAAAACACACACAAACACACACAAACTCACACAAACACACACAAATACACACACACACACACAAACACACACATAAACACACACAAAAAAACACACACAAACACACACACACACACAAACACACACAAACACACACAAATACGCACACACACACACACACAAACACACACACACACAAACACACACACACACAAACACACACAACACACACACAAACACAAACACACACACACAAACACACAAACACACACAAACACACACAAACACACACAAACACACACACACACAAAAACACACACACACAAACACACACAAACACACACAAACACACACAAACACACACACACACAAACACACACACACACACACACAAACACACACAAACACACACAAACACACACACACACACAAACACACACACAAACACACACACACACAAACACACACACATATAAATTTAATATTTTTTTAAAATGTGTGATGGTTGGGCGTGGGGAACAAAGGTGCATAACTATAAATAATTACACGGATATAAGCAATAAAATAATACACGAAAGATCAAAGCCCAAAAACGACTAAGATAATAATCGAGTATAATAGACAATCCGTTGACCAGTAAAACAAAATAATTGAATTAACACCATGATATGAAAGCCACCAATCCGGTCATTTTGAAGAAAAATCGCTCCTATAATTTGGTCTCACTCTAGTTGGCTAACATTACACTAGATGACGATGATTGTGGACCAACATAAACTAGATGGCGATGATTGTGGACCAACATACACTAGATGGCGATGATTGTGGACCAACATACACTAGATGGCGATGATTGTGGACCAACATACACTAGATGGCGATGATTGTGGACCAACATACACTAGATGGCGATGATTGTGGACCAACATACACTAGATGGCGATGATTGTGAACCAACATACACTAGATGGCGATGATTGTGGACCAACATACACTAGATGGCGATGATTGTGGACCAACATACACTAGATGGCGATGATTGTGGACCAACATACACTAGATGGCGATGATTGTGAACCAACACACACTAGATGGCGATGATTGTGAACCAACATACACTAGATGGCGATGATTGTGGACCAACATACACTAGATGGCGATGACTGTGGACCAACATACACTAGATGGCGATGATTGTGGACCAACACACACTAGACGACTGGGCGATGATTGTGAACCAACACACACTAGATGGCGATGATTGTGGACCAACATACACTAGATGGCGATGATTGTGAACCAACACACACTAATTGACCGGATCAAAACTGTGAACCAAAACACCACGCGACCAGATCAAAACTGAGAACCAACACACACTAGATGGCGATGATTGTGGACCAGCATACACTAGATGGCGATGATTGTGAACCAACACACACTAATTGACCGGATCAAAACTGTGAACCAAAACACACTATTTGACCAGGGGACGATTGCCAATCAACAAAAACTAGGTGACCAGGTTATGATTGTGAACCAATACACACCAGGTGACCGGACGATGATTGTGAAGCAACACACACTATATGATCAGCTGATGATTGTGAAGCACTACACACTAGTTGACCGTGTGATGATAATGAAGCAACATATACCGGGTTATAATTGTGAACGAACACACACTAGCTACCGGCTGATAATTGTGAAGCAGCCACCAGTAAGTGACATCAAATAATTGTGAACCAAAACAAAATTATGTGATAGTCTGGTGATTGTGAACCACCACTCATCAAGTGACAGACTGGTGATTGTGAACCAACACTCATCAAGTGACAGATTGGTGATTATGAATCAACACTCATCAAGTGACAGACTGGTGGTTGTGAACCACCACTCATCAAGTGACAGACTGGTTATTGTGAACCAAAACTCATCAAGTGACAGACTGGTTATTGTGAACCAACACTCATCAAGTGACAGACTGGTTATTGTGAACCAACACTCATCAAGTGACAGACTGGTTATTGTGAACCAAAACTCATCAAGTGACAGACTGGTTATTGTGAACCAACACTCATCAAGTGACAGACTGGTTATTGTGAACCAAAACTCATCAAGTGACAGACTGGTTATTGTGAACCACCACTCATCAAGTGACAGACTGGTTATTGTGAACCAAAACTCATCAAGTGACAGACTGGTTATTGTGAACCAACACTCATCAAGTGACAGACTGGTTATTGTGAACCAAAACTCATCAAGTGACAGACTGGTTATTGTGAACCAACACTCAGCAAGTTGCAGACTGGTGATTCTGAACCAACACACATAAAGTGACCGACTATTAATTGTGATTCAATGCTCATGAAGTGAGAAATTAATAATTGTGAACGAACACATATAAAGTGGCAGACTGGTGATTGTGTGTCAACATTCATTAAGTAATCGACTAATAAGTGTGAACCACCACACATAAAGTGACAGACTGATGATTGTGAATCAACATTCATCAAGTGACCGACTAATAAGTGTGAACCACCACACATAAAGTTCAAGACTGGTGATTGTGAACCAACACACATCAAGTGACTGACTAATAATTGTGAACCAACACCCATGAAGTGACCGACTATTAATTGTGAACCGACACACATGATGTGACCGACTATTAATTGTGAACTAACACACATGAAGTGACCGACTATTAATTGTGAACCAACACACATCAAGTGAACGACTATTAATCGTGAACCGACACACATGAAGTGACCGACTAATAATTGTGAAACAACACACATGAAGTGACCGACTATTAATTGTGAAGCAACACACATGAAGTGACCGACTAATAATTGTGAACCAACACACATGAAGTGACCGACTAATAATTGTGAAACAACACACATCAAGTGACCGACTAATAATTGTGAACCGACACACATGAAGTGACCGACTATTAATTGTGAAGCAACACACATGAAGTGACCGACTAATAATTGTGAACCAGCACACATGAAGTGACCGACTAATAATTGTGAAACAACACACATCAAGTGACCGACTAATAATTGTGAACCAACACACATGAAGTGACCGACTAATAATTGTGAAACAACACACATCAAGTGACCGACTAATAATTGTGAACCGACACACATGAAGTGACCGACTAATAATTGTGAACCAACACACATGAAGTGACCAACCCGCTTGTGATACTCTAAGCCTAAAGTTCATTAACCCATGCTACTACTAACTAAGGCACCTAGATAGCCGTGCTTATCGACACTTGACACCGTTGTTAACGATACCCAAACATTAGGACGGCTATTGTGAAAACATTACGATTATCCCACAATGGGAACTCGTGCCGCGCGCGTGGCGATGAGAACTGAAGTGATCCTAACCTTGTGATCTCTAGAGTATAGAAAATGAAGCTACCATAAGAGTTGATACAACCAACGGTCTGTGACTTTGACTCCACCCCAAAATTTGACAATAGACACCCGTTAGCTGTGAGCGTATTGTGAAAATAGAAAAGTTGAATAGAAACAATTCTAGCAGTGAGTGATAATGAAATTCCTTAGGAAACATAAACATTTCAGATGTCAAGTCACAGTGTCATGTCGGAGTTTGCTAACTAAAAATTGTGACGTTCTAATATTTGTTGTGTTTGAGTATACTCAGTTGTGCTTTGGGAATTTTGTCAAATGCCATCCATATGAAGGAGCCTGTAGTGTTTACTTTAAGAAGATAGAAAATTAAGGGGAAAGAAAGGGGTTAAAATGAAGATTGATCCTTAACACGATGTTAAATGTTTATTATCTTTCTAATTTTCGTACAAACAACATTTTTAGCATATTTTTTTCTTATTATCTTTCTAATTTTCGCACAAACAACATTTTTAGCATATTTTTTTCTTATTATCTTTCTAATTTTCGCACAAACAACATTTTAAGCATATTTTTTTCTTATAATCTAATTTTCGTACATGCACAAAATGTTTTTTTTTCCCTTTCCAAAGTCAGCTACTTTACATTCATAATTGTGATTCATAAATATAATACTTAATGTAATCGTGTAAGGAAGTGAAGTGCTAAACCGTGTTACTAGATAGACTGCAATAGTATTTGGATACCAACAGACCAGAACTCTTCCTTGCTTTTAATACCTTTAAAAATAAGCGAGCCGATTATTTATATTTTTCAGCCTCATCGACTGAGAAGTGTTAGGGGATGAAACCACAATCATTTAATGGCAAGGCCAGCTTTAACTAACAACCGAGCATCTCATGATTTGAAATAGAAACATTCGCAAACACTTTTTTATATTCTTTCTTTTGCTCTTATTCTTCTTGTTCATCTTATTCTTTCTTTTTTCTCCTACTTCTTGTTCTTATTCTACGTGTCCTTTTTCTTAATCTCCCTTTTCTTGTCCTTTTTTCTCTCTTCTCCCTCTTCTTTTTTTTCTGGGTTTTCCATCTGCTACTTCTCCTTATTTTTTTTCTTCTTTCTTTTTTATTCTTCTTCTGTATTCGCCCTACAACTACTGCTCTTTTCCGGCTGCTCTTAACAGGACGCTAAGCAGGGGTAGGCTCATTCTGTTGTCCTTTTAAGACGAGAAGCGATAACCGCATTTCAGACATATGTAACCCACTTGAATACGACATTTTAGGCAAGTGTTTTGTCTCATCTCTTCATGCCTGCTAGCTTGGTTATTCTGGCTAGTCTATTGTCATGATCACAGCTGGGAGATACAATCGGAATGTTATCATTTCCGGTTGACTGATCATGACAATCATTATGACGGAGAGTCAGTGACCGAATTTAGCCAAGGTTTTGTGGTGCTTTTTGAGCCCTAATAAGAAATAATAAGACCAAGTTAACGTTTATAATGAGAGGTTAAAAGAAGAAAAAAGGAATATAATTATCATCATGTGTAATAACCTTGTACTGACGAACAATCCCATCCACACAATATTTCTTCTAGTCTTGTCATAACGTGGCGGG
This sequence comes from Megaustenia siamemsis, assembly GCA_032433765.1. Taxonomy (NCBI): domain Eukaryota; kingdom Metazoa; phylum Mollusca; class Gastropoda; order Stylommatophora; family Ariophantidae; genus Megaustenia; species Megaustenia siamemsis. The sequence continues at coordinate 62,761,175 of JAVIAB010000092.1, read as the reverse complement.
TACTCTATTTTATGCGATCTTCTTCTCTACCTGTCAGCTCCGTGTGGAGCCTATGTCTTCAATAGATACTTTCCAAACCGTTTTGTCTCTTGCCATTCTTTTAAGATCATTCCATGTCTTCCCTATCATCTTCATCTCTGCTTCCATCTGTCTTCTCCAAGAATATTTTGGTCGTTCTCGTTGTCTTTTTCCGTGGGGATTCGAAAATAGTGCCTGTTGTGTTGTTGTTGTTGTTGTTTTGACGGATTGCCGCGAGTTGATGCGGGCAGGTTGCCCTTTGACTCATAAGATGTGGCGGGTCGTAATGGCTTTCTTGACATTCCTGGCTCTTACTGGAGAAGTTGGAGTTTGTCTGTCCCAGGCTATGCTGGGAAACTACTAGTCCAGCCCAGAGGTACTGCAATACTGGGTCCTCTATATCAGTAACAGCCACCACTACAGGGAACACGGCGATCCTAGCTTCTGTTAGCCAGTCTGGTTTGACGCAGACTGTTTCCAGGGGAGACCACGAGGAGTTAGAACTGCTAGGTCTTGGTCAGCTGATGGTGCGCCGACCATGCTATTGCGATCACAGGTCGCACTTCTGCTCCCGTGGAATACTCTCAGTTAGCTTCCTATCCAGAGCCACCGTCTTCGCTATCTCTTTATCCACTAATATTTTACTTGTACATTTCCATAATTCTATGTTAGGGATTTCGTCCTGCCTTTTCCATCCTTTTATTCTGCGTAAGTATTCATTAATGAAGGTCTGTATCTTCATGATTGTCATGTTTGTTGCTCTCTATGTTTCACAGCCATATATAATACTGACTTAACATTGGAGTTGAAAATTTGTGTTTTTGTATTTAACCTAATTTCTTTTGACTTCCATATGTTTCCCGGTACAAAGAATGTTCCTCTTGCTTTTGATATCCTTATTTTGGTATCATTCTCTGTTCCTCCTTTGTCTAGAAGAGAAGAGCTATGTGATCAGTAAAGTATTTTTTTCTGTGATCATTAGGTGTTTAATAACTGCATATCCAAGTCAAGTGTGTGTTAATATTTAGTCAGTGCTAACTGCTTATTATAGTTATTATTGTTCATTACGGAATATTCAGGAAACATAACAGTAGCAGAGGCAAACAGAATAGCAAAAGACTGCAAATTATATCTCCCCACGATGTTGAAAGGCAAATGAGGAAGGAAAGAAGGCAAATTGTTCTTTTGTTATAACATCCGGGGGAAAAATAAACGGCACAAAATAAGGACTACAATATAATACGGCAGTGACAAGATAATTTTTAAAGATAAGGGTGAGGAATATTCGAGAAAATTAATAATTGTAGTGTGACGTTTGCAGAACCCGCTGCTACATTTCAATCAATCTGTAGAAAATTAAAACATGTTAAAGTAGAAATGTGAGGAGTCGGTTTAGAGAAGGACCGGTGGAGATACTTTATATGATTAATAATACTCTCGACATATTTTTTCCTCTCCAGCTTCCTTTTTCTCTCTATCATTCATCTCTCCACTTTCTCTCGCTCTTCCTCTCTCAATACCTCGGTCTCTATTTCCTCTCTGGCCGTCTCTCGTTATCAATTTCCCCGCTCACTCTCTCTCTCTCTCTTTCTCTCTCTCTCTCTCTCTCTGTCTCTCTCTCTTTCATTTCTCTCTCCCACACACTTAGTAACTCTCTGCCAATATGGCCTTGTCTCTCGTTATCACTTTCTTCGCTCTCTCTCTCTCTCTTTTATTTCTCTCTCACACACTTATTAACTCACTACCTTTATGGCACAGTTTCTCTTTATCACTTTATTCGTTCCCTCTCTCTCTCATTCATTTCTCTTTCTCATGCACTTATCAACTTTATATCAATATGGCCTTGTCTCTCGCTATCACTTTCTTCGCTCTCTCTCTCTCTATCTCGTTTATTTCTCTCTCACACACTTATTAACTCTCTACCTTTATGGCACAGTTTCTCTTTATCATTTTATTCGCCCCCCCCCTCTCTCTCTCTCTCTTTTCATTTCTCTTTCTCATGCACTTATCAACTTTATACCAATATGGCCCAGTCTCTCGTTATCACTTTCCATAATCTCGCCTCTCTCTCTCGTTCATTTCCTTCACAGACACATTCTTGAACTCTCTACCACTCTTCCATTCAGTCACTATTTAATCCCCATATCATCCACTCTATCACGTGTACTCTTCAATCGCCTCCTAACTTCCACGCTCCAACAAATGTTCATAACTAATGCTCAACCATGGAATTCAGATTAAAAAAAAAAAACAATTAACGATTACTGTGATCTTTTCTTTACACAAACAGCGAGAGATAGTAAAATATATTTTTTTTCATATTTTTGTTTGTTATTCATCCTTCAGTTGAAATGCTTATTTGTGTCTTTCCATTAAGATCAAATGAAGATGATTATTCTATTATACAATCAAAGTGATTAAAAGAAGCTGTATCTTAAAAAAGAAAAAAAAACGGTGGTTAAAAATTGAATATTGCATCACCCGAAACTCTCAGATTTGCCGAACTGTGATTGTTTTTTTGTTTTGTTTTTTGTTTTGTTTTATTTATTTATTTTTTTTTTTGACGAGCATTAACAGCTAAAATATCATTCAAACATAATTATTTACTTGAGCTAAACGTTGTACATGTCACAAATATTGAAACAACGACAACAAAATATCAACTTTAAGAATAAGGAGAATGCAGCAGGCGCAGAACACCTTCATAAAGACGTAATTTTCAATCATCATCATCAAGTATCATGCCTGCTGGCATAGATGATCATGTCTCTCCATAACTTTCGATCTCGACAGTTATTTTTCATTTCTGTTGTTGACCTTCTGCCAAGCCATTCTCTTAAGCTTTTTGGTATCTTTTCTTTTTGTTTCCCTCTATCTCTTTGTCCCTCAATTTTCCCAGTCGTTACGATATATTCCAGCTGTTACCTTCTCATTACATGGCCTAAAAATGATGATTGTTTCTTCCTAATATTGAAAATTAGCTCCCCTTTTTGTTTTGGCCTCTTTCTGAAATTTTTCATTACTTTTCTTACCTGCCCACTGTATTCTCAAAATTCTTCTGTAAAACCACATTTCTACAGCCTCCAGTGATGTTCTTGTCTGTTGTCCTTTCTCCATGATTCACATCCTTATGTTAAGACTGGCTATGACATAACATTTAAGAACTCTTTTTCTTGTTTCCACTGTCAAAAATTGATTGCACAATATCTTCCTCACTTTTTTTTTTGGAAAGCTGTATTTGCCTGAGCTATTATGTATCTTATTTCTGTTTTTTTACATCTACCATGTGAGGTTAACATTGTTCCCACATATTTAAATTCATTTACCTGTTTTAATATTGTTCTACTTGTCTTTATTGTGCATTGCAGTGAAGTGTTTTCTTTGTTACTACCATTGCTTCTGTCTTTTTACTATTAAGGTTGAGTCCTTTATTTTTGTTTTCCTTCACTTTATTACTATTATTAGTAATTTTTAATAATAAAAATAAATCAATAAAAATTTAAAAAATAATAACTTTTAATATTACAAAGAAAATGTCAAAATAGGATGAAAGCAAACATCTGTCCTTATATATATATATAAAAAAAAAGAAGTTTGAGGGAATATAATATTTATAACGGACATAACAGCATTCTAACATTCTTCTCCATAGCATCGCGGTCTTATTCAAAGTTTAAAATAAAAGTGTTTTCGATATGGTGCAATGGCGGCTGTTTCTGTCTGTGTGTGGAGATAGCGGAAACGTCATCATAATTAATATCTGAAATGTCGTACGGGGTCGTGTGTAGGAGTTTATGTGATTTTGACTGAGACCATTAAAGCAGGTACACAAAATGACATATTTATAGCATATCTACCATTCATTTTGAAAAATGAGCCAAACTGTTGTTGTTTGTTTGCGTTGTCCTGACGTCATGGCGTTTGTTATTCTGTCTGTACACCGTTTCTGCTCAAAAAATGGTGCGACAAAAGAACATCTGTAGGAAACATAAGAACAAGTAACCTATTATTCACAAACTTCAAACATGATCGCAATTGAAATAGAAATAGGCATTTAGCTGACAGGACTACGAAGAAGATAATGGAGAAAAAGAAGAAAAAGTAGAACGAGAAGAAGAAGTGTATGTATATTTACAGAACTGATTTCCAAAAATCAGGGATTTATCAAAGTTGATGATCTTGATAATGATTTTGACATTTATTGCGAAATGCATTGCCTATTACAAAAAGTTGGTAGGGTCATGTTTAACGTGCTTGCTAATCCGCGTTGATGTATTGCCACAGGCTCAACACGATATGTCTAGGCTCTGGAAGATGACACACACCCTCAAGCGTCTTTCTTGAATTTTCTAGTTCTGATGGAGGAGTTATATTGTGTCCACCCTAGTGGTGCAGCAATACTTGATACTCTCTACATCAATGGATTCCAGAACCGCTGAGAACTTTAGCGATCCTCGTTCGTCAGTCCGCCGTGATTGTTACCAGAGAGCCCAACTTGGAGCTGAAGTGAGGTCTTGATCAGCAATGATACGCTGATCGTGCAGTTACGACAGCCTAACATCTGTCCTCCCTTTTGTATTACTGTTAAAATGATCGTTACCAAGTTGCAGGCTGACATTATTCAGCAGATTACATGACAAAATGAAATAAATAGCAATAGACGTATGGATCACATATTCAGAGATGTTACTGACATCTGTGGAAAGCAGCATTCCTGCACCTCTAAAATGCTGCAACCTAGTACGGTAAAGTTCTATACGCCATCCACGGCGACATTGCGTTCTACGCACAGCTCTTTGTTGTCATCTAAAAATAACATTATATTTCCAATGTTAGAAATCTTGAAACATTTATTAATGTAATTGTTCTCAAGTTTAGCACTTTCCTCTCATTCTTGAGATGGATCTTTTATGGAAGTGGTTTCTGTTTGTGACACCTCACACAAAACGTGAAATAGCTTAGCTAACGTCGTCAGTATGTATGTAGGAATTATATTTGTCGTTGTTAATTTCCCTCACAGAGTGGCAAGTTTGAGAGTTTCGGGTGATGCAAAATTCAATTTTTAACTCGAACAGTTTTTAGATTTTAAGATAAAACTTCTTCTAATCACCTTTGAATGTATAATAGAAAAAGCATGCTTGTTGTATCTTTATGGAAAGACACAAATGAAGAAATCATTTAAAGTGACGAACAACTGTGTACAGGACATCGTTTACAAATTGTCCACCAGAAATACAAATATTCTTTGCGTGGACAAAACAGCCATTAACGTTTCATTATTCCGAGATCATTGCACAGAATATCTGAATCTATATTTCTTGGAATATTATCATCGAAATGTTTCCTGGACTCGATGGTCAATTTCTTCTACAGCCATCAACCTGTGGAGCATTTTGATGCTTCGCGGAGCTAAAACCTTGCAAGGATCTCAAACGTTTATGAAACAATCGAAATCCTGATCTTCAAACAACTGTGACTGCAGAATAAGAATCATTGACTTCTCACAAAGAAACAGCATTTAACTCTTGTCCTATTGCCACACGGTTTTAATTGCGTTCGTGTCCAAGTTTGAGTCAGTAAATACGACTGTTGCACCAAGCACTTCATCAGCAGAGCCATATCTATGGAATGTTAATCTGACATTGTTCTTGAATGATGTCCAAGTTAATGAGACATCAGAATCGTGTGGCAGCAGCTACAAGAAGGGAGCAGAGAACATCAAGTTCTGCTGCTATAAAGGAGACTTGCCTTGCTATCCCAAAATTGCCTTAAATGGGATCACTGTAGTTGAAAACTTCTCCTCTTGTGTAAACTACACATTCACATCCAAGAGTGAATCAATGAAGGTCACACAATCATATTCTCTCTGTGGTTTTACTAACTACAGGTCATGTGGCTTCTGTTGGATTGGAAATGATAACTTGCCACCACTGTGTATCTATATGTTTGGAATTGGAGTCATCAATGATGGACTAACATCATCAAGTGCTACGACGATCATCATTTTCGGGAGGACGCGAACTTCCATGGTATATGGTGGATAGGCGGCAGGAACCATTGAAAGCTATGTCTGAAAAGTGTTCCTTCTTGCAGTTTCCTCATATTCCAAGTCCGGCTTGTTGCAGGAGCTACTGAGTTAAGTGCTCTGTGCACACCGTGAGCTGTGTGGTCTCATCCGTTTTGACCCTGTTTCGATATCCCGCTTGTTTACGATGAATGATGATATCGTATGACAGGGAACAGTTGGCTGCGTTCACTTTCTGCGCGGTTTCGCCTTATGTCTTTTGGCGTGTGCTGAGACTGCTACGATGGGGACTACAGTTACCTTTCTTTGTTTGGGAGATGTGTTAGTAATTCGGATGATTCCACTGGCACGGGCGGTTGAGCAATTATGGATTTTAATTCGTTTGCAGTGATACCGAGGCCTTCCATAACCAATAACCAATACGACTGTTTATTCAAATCAGAATTGCTCTTTTGGTGCGCAGTTCTCGCAATATTTCTCCAACTAATTTATTGTTTCAACACTTTATATGCAAAGAATTATTTTCAAAATCACATCCCTTTTGCTGTAAGCTACCTCGCTCTCTTTCTCTCCACCGCCCAAATAATTTGTTTATTACCCATATTTTACACCCCTAAAATAATAGTTCATTTCTTCTTTCCTTCCTCATTTGCCTTTCAGCGTCGAGGGGAGATATAATTTGCGGTCCTTTGCTCTTCTTTTCGCCTCTGCTGCTGTTGTTTCCTAGTGCTTCTAATATTCCGTCAAAGTAATAGTGGTTCTTAATAATGCTACGCAACTTTCTTTCTGGAAACACTTGCTTGTTGGTGAAGCTTCTGATGGTCAGATTGCCTCCTGCTGTGAAACTGTACGACGATTTTCCTACTGGTTATAGGTCTTACTTTCATGTAAATTGGTATCAGCCATCGCCATATATCAGCTTTATTTTTGTTTGTTTGTTTGTTTTTTTTTTTTTTTTTTTTTGGGGGGGGGGGGAAGCTACTGTTGTAGTCTGTTACTGTTGACTTCTAAATGAGATCACCATCGTGTGCCGTCACATGGCACTATTATACTTGTTATAATCATATCATATATTATATAGATCCTTTCTAATCCGCGATTACACTACACACGTTGTGCTTTTTTAACACATCGTTTTGCGCTCCATGTTTTTCATTTAGGCTTTTGTTGACTTCTCTTGTAATTTCTATTTCCTGTTATCACGAGATTTTCCTGTCAATTTTTTTTTATTGTAAGTAGGCACCGGATGAACGTTGATTGCGCCCCCCCCCCCCACTTTTCCCTAAACTGTATAGATATTTTATTATTTTTAAAAATGTTATTTCTCCCTTTTTTGCATCATCTGATGCTAATTGCAAATACTGGATAGCTTGGTATCATGGCATGGAAAACAGTCAACAACAGAACTGAAACGATTCACTGTAGATAGAAGATTGTGGAAAGACACGATCGCCTACGCCAACCAGTATGGCACATGATGGTGATGATACTCATGATGCTCATTGTATTCGTATAGTTAGTTCTTCTATGATTTCAAGTATTATTGTTTCATTGTCTCGGATTTACAAATCATCACCAGCATCATCATGTGGCATACCGGTTGGTGTAGGCGATCACGTCCTTCAATAATCTTCTATGCCCCGTACATTGTATAAAATATGTTGTTGACTGTCTACCATGCAAAGACACCAACTTATCTAGTATTTTCTCTTTCTGTCGTCCACGATCTCTTTTTCTCTGTATTTTGCCAACTGTAACCAAGTATTCTAACTTTCCTCTTCTCATGATGTGCCTGAAAAATGTTGATTGTTTCATTCTGATGTTTCTTAGGAGCTCCAATTTTTTTGTGTTGGCCTCGTTCAGAATGTCCTTATTGGTCTTTTCAGCTGTCCTGGAAACTTTCAACACTATTCTGAGAAATCCCATCTCTGTGGCAGCGTCTTTTCATTTGTTTGTTATAAAAAAAAACAACGGTTTATTGTTTCAGTTGTGTAACAGAAATGACTCACTTTCACTGATGGATCTACTTCTTTACGAATGTTCTATAGGAATTCTTGAAAGTTGCTTTAGATTGCATGTCTCTTCTTTTCTTAATATGATTTCATTTTGTTTCTTCCAAATTAAAAAAAAAAAAAAAAACGGTGCTAATTGTTTGACTTCACATGTTATTACGTTCATTTTGTTCTTAAACATTGCTCTGTTTTCTTACATTATATCAGCAGACAGTCAAGTCAATGGAATTGATTCTTATTTAAACATTGCTCTGTTTTCTTACATTATATAAGCAGACAGTCATGTCAATGGAATTGATTCTTACTTAAACAGACAATTCTTTTCTTAAATGAAGGTTAAACACGTAATTTGTTTGTTACCTAAACGGATTAGTTTGTCTTCAACTTCTTCTTTTTATATCTAGAATTCATGTCGCTATTTAAACTTGATTGTTCATAAACTTGATTGTTCATAAACTTGATTGTTCATAAACTTGATTGTTCATAAACTTGATTGTTCATAAACTTGATTTTTCATAATCTTGATGTTCAGCCTGCTAGCTTTTTTCCTTCTCTTTTCAAGATTGTTCAGTTAACAATTTATCATTTTAAAAAATTATGAATAGAGAATTCTTTATTTACTTGACTCCAAACAAACCGAACACACAACACTTTCTCGCTTATAATGTAGGTGTCTGAGGTCTCTGAATTAAGATACTCATTGTTTAGTAATAAAAGAAACAGTTTATATAGTATATGAAAAGATCGTTTGATGTAAAACAATAGAAGTAAAATGTAATGACTGTCTTCCTTATTGTCAATGTAAAGTATTTTATCATCATCATCAAGTACCGGGCCTGCTGGCGTAGGTGATCATGTCTCTCTCCACAACTTTCGACCTCGACAGTTATTTATCATTTGTGTTGTTGACCTTCCGCCACGCCATTCTCTTAAGCTGTGGTATTTTTTCTCTTTGCTTCCCTCTATCTCTTCGTCCCTCAATTTTTCCAGTTGTTCTCTTCTCATTACATGGCCCAAAAATGATGATTGTTTCTTCCTAATAATGAAAATTAGCTCTCTTTTTGCTTTGACCACTTTCAAAACATTTTCATTACTCTTCTTAGCTGTCCATGGTATTCTCAACATTCTTCTGTAAAACCACATTTCTGCAGACTCCAGTGATTTTCTTGTCTGTTGTCCTATTGTCCATGATTCACATCCATATGTTAAGACTGGATATACATAACAGAAAGAAATTAAACGTAAAGAATGCCATTAGTTAAAGAGATGAGTCTAAAGAGTTAATAACGAATTAAAACAAGTGAAGAATAATGTTTGTGTTTGTGAATGGGAGTGGAGAAGGAGAAGTCTTCACAACGCCCGCCCAAAAAGAAACGACTAAAGGCTAAAAAAAAAGCTAGCACTATCACTATTGGTAGAGACAGTAATAAGTTAACGAGAGGTATGAATAAAATAGAAAGTTTATAATGTCATCAATTAATAGTTATTGAAATAATATATAGCAGACTTGTGAAAACTTGTGAGATTTTTTCAAGAAAGTGTACTGTTTCAAGTTACATTCTCGTGATCTCCCGGTGACCCTCTGGAAAAATCTTATTCACTTGGCGATCACATGGGGTTTCGGTACATCACGTTGACTCCACCCACTGTAGTGTTTCATCTGTCCCGGGTCTCTATACGTTGCTTCAAACATCACCGCATGCGCGTGTGTACTGATCTCTCTTTTCTTACACTCACGGGGAGGATCCCTTTGCGTTTTCTGTATCAATTACAGCTCTCCAGAAAATGGCACAGGGGCCAACAAAATTTACGCCCAGCTCGTGGTTTGAGCCCTGATTGGTCCCTGCCGATGCTGACAGGGCGCGTCCCTGGCGTCAGGGGGCGGGAGCTTATCGCGTGCGGTCGTCTAGAGAGCTCCCATTGGTCGGAGAAGCGGGCTCCGCGGTGACTGCGCCCTCGTGGGACTGGCTGTCTCTAGGGTAGGGAGGGGATTAGCGGGGAGTGAGGAAAGCAACAAAAGACATACCCGAGAGAGTTTCTCCCTCAGTACCAGGCCCATGTCTACATGTGCCCAGCGCAGGGACTCTACCTCGTCGTCGGAGATAGAGATTTACCGTTAACCCGGACAACTGGAGACCTAGAAGATTTACCTCTACCCGACAACTACAGACCTATGGAACGGACACTCGTCCGATCTCTACACCCTTGTGAGAATTTCAACCATGTTTTCTAATAATTGTCTTACGTCGATGTATTTTTTTTTAACTATAAGCGTCCTCGACTCCGTGTGCGTTAAAATTTTGACCATGTGTTTTTTTTTTAAAACTAAATTGAATCTGATATTGACAAAAATACTGCTGGTCTTAACCCACTAACGCTATAAGAAAGATTTAAAATTATAGGTTAGTTTGCACGTTAAATAAATAAAACACTCATAGAAAATAAAGGTTAATCTAAGTTTGTTATAATACACCTACTGTTGCATAAAAATAATTCAGTAGCTGTCAAAATATATTTCTCACTTTGGTATATGTTTTTTTAACATTTTAAAAGTAGGCGCATTCAAAATGATTAAACGCAAAAAGTGCACTTCACTCAAATCCTGTAAGTAGAAAAAGAGAGAAAGAAAGAAGAAGAAAAATCTGCTTTACAATGAGAATAAATTAGAATGGCATTAATTAAGAGACCGTGTTTTTTTTTTTTGTATATTACAGACCATTTTTCATTTTGTCATAGTTAAGGAATAATCCCTGACAATTTAAACGCGAATTATGTTTGACGTAGAGTAGTATACTGAAGGAATAAACAAACATAGGCCGTCCCTGAGTGGGGAAAATACACCTGTAATCTCAATATTGTTTATTATTACACGCGGGAGTTACAGAGAGTCTGTCTTAATTATGTTTTAAGAGATCCAGCTTCAACGCCTCGAAACAGCGACACTGTCATCGCCAGGCTTATGTGTGCACGCGTGAATCGATAGCTGTGCACGTGAAACTCCAGGGAGATGAATACCGAGGGGAGCGGACTGTAGAAATCTCTAGCGACCTGGCCGCTGCAAGAACTTGCAGACATCACGTCACATTGCGGATTATTCTATTATCAAGCTTTGTGTTTCTGTGGCACTGCCGAAAAGTGGTTTCATATTCTTATTTTTATTTTAATTTGGCGGAGTCTTGTTTACCTATGACAGTTCGTGAACAAATTCTGATACGAACGTGAGTTATCTAACACTTTGAGTATGCACTTATGTTTCAACTCTCCACAAAGTAAGCTTCTAGCTATTGCATAATTGTCTTGTATTTATCCTATACGTTTTACATATTAAATGTTATACTATAATACTTAATATAATAGAGAAAAGGAAAACAATAAAGTTGATCCTCTATTTACCCATTTGTGTTAACATTAAATGTAACTTGAAGCTTCTTTATATTTGAATATTTTCTGCGAATTAAATGTCAATAATTTAACGCAAAATTTGTGAAAATTACTTGAGATAGAAAATTCAGTCAAATTAAAAACAAAACATAAATATCTTAGCTGTAACGTTCACACAAGTTTGGACAACGCTACACGGTTCTTGAAGTACTTTCCAGAAACAAAAATTAAACATGTAACACATGTGATACCCAAACTACAAACAATTTACAGAAAAGGATACATTTATTTGTAGAAATAGTTACTCAAGCTAAAAGCAATTATAAGACTTAAAACTTTCGGAAAATTGTGTATACTATTATTAACATTACAAGTGATTCTCATAAATAGGAAACACATGTATTTAACGTTATCGAAGTTACTAGCAATTTCAGGGAAGAAAAAGAGTATTTTTGCGAAATGCAATCCGAACTCTAATTTATTTTTCCTTTCTTGTATCAACCCGATGGTTGCTCTGAAGCGTCTCATGGTTAATTTATTTATAGGAGAGGACAAAGAATACCTTCCGAACATTTTGTTGTAACATTCTCCGTACTAAAAGTAAGTTCTCACACAACGTGTTAATATTTAGCTTACAAGTAATATCGGAGTGAACATCATTCTAACACTATATGCTAATCAGCTTACAAGTAAACGTATTAAGGAAGATTTGCGAATAGTTTTATTTAATATTTTATAACAATTAAAGTCATTTTCGCATAGAAAATATCACAACAATTGTCGCTCTTTCAACCCAAATTTGCACAATTTTAAACGCGAATTTTGAACTTTATAATTATTTTGACTCAACTTGTTCTTTAAAGTAAGTTGATACAATTCAATCAACATAACTCAACTAAATGATAATTCAACAAGAACAATCATAAGTTAGCAAATGTGACATTTGTACAATAATTAAACAAGAATAGAATTAATTGACAATATATCCCGCATCAATCATGTATCTCGTGTAACCGAAAGGTGCTGGAATGAAATCATGTTAAATGTAAGCGCAAACATTTCAAATTACTTCTGTCTTGAATACTATAATCAGAACTCTAATTTATAAGGAGACATTTGATGTAATTTACTGCTACACACGGAACATATGCAAAGTTACTTTATTTATTCTGTAACACTGTCTACGAGTAATATTTTGTGTTTCAACTGAGTACGTGAATACATATGTTAACGCCGACTACTCGAATGTTTTTGTTAACTGACTCAGCGAACATGTTTCTGTTAACTGACTCAGCGAACATGTTTCTGTTAACTGACTTAGCGAACATGTTTTTGTTAACTGACTTAGCGAACATGTTTTTGTTAACTGACTCAGCGAACATGTTTCTGTTAACTGACTTAGCGAACATGTTTTTGTTAACTGACTCAGCGAACATGTTTCTGTTAACTGACTTAGCGAACATGTTTTTGTTAGCTGACTTAGCGAACATGTTTTTGTTAACTGACTTAGCGAACATGTTTTTGTTAACTGACTTAGCGAACATGTTTCTGTTAACTGACTTAGCGAACATGTTTTTGTTAACTGACTTAGCGAACATGTTTCTGTTAACTGACTTAACGAACATGTTTTTGTTAACTGACTTAGCGAACATGTTTTTGTTAACTGACTTAGCGAACATGTTTTTGTTAACTCACTTAGCGAACATGTTTTTGTTAGCAATATTTCGTTGTTAAACGAATAGATGAATCATTTTGTTAACTGATAACGCGATTTTATTTTTTAGCACACACTAAGTGGATATTTTTGTTGTCACGAACTGATAGACAAACTTCAAAAACTACTGGCTATGTGAAATCTATTACTGGCATTCATCGTATGAAATATGAAAACGTGAAATTAATGATTTTAGTAAATTGGTACACATTTTTAAAATAGTATTATTATTTCATGTTGTTAGGACTTTATACTTGACACGTAATGTTAGCATTGGCTACATAAAATTATTTGTTTGCAATAGCTACGTGAAATGTTTAGTTTACATTAGTCTATCAATGTACAGGATAATAATAACCGCGATAATTTTATTTACCCGCTGTGGTTTGTTGTACGAGAAATCATAAATGTCTTACTATAGTTTATTTGTGGCAGTTAGGGATTGCTAATATTGAACCTACTACGTCAAACCAAAGATCCAGCCTGCCGAATACGGAGTGTGTCAGCCACAGCGCATGTTTAAGCACAAACCAGGGAAAACACGACTACCGACTATGAGACCAGCTTATCGTGTGTCATAATGTTCTTACCCCTCAATCATGAAACAGGTCTGAGTCCAGTTTACATGATCACGAGACGTACACTACAGAAGAAGTAGTTTATATATCTTCTAGTTGTATATATAGGCAAGCTGTTGTACAACCTTCATCTTGTGCCCGCTGGTTGTATTGGGAGAGGTAAAGGCTAATGAAGCAATCTACCAAACCAAAAGTCCAAAGCGGAGACCCTAAGGACACCAGCGATCTGTTACAAGTCCGTAACGTATAGAACCTGCTATTAGATTAGACAGCTACCAAATGTAAGGCATGTGTGCTTACTCTGAAATAAATCGAAGAGACCGAATGGGAGATTCGGAGACATGAGAGACACAGAATCTCCTTACACCTTGCCCTGGCTTGTGTTTGGAATGGTAATCTCTTTGTTGTGCTTGCACTTGAGTGACCCACTACACATCGATTTATTTCCGGAGATAGAAATCCTGGTGGTGTAGTGTGTCTGTTTATTAGTTGATATATGATTAAATGACAATGTGTCTGTCTATAGTTGATATATGATTAAATGACAATGCGTCTGTTTACCATTTGCTAGTTAATATTGTAGATTATTTATATCAATTCATGGCATTATGAGTTACTGCCACATTTTTAAATAGTTGTTTTATCATTAGCAATAGTGATTACTGTATTAAGTATCAATGAAGTTATCACATCGTGCTTTGTCTCTAGTATCGCGAACACACATTGTGCAAGAATATGTTCATATTTTATCACGCATTGGTCAATTTGATAACACATAGGCCTGTCTATATCTTGTTCGTAGTATTCTTTGTTGTCCTTCCACACAGTAGTAGGCATCGGTTTTTTTTAAAATTCAAAAATTACATTTAAACTTCCAGAACAGTGCAATATTATAACTATAACAATAATAATTAACGATAACAATAATAATTAACTATAACAATAACATAGAGACGCGATAGCCCAGTGGTTAGTGAAGTGGACTACAAAGGACATGAGGTTGGGTTCGATGCTGATCGACGAATTCCAGGTTCACCCAGCCTTAAATGGGTACCGGATTTTTTTCTTGATAGTAAAGCGGCACGGGCGTAATACCGACATTACCCCACAAATCATGTGCCGAAGGTCTGTAAAAAGTATACCAACTCAACATTCCTTATACGACACTTGGCGTGACGGGGCTCTTTACATTTTATAACTATAATAATTAACAATAATAATAATAATTAACAATAACAATAATAATTAACTATAACAATAATAATTAACTATAACAATAATAATTAACCATAACAATAATAATTAACCATTATAATAATAATTAACTATAACAATAATAATTAACAATAATAATTAACTATAAGAATAATAATTAACAATAACAATAATAATTAACCATAACAATAATAATTAACTATAACAGTAATACTGTTTTACTAATAAATAAAAATTAAAACGTTTACATATGTCGATGTATGAGTACCCACGACTTGTATCGTAAGGAATATGATGCTAATATCCGCATTTGTCTATGACCAACGATACACGTTTTGCTCAATGCGATCGGTTTCCTGTCAGACCACCCTACTTTCTCAGACAAAAATATATCCATGGTACCCAATTTTAGATACTGTGTGAACCCCGAAGCCGTGTCGGCCCACACACAAAAAAATTCGTCATATCTGAGAATTGAACTGTACCCTTCTTGTCAGTAGTGAGCGGAATACACCTCATTTATTACGTCATGTGTACACCCTACTACTATGTGATTTAGCATGAATTGACACTTGTACAGCTCACTCATATTAATTTCCCATAATTTACATTCCTTGGACACGTTCTGAGTGCCTCTCAATATTATTAATGAGCTATATAAATAGATTGGGCGCCGCGATAGCTTAGTGGTTAGTGAACTGGACTACAAAGGACAAGAGGTAGGGTTCGATCCCAACCGACGGCTTCCGGTTCACCCAGCCTTTAATGGGTACCGGATTTTTTTCTGGGAAAGTAAAGCAGCACGGGCGTAATACCGACCACATTACCCTAAAACTCATGTGCCGAAGGTCTGTAAAATTTATGGTCACCAACACCATATTCCCTATACATCACTTGGCGTGACGGGGGTACTTTACTTTTACTTTTTATTTAAATAGATTCTTTTCATTAAAACTGTCCGAATAAAGACAATCCGATTTATAGTTATAATATAACATTGAAAGTAAAGCTTATTAAGCGCCTCCGGTTCTAATTTTTGTCTAACATTTTATGATCTCGTAACTGTTAAATCATTTTCTATGTGCTAACATATACATCTCTGGTAGAAGGATTAGTAAGCGTCTAGACATTTACTGCTTGAGATGCTTCGTTTTGTTTGACTTCCATTGCGAGTCGCTTGAATGACTTATTATTCGACTGTATTATCCGGAACGTGGAAATATGCTAATAACTTCTGTTACTTTATTGTTTCTTATAGAATAAGCTTAACTTTTTATCTTTATTGCGTGTTTGTAGATTATGTATGAATAATTTAAATGGTTTACTTTGATCCACTAAGAAAATAGTAAAAAAATGTGTTGTGCTCGCTTTCTGAAGTGGCTTCTATTTGTTTTTAAAATTTGTGATTATTGATTTAAGAATGAAAGAAAGAAACCAGCAAAATGAAATATGGAAAACATAATCCGAATTTACATCTTTCCCAAACGAATGCTGAATTAATTCTGGCAGAAAAATATTCTTCTTGATAACGATTAGACCTGCAAGAAACAACACATGAACAGGAAAAAAGAAAAAAAACTCAGCGAAATAGTTTGAAATAGGGAATAAAGAGATCTGAGATAACAGTCAAGTAAGCAACAACAAAAAAAAAACCAAGTAGTTTGCGACATAAACAATCTGAGATGGTTTTATGCACTCATTGTGAAAGTTATGAGCATAAAATAATGAGATAGTCATGAAAGACAGAAGACTGCATGAAAAATCACTTCACTGCAAGAAAAAACCAGAAGAGACCTAATGAAGTCAGGCCAATCGTGTTTTACAAAGCACGTTATGAACAAAGCGTGCATCAATCTTAGAGGCGAAAGCTATAAATCTCCTTCCGAAAATCTGTCACTGCCGTTCGCTTACCACTTTATCCAAATTTAAATATTGATCCCTTTGATAGAATCTTTATTCCTCAATTTATTTTTGCTGCTAAAATTGTCACGTGATTTGTTTCAATTTAATTCTTATGGGTAGAACTAGCTTCACATGTGATTTTTAATTGTTGAATTTTGGCTGCTTAGTAATTGATTATTTTTCTCCTATTAGTACTATTTTTTGGTAGTGTATTTTTTAAATGATTGAATGTCACTCAGACTTTCATTACTGTTGTAGTTTAGCTAACATAAAAAACAGTAATAATTAATAATGACATGGAACTGTGATATTTGCATTGAAATAGTGATAACGAGGATGAAATAGCATAACAAAATTATTGTTAATAATTGTAATATGAATAATTGTTGGGAATTGTAGTAGGAATAATTAATTGTAATATAAATAATTGTTGCAAATTGTAATATAAATAATTGTTGCAAATTGTAATTGGAATAATTGTGCCCGAAAAAATAAAGATAGTGATAAGCGCTTTATTCTAATGACATTGAGCTCATGTAATGTTGCTTTAGAGCGATAGTAACAACTGTAGAATAAAGCAGATTGTTTATGTCGAGAGAAGAAAAATAATCAGTACATGCGCAATTCACCAAAAAAAAAAAAAAAAAAAAAAAAAAAAAATTCGATTCATCATCATCATCACCATCATCATCATACTCACTTACTCAATACATCCTCTGTCTGAAAAAAAAAAAAAAAAACGAGATGGTCGGTGATCAACATTCTGAATTTGAAACTTTGAAAATGTGATTTATGTATGTGCTTCTTCCTATCGTTCACCTGTAAGTTGTTGTGATTGCGTTGTATCTATCGCTAGTCCATGGCAAAGCAGCGTTATCTGCGCCTTTAGGCCCGACACAAACGTCTTCGGCATGGGTAGATTTATTTAACAATTTCTTTTGTCCCTGGAGCGGCCACTTTTAGCCTACTTTTCAACTTTGAACTGCCACAAGTTCTTTAACGAGCGCGAGTGCAACGTGACCTGTCCTTCGCCGTTTTACGAGAGGGCTAGACATCAGATCTCACTACCCAGAAATCAGGGAGGAAAACACCACGAGAAAACCACGGATTCAATTTTAAGTAGGATTTGAACCCTAACCTTTCTGTCTAGAGGCAGGCGTCTTACCTCTTCTAGCCTCTATCTCAGCCAAAAAATATTTCATTTCGTTAAATTTGTTAGTTATCGATCAACCCATGTATTTTTCATATATATGTACATATATCGTAAAGTGAAAGTAAGGTTACTACTATTTTACTTTAAACATTTACATATTTTAATGATATCAGTTCTTGAAACGGCCACCTCAGTTTTGTGGCTTTGTTAAATCTAAATCATTTTACCCAGAATATATTTGTTTGCATTACATGGACCGTTGATATTCATAACAGATGAGATTTTCCTTCTAATGACGGTATTTACTGATACTGACTTTAAATGCTGAGAGAATATGTCATAATCCGGTTGATGCAGCTCGAAGATTCCAAGACTAATAGTGTAAGCTTTCAGCGGCTGTCAGTTTTGTGTGGCCCTGCCTTAACTTGTCATCACCATCCAATGACGGCCCAACCTGGTTGTACATTATCTGATCATTGACGTCATCGTTGTACCTGCAACGGTTTTATTGTGGATGCAATTATTCTACTGACTCGTTCGAGTCACTTTAATGTTTGACCTGACGGAAGACCACCATCACCACCTGCATCCCTCGCAACAGCAACAGCAGCTTCATCACCATCAGCACCGCCCGCTACACAATTCATCCTCACCTATGAAGGAAGAGGCACTCAGTGGGCAACTGTCCAGCATTCGGAACTGGATGCAACCAGCTGTGGTGGACCCGGTTGTGGCCAAGTAAGTAGCTCTACCTAAATGTCCAATGTGCTGATTTGTTTGTTTACTATCTATAAGCTGTATGTCATGACAGTAGGCGTGGCTGATCATGGATCTTCGATGTATGTCCAATCACATCTGTTGTTGAATTTCATACAGTGTATAAGCTAAAAGTTGGTGGAGAATCATAACTGAATATTAGCGTCAGATTAACTAAACCAGAGCGGACCAAGGTCCAACTCCACCGAGCTAGTCACGGAAACAGACTAACTAGTATAGCCGAGCCTGTAAACAAAGGGTGGGTGGTGGATGGGGGGGGGGGAGAGGTAATTAATGGAGGAAGGCAAGCAGCGTCTCAAAAAAATATGTGCGAATTTTTGAGTGAGCAGCGGCCGATATCGTATGTTGAAGACACAACACAATTTATGGCAACTTAGCGCCCTTCTAAAAGCGGATGAGCAGGAGTAATTCTCGGTTGAAAGATGGCGTCGGCATGATATGAAAGTGTCTGGTATTTAATCACTTTTATTAATTTATATTTTCTCCCAAGAAATTCTCTCAGTGTTACATTGTTGTCGATAGCTCCCCAACATAAACCGATCTTACTCTACCCACAAACGAAGAGACAAAGAGTGAGATCACAAATCAATTATTTTATTATTTGACTGATATTTGTGATAAGCTTCATTTCTCATCACATTCTCATTTGTCGTTTTACCGTTCAGATAAATCTCAACGTTCTTTTGTAAAATACACATGAAAGCACCTCTAGAGCTTTCATTGTTTACAAACTGGTATCAGTGATTCACAACCATACACCAAGCCTATAGCTCGTTTCAAAACATATGCCCAACTTCAAAACGCTATTACTCTCTAACCGTTTATTAAATACTTTTGAAATTTTCCAAATGTTATTAGAATGCAAAAGACCCTTTAAATGTATATTTAACAAATATCTTGCAGCTGCAGTTTTCTTAAAGCGGCGATATTTCTTTGATGTTTGTCAAAATTGTAAATTGTGAAGCCCTAAAGAATAGAAATTACCGTAGTTGCTGGTCTACGATTAATTTTCACTAGGTAAAGGCGTGGCCGTAATGGGGAAATAACTGGATAAAACAAAACACCAGGAGAATTATTGTCTGCTCAGTTCGAGGACGGACGATAATAATATCAAGGTATACCTGTATGTCCAATTTTCATAGTTGTGTGGTCCTGAAAAGGACCGTTTGTTGAAATAATTTAAGGTAATATAGGCGCCAACATTGTGGGGGCTATATACTTTCATTCTGAATCAGACGAGTCTAAAAGATTAATAACTGTTTGGGGTTGAACATTCCACAAACCATCATTTTTCCAATATTCCTCTTCCTGTTTTAAGACGTGGTCTTCACATTTAGCCCAATAATCTTTGTCTATATTTAATAAAGCGAGATTAGCAAGAGTCTTTACATCGCATATTTTGAATGTTGTATTTTCATCTGCCACTTGTCCTTTTAATTTTGCCCAGATTAGTTCTATTGGATTTAAATGAGCATGGTAAGGTGGCAGCCTCAAACTTATATGACCGTGCTCTTGGATAATCTTATCTATTTGAAAAATCTTTGTCCTCTGTTTTTGCTTTACTAGAGATAGTAATTCAGGTTTTAAGTACATGTTATTAAATTGTATGTGCTCCTTTGTGAGCCATATCTTAATAGCATCTTTTGTACTGGATGACGTCGGGACTTTATCTTCAAGTGCAACAATGTTGTGGTACGCTGCATTGTCCATTATTAGGCAAGATGGTCGATCTAGTGCTGGGAGAACAGAATTTTCAATCCAATGTCTAAATATGTGACCATTCATCTCAGAGTGATAATCCCGATTGTCTATGGATTTTGAAAAAAAAATGAGCTCTGCATTCTGTATTAGTCCATGTTGTCGACTACCTGCATGAACAATTATCAAGCGCTGTCCTTTGCTGCTAGGTATTAATCTCTTAATCTTTCCATCTGATGACTGCCATTCCCTTTGGTTAGTGTGGTGAGCATTGATCCATGTTTCATCCAAGTACACAATATCATAACCTTGCTTGCGCACCTCTTTTACTTCACGTAAGTACTTGCTTCTCATGACTACTATATGTGGCTTCTCACAGATGATGTTTCGTCCATTGGGATACTTTCTGAATGTAAAGCCTGCAGCTCTCACATTCCTCCATAATGTAGACTTTGATATTTCAATACTGTTGTTCTTTTTCAGCGATACTTTTAATTTTCTTATTGTAACAGTTTCATTCATACCCAACATTTTGCGAATTTCACTTCTAATAAGTTCACTGTCGAAATTATCCAACATTTTTGCTCTTCCTTGTGATTTTGTATATTTGGAACATTGACGGTCACGTGCTTGAATCCAGCGATTAAATGACCGTTTAGATAAATCCAAAATGTGTCTTGTCCTATTCTCAGGGTTTTCTAAAGAATGAAATAATCTTCCTCGTTTAGCCTCTTTGCAAAAATAGTCATACATTTTTATTGCGATGTTTTGTAAACTGCAGAATTTCATTTTAAGACTCATGATAAATGTTATTGTTCCACGTTACGCCGCTGAATTAACGGAAATGGAACACACAATGTCTCGTGTTTACTACAAGTGTCTATTTGTGTCAGATAACTCACGTGGAAAGCGTGAAAAATCGTAAATTTCAGCGTGTATAGATTTGTAATCGCTATTTTTAACTTAAATACTGTAAACACTAAGTTTTGACTACATCAATGGGTCTTTATAAATTTATATAAATCAAATAAGCAATAAGAATAACCAAATGTTTGTTTTTAATGAAATTAATTCCCTGTTGGGTTCTAATCATTATAACTTTACATGCAAATTTTGAAAAAAATACAAAAAGCGGTTTAAAAGATTTTGATTTTTAAAGTTGGGCAAGACTTATGAAACAAGCTATAGTTCATGCAACGCTGAATGACTCTTTTTCCTACTTCCATTAACAACAATAAATTAGGTACACAGTACGCATTCTTATCATAAATTGGTGTTTTCACCTGGTACATTCTATTTTTATTTTACGATCTACATCTTAACTGCTGAATAAACTCTAAAAGTATACAATTCCACGAACTGATTTCTAAATGTAATTTGAGAGGTTTGATATGATTTATTATTACGCATTAACTAATTATCTTATAATTATTATCTTATTTAAGATAATGCGTCTTATATTGAAATGAGCAGAGATAATTGCTGTAATAAAAATCGTAATTACATTTTTCTTTTCGCTAAAGATATATAGAGGGAAATGAATAAACGAATTTGAAAAAAAAAATCATGTATTATGTAGACTCTGCATTAGCTAAAAATTAATTAATTATTTAAAAAAAAATAAAACAGGAAGAAAATAACGAATGAATAAATGAAACTAGCTCTGATAATAATGCTTATGGATTTAAAAAAATAACGTTGCTAATAGCTCTCCATCTTTTGTCTATTTCATAATGGTGTCGTTTTTTTCCCCTTGTTGCCATGTTGAAATAGTTTTCTCTTCTGTAGTTTAATTTTTGTACCATAATGTCTTTTTCTTAAGTTTTAAATAGAATTACATACTGAATTAGTTTTAATAGTTCAATAAATAGTGAGTAAAGTAGTTGGTATAGTAGTGAGCAAAGTAGTGAGCATAGTGAGTAAAGTAGTAAGTAAAGTAGTGAGTAAAGTAGTGAATAAAGTACTAGTAAAGTAGTGAGTATAGTGAGTATAGTGAGTAAAGTAGTGAGTAAAGTAGTAAGAAAAGTAGTGAGTAAAGTAGTAGTAACGTAGTGAGTAAAGTAGTGAATAAAGTACTAGTAATGTAGTGAGTAAAGTAGTGGCAAAGTAGTGAGTAAGTAGTGAATAACGTACTAGTAAAGTAGTGAGTAAAGTGGTAGCAAAGTAGTGAGTATAGTGAGTAAAGTAGTGACTAAAGTAGTGACTAAAGTAGTGAGTATAGTGAGTAAAGTAGTAAGAAAAGTAGTGAGTAAAGTAGTGAATAAAGTAGTAGTAAAGTAGTTAGTAAAGTAGTAGTAACGTAGTGGGTAAAGTAATGAATGAAGTACTAGTAATGTAGTGAGTAAAGTAGTGAGTATAGTGAGTATAGTGAGTAAAGTAGTGAGTAAAGTAGTAAGAAAAGTAGTGAGTAAAGTAGTAGTAACGTAGTGAGTAAAGTAGTGAATAAAGTACTAGTAATGTAGTGAGTAAAGTAGTGGTAAAGTAGTGAGTAAGTAGTGAATAACGTACTAGTAAAGTAGTGAGTAAAGTGGTAGCAAAGTAGTGAGTATAGTGAGTAAAGTAGTGACTAAAGTAGTGACTAAAGTAGTGAGTATAGTGAGTAAAGTAGTAAGAAAAGTAGTGAGTAAAGTAGTGAATAAAGTAGTAGTAAAGTAGTTAGTAAAGTAGTAGTAACGTAGTGGGTAAAGTAATGAATGAAGTACTAGTAATGTAGTGAGTAAAGTAGTGAGTAAAGAAGTGAATAAAGTACTAGTAAAGTAGTGAGTAATGTAGTAGTAAAGTAGTGAATATAGTGAGTAAAGTAGTGAGTATAGGGAGTAAAATAGTGAGTATAGTGAGTAAAGTAGTGAGTATAGTGAATAAAGTAGAGAGTATAGTGAGCAAAATAGTGAGTAAAGTAGTGAGCATAGTGAATAAAGTAGTGAGTAAAGTAATGAATATAGTGAGTAAAAATTTGAGTATAGTGAGTAAAGTAGTGAGTATAGTGAGTAAAATAGTGAGTAAAGTAGTGAGTAAAGTAATGAATATAGTGAGTAAAGTAGTGAGTATAGTGAATAAAATAGTGAGTATAGTGAGTAAAGTAGTGAGTATAATGAGTAAAGTAGTGAGTAAAGTAGTGAGTAAAGTATTGAGTATATTGAGTAAAATAGTGAGTATAGTGAGTAAAGTAGTGAGTAAAGTATTGAGTATATTGAGTAAAGTAGTGAGTATAATGAGTAAAGTAGTGAGTAAAGTAGTGAGTAAAGTATTGAGTATAGTGAGTAAAATAGTGAGTATAGTGAGTAAAGTAGTGAGTAAAGTATTGAGTATATTGAGTAAAGTAGTGAGTATAATGAGTAAAGTAGTGAGTATAGTGAGTAAAGTAGTGAGTATAATGAGTAAAGTAGTGAGTATATTGAGTAAAGTAGTGAGTAAAGTAACATGCGTAATAGATTATCTGATGCATCCAGCCCTTACATTTAATACATCGGCTCATTTGCTATACTTTGACCTGTTGCACTTTGAACAATTACATCATGTGACGTTATCGATGTTGCTTATTCTCCTTTCTTCTTGTCGTATACTTCATCTTTATCCTCATTTGCCTTTCAGTGTCTAGGCATAATGAAGTTCTTAACATTTCTCTTTGGTTAGCACCACAAATGGTGCTGTCTCCTTTGTTATTTCATAAGAATAAGGGCTAAGATGTTTTCGAAACACTTCACGAAGCTGCGTTTCTAGTGGCTTATCTAAACTTCAAGAGGTGTGGCTTAATGTTAATTGACGTTCTGTTTATTTATTTTTTAATCAGTTTAATTTTGGACAAGGGGATTTCACCAAGCTCTAGAATTAGTGTTGTAAAGAGTATCAACAACAAGCAAAGCTAAGAACAACACCAACCTCAAATGTTGCTTCTTCTTAATATGGTAGTGAATCATGACATATCTGTTGATGTGTTGATTATGACATCGTCATCACTATCATCAAGCATGTTCAGTCCAGAGTAACATTTTAAATTGTTAATCTAAATGTTTTCCAGTGTCCAATTGTCATGCCTATCTGAGTGTAGCTTGCGCGCAGTACTTAATGTTTAGTACATAGTGTAGCATGTATACAGTACTTAATGTTTAGTACATAGTGTAGCATGTATACAGTACTTAATGTTTAGTACATAGTGTAGCATGTATACAGTACTTAATGTTTAGTACACAGTGTAGCATGTATACAGTACTTAATGTTTAGTACATAGTGTAGCATGTATACAGTACTTAATGTTTAGTACATAGTGTAGCATGTATACAGTACTTAATGTTTAGTACACAGTGTAGCATGTATACAGTACTTAATGTTTAGTACACAGTGTAGCATGTATACAGTACTTAATGTTTAGTACATAGTGTAGCATGTATACAGTACTTAATGTTTAGTACATAGTGTAGCATGTATACAGTACTTAATGTTTAGTACATAGTTAGCATGTATACAGTACTTTCAGAACTTATGGTAGTCTGTACACAGTACTTAATGTCTAGTACCCAATATTTAGTACAGAGTGCAGTCTGTATACAGTATTTAATATCTAGTACCTAATGCTTTGTAGACAGTATAGCATGTACACAGTATTTCCAGTACCAATGTTTAACACCTAATGTTTAGTACACCGTGTCGTCTGCACACAGTACTTAATATCTAGTACCCAATCTTTAGTACAGAGTGTAGTCTGCACACAGTATTTAATGTCCAGCACCTAGTGTTTAGTACTGAGTGCAGTGTACACGATACGTAATGCCTAGTACCTAATGTTTAGAACTGAGTATTATCATACACAGTACTTAATGTCTGGGTCTATCGTGTTTTAATTCATTATCGTCTCCACATTCCAGGAACCATAACTGTTAACTACTGACTTTCAAGACCCGTTATACTGTATAACGTTATTCGATAAGACTAAAATATATAAATTTTGTTTCAATTATATTCACTAACAAGTTATCGCCCTTTGTTACAGTCGCCCTTTAGATACATTTATTAGCTCTTTCTGAGTATGACGTAAGGGTCGAGTACATATACCATGTAACATGACATCATTACTTCCGGCTTATCCAAACCCATGCAAGAATAGGGACGTAACTTTATATCCAACTGTTTTGTAGAAGCATTTAAGAAGTAGCCAACAGTGTAAATTATTAATTCGCAACTTTAAAACACCGAATGATAAAATTACCGTGTCGAGTCTCATATAAATCTGCCAAATAGTATTATCATCATCGTGTGCCTATACCGGGTTGCGCAAGCGATCATTTTATTCCACATTTTTCTATCCACAGTGCACTGTATCAGTTCTGTTGTTGACTGTTTTTCCGTGCCATACACGACAAGCTATCTAGTATCTTCTCTTTTTATCGATCGTGATCTCTTTGTTAATCTAATTTGCTAGTTGTAAACAAGTACTCCGACTTTCCTATTCTCATGATGTGCCCGAGAAATGTTGATTGCTTCTTTCTGATGGTCTTTAGGAGTTCCCTATTTTGGGTTGGCCTCTTTGAGAATTCTCTTGTTGGTCTTTTGTACAGGGATCTCTCAACATTATTCTGAGAAATCTCATCTCTGTGGTCTCTAATTGTCTTTCCATTTGTTTGTCTACTGTCCATGATTCTCTTCCATGAGTCAGAATTGGATCTATATAGCATCGATACATTCTCTTTCTCACTTCCATTGACATAAGCTTGTTGCACAAGATGTTTTTCATTTTCTGAAATGCTATTTTGGCCTGACCTATTCTGCCTTTTATTTACGTGGTGCATGTTATAGACTTAGGTGTCCGGTTAGCGCAATCGATAGGCGGTTGGCTTACCACGGCAACAGCCGGGGTTCGTACCCTGGCGAGGGCACCTGGGTTTTACTAATTCCCTAAAAATTAGTGGGAGCCGCGATAGCTCAGTGGTTAGTGAACTGGACTACTACGGACAAGGGGTAGGGTTCGATCCCAACCGACGGCTCCGGGTTCACCCAGCCTTAAATGGGTACCGGATTTTTTCTGGGAAAGTAAAGCAGCACGGGCGTAATACCGACATTACCCCCAAAAATCATGTGCTGAAGATCTGTAAAATATAGGGTCACTAACACCATATTTCCCTATACGCCACTTGGCGTGACGGGGGGGTACTTTACTTTACTTTACTTATGTTATAGACTTACTGTTACAGTGCATCTTTCATCTGATATTATTGTGACCAAATATTTGACGCGTTTCACTTGTCTCAGATTTGTCCTGTTTATTTTTATATTGCATCGAGGTGAATATTGTTTTTTTTCGATATGACCATTACTTCTGTTTTCTTACTAGTTAGACTGAGATCTTTCTTGTTGCTCTCTATTATGTTCAGTATTGTAACTGTTTTAAAAATGATGCAGTAAAATCCTAACAAGACAAATGCGATTTTTGGGCCATGTTAAAAGACACAGCAGCCTACTAAAAGTAATCCTGGAGGGGAAAATACAATGTAAAA
The DNA here is from genome assembly GCA_032433765.1 of Megaustenia siamemsis. Classification (NCBI taxonomy): domain Eukaryota; kingdom Metazoa; phylum Mollusca; class Gastropoda; order Stylommatophora; family Ariophantidae; genus Megaustenia; species Megaustenia siamemsis. The sequence goes on along the minus strand of JAVIAB010000092.1, from coordinate 62,734,214 downwards.
GAGGCAGAGGCAGACCAAGATTAACATGGACGAGTAACATCAAAAGATGTACAAATCAACCTATAGCAACCTGCACCATCAAAGCAAGAGACAGAGCAGAATGGCGCTCCATGGTAGCCAACCTTCGTTGCGGAGAAGGCACTCGATGATGATGATGATGATGATGATGAGTAAAATCCTTATAAACATTTCACAATTAGTGTGTAGTCAGAATTTATCCCTGCATGGCCCTTAACACACGTACTCATAGTTAACATAACTCTCATTTGAGCTATTCTCTTCGTTCGACGGGTATAGCAACACAGCTCTTATGTTTCAGCAACACAGCTCTCATGTTTCACTGATTTATGATCTGCTCGGTCTCGTTATTAACCTTCACTTCTTTCTTTTTTCCTGGTGAAGTTCAGTCTCCGCTACATTTCTGTCATCCGTTGTCATTCTCCGTTTATTTCTGTCTGAACTCACCTCATTCGGTTCACTTCAACTTTATTGCCTACTATAATACTGTATTAGTTTTCGCCGAACGCAAATCTTTCTTTTCATCGTTGTAAAATGCGTATTTTGTCTTATCTAATTATTTGTGTGAAGATTAGATCTCATTTGGAGCTTTACCGTGTTGGCTATTCCAAGGACTAAGTCGGCTCTTAGCACCAGTCAGCGACTTTTGACTGCTTGCACCAAACTCATTAGCAGTTATTGAGCAGTGATTGAATGGGTAGGCAGCTCAGTACACAACAATACTAAAAGGAGACGAATGTATCGGACCGAAAGGCGGTAACATCGCAGTTTCCCGAACACCATAAAATGACGCATTTACTCACGCTGAACGTAGACGAAGATTCTTGTGTGTGAAATATTATGTGGCAATTTACGTGTTTCCAAATACGGGTATTATTTATCATAGATTTGTTTTATTTGTTGTGGGTAGTCGTGTGCACTTTAGTCTAGTACATCTGTGGTTGATGAGTTATGTTTCATGTAAAGATATTTCATTTTCTACTTTGTCATTCCGCATTCAACGTCTATATCGCTGTTTACAACCAAGACCAGTTGGTGCATGAACCGCATTGATAACAATTAAACAATCAGAAAGCCCTGGTCGTCCACCAAATCCTCCATTTTCTCGTAAATTGTTCCGTCTTGATTTTGCTATTGGTCTCAATATGAAAAAGTAGGCCTCCGAAACAACACACATTCTCTTTACTTAAATACTTTGTTCAGTTCAAGTTACAGCCCCAGTAAACTACCTTGCAGCTTTTATTATAATTGTTTGCAAGGGACATCAACTATCTGCAGTGCTTTGCTCTTTTTGTCCCGAGACATTTGACTTTGTCGCTACATACGAGTATATTCGAAAACAAGAGTATCTTCCCTTGCTATTTTCTTCCCATCTTCCTCTTTGTGTACACAGTTTGTTGGTTATCCCGTCCAGTCTCTGACGTCATCAATCTATTGTCTTCTAGGCCTACCATCAATCTTTTCGCCTAAGATTATTTTGGTCAGGACATTAAATCTCGTACAACGATAGAACTGTAGCTGCAAATTTGAATTAACTCATACGGAATGCATTTAAACGTATTGACGCAGTCCAATGAAAAGCTAATAAAAAGAAACAAATTGCTTCTGAAATAAATGCCGTGGTGGCAGTCCTGCTCGTTACTTCAGATTTAAATTGCTTCATTAGTTCATGCGGGGACTGGTTGGTCTCGAGGCAAAAGGCGTGTCTTGAGATAGAGAGGTTGTGAGTTCAAATCCCGGCTGCACTATTTGGGATTCTTATTTGTGCTTTATTTCTGGTCTCAGCAGGGAGTCCCGGCTTGAAAAGGCAATTAAACATGGACGAAAAAAATATGAGTACCTCCGAGGACGGAGTTATCTGCCTGTGCGGCGAGAGACCCCTGTGCATACGGCTGCCAAGGAGAAACGGATTAACACGCAAAGTTCACATGCTTGTCTCTAGGGACTTCGCCAGAGATTAAAGCTGGCGAACGCGAAGAAAAAAAAATAAATAATAATAATAATAATAAGAAGAAGAAGAAATAAAAAATAATATAAAAAACCATACATGTACTAGTTCTTCTCTCACTCTTTTTGATCGATTCTCCGCTCTTTCTATCTCTCTCACCTCACTTCTCTCTGTTTCTTTCTTTTTTGTTTCTATCTTTCTCATTTGCTAGCGATAAAGAATATGCCAATTGATAGAAGACAGCCGCGAGTCTAGATATCCGTGTTTTATCAGCTGGAAATGTCATGTGCATTTATCGTGCTTCTAGCTTCTATTTATTATTCTTTTTCTCCCTGTGTTATGCCTAACGATATTTTTATCTTATAAGAAATTACATAACCATTCAACGCCATAGGCCAGGGTATTCATAATATCTGCTTCTGTCTCTGTTCCTGTCGTAATGTTAAACTGTACTTCTCTTCTCTTTACCACACTGCCATTTTGTCGGTTATTTTTTTTTACAATTCTTCATGTTGCTACAGGGTTCTTTTCTCCTCTTCCTCTTCTTTACTTCCACATTTACCTTTCAACATTGAGGAGAGAAATAATCTGCGGTGTTTTACTCTTCTGTTCGCCTCTGCTGCTATTTTATTTCATAATGTTTATAATATTCTATCAATCCATTTTTTTTTCGCGGTTGTCCCTTAAGTCTATTGTTCTCGCAAACGTTTGTTAAAGGCTCGCTGTGCTGCGTTCGTTTTAGTCATTCTGTCTTATCACGTGACCAAAAATTATTCTAAGCTTTTTTCCCCCGTCAGTTCTTTATTTCTAATTTTATTTCAGAGGCAGTCCCCAATCAATCGTCGACCACATTTCATCTCTGGTTATTTTTTGTTGTTGTTACTGAGTCGTGAGAAAGTCCATTGGTAGCACAATGTTGGGATGGAGATTGTGTTGTAGAGTGCTTGTTTTGCCCCAGGATTCTCGGCCTCTTTAAATGGAACCAAAAAATCAAACAAATAACAAGGGCAGCGTTTAGACCAGTGTATTTAACAAATCTATCCATTAGCCACCACCAAAGCATCACGTTAGTGTTTTTCTAAAACTCTAATTGTGACCATTTACGTTTTTTACAGGTGGAATGAGCTAGCTGTATGTAAACTTAACTGCTATTTTTCTACTTTCGTTCATGAAAATATATTTCCCCTGAAGCTTGTAAGATTAATTAATTAATGCATCATTGCTCACAGCTTTGTATTTTTATACTTAATTTGAGCCACATCACACATTAGACATCACTGGAGTAATTTATAAATTATAGCATAGACATAGACATGGGCGTATCATGGATTGTCAGCTTTCAGGGATGTATGTGGGTTCACAGTGCCATGGGCAAAGCAAGTATTGTGCCTCCCAAACTACTATTTTTTTTAATGAATTACAGCTACGTTCTATTTATTCTGTTGAAGCTTTTCGGGCATTGGAATCTACGCCCCTTAAGCAATCCCCTCACTACGTCACTGATAAAACGTATTTGTAGAGTATTAAACACACTACGCCATATTATTGAGAAGTGAGAGGCCCAGTATTTCTCATTCATCTCAACCAAGTACGTTAATCACTATACCGATGGTGCTTTTTAAATGATCATAATTTATATATATAGTAAAGAGCCACCGTCACGCCAAGTGGCGTATAGGGAATATGGTGTTAGTGACCATAAATTTTACAGACCTTCGGCACATGATTTTTGGGGTAATGTGGTCGGTATTACTCCCGTGCCGCTTCACTTTCCCAGAAAAAATCTGGTACCCACTTAAGGCTGGGTGAACCTGGAAGCCGTCGGTTAGAATCGAACCCGACCTCTTGTCCTTTATAGTCCAGTTCACTTACCACTGAGCTATCGCGGCTCCCGATATATAAATGAATATACCAACATCGTTAACAGCTTTCTTACATCGCTTGATAGATAACAACAAGATCCTTGACGTCTTGAAGCCGCCCACTAATAAACTCTGTGTACCATTCTCAGTTCGTTGCCATGACAACAATAAACTCTGTACACAATTCTCAGTTCGTTGCCATGATAACATTAAACTGTGTGCATCGTGCTCACTCCGTTATCATTGCAAAAACTAAAACTGTGCATCGTCATACATTGTTGTCAACGCAACACAATACACCATATTCAATTCGTTGCCATGACAACAATGAACTCTACACCATATTTACTTCGTTAATATGACAACAATAAACTCTATATACCGTACTCACAATGTTGGTATTACGGCAACAATAAACTTTGTACACGGTACTCATTTTGTTGCCATGACAACAATAAACTCTATTTACCGCACTCGCTCTGTTGGTATGATAACGATAAGCTCTATACAGCACACTCAGTTCGTTGTCATGACAACGGTAATCTTTATCATTTTGCTCCATAATTTGTCATTCTCTATTAGACCTGGTTCATCTATTTCATTTACATGGTTGGACTCCATCATCAACGTTGTGTGCCGTTTCCACATCGAAGGTTGGCTAACATGGAGCGCCATTCCACTCTGTCTCTTGCTTTGATGGTGCAGATTGTCATATGTTGACTTCTCCATCTTTCGATGTTACTCGTCCATGTTAGTCTTGGTCTGCCTGTTTTAACTTGTATTTTCCCTTCCAATATTTCTTTTAGTAGGCTGTTGTGTCTTTTAACATGCCCCCAAAAATGTCATCTGTCTTGTTCAAATTATGTTTAGTAGTTCTCTTTTCATTTTTAGTTGTTTTAAAACTTCATCATTTGTTTTCTTTTCTTTCCATCCAAATCCACGTTGAACTCGTTGAACTTCATAATTATGTCTTTAGCTGTCACTTGAAGTGTCCCTCTAAAGAATGGAGCAAAATTATACATTTGAACGTATTGAGCATATGGCCACACTGTTTCCTTAGTTGATTGATTAATGATCTAACACCCTACGAGCCTTTGTTAGTGTTATATAGTAGCAACTACCACGAAGGAAATGTATAGGTTATCCGTCCACACAATGCTTGATCCAGAACCAACGTGCGACATAAGCACTACTCCAAGAAAATGTTAATACAGAGTTTATTACCATCATCATCATCATTGAGTGCCGCACCCATCAAATGTTGTCTATCATTGAGCGCCATTCCGCGCTGTCTCTTGATTTGATGGTGTCATAGTCTGAATTGTCCATCTTTTGATTTTACATGTCAATGTTAGTCTTGGTCTGCCTCTTTTACCTTGTATTTTCCCTCCCAAGATTACTTTTAGTAGGCTGCTGTGTCTTTTAACATGCCCCCAAAATATCATTTGTCTTGTTTGAATTGTGTTTTGAAGACTCCGCTATATTTATTATTCTTCGTCATCTGTTGAGTCCTGGTTGTGCCGAACATTTTCAAGATACCAACCATTAAGATATTAGACACTAACCATTAGTGTAAGATATTAGACATCAACCATTAGTGTAAGATAGTAGACACCAACCATTAGTGTAAGATATTAGACATCAACCATTAGTGTAAGATATTAGATACCAACCATTAGTGTAAGATATTAGACATCAACCATTAGTGTAAGATATTAGACATCAACCATTAGTGTAAGATATTAGATACTAACCATTAGTGTAAGATATTAGACATCAACCATTAGTGTAAGATATTAGACATCAACCATTAGTGTAAGATATTAGGCATCAACTATTAGTGTAAGATATTAGACATCAACCATTAGTGTATGATATTAGACATCAACCATTAGTGTAAGATATTAGACATCAACCATTATTGTAAGATATTAGACATTAACCATTAGTGTAAGATATTAGATTCCAACCATTAGTGTAAGATATTAGACACTAACCATTAGTGTACGATATTATACATCAACCATTAGTGTAAGATAGTAGACACCAACCATTAGTGTAAGATATTAGACACCAACCATTAGTGTAAGATATTAGACATCAACCATTAGTGTAAGATAGTAGACACCAACCATTAGTGTAAGATATTAGACATTAACCATTAGTGTAAGATATTAGACACCAACCATTAGTGTAAGATATTAGACATCAACCATTAGTGTAAGATATTAGACATCAATCATTAGTGTAAGATATTAGACATCAACCATTAGTGTAAGATATTAGACATCAACCATTAGTGTAAGATATTAGACATCAACCATTAGTGTAAGATAGTAGACACCAACCATTAGTGTAAGATATTAGATTCCAACCATTAGTGTAAGATATTAGACATCAACCATTAGTGTAAGATATTAGACATCAACCATTAGTGTAAGATAGTAGACACCAACCATTAGTGTAAGATAGTAGACACCAACCATTAGTGTAAGATATTAGACATCAACCATTAGTGTAAGATATTAGACATTAACCATTAGTGTAAGATATTAGACACCAACCATTAGTGTAAGATATTAGACATCAACCATTAGTGTAAGATATTAGACATCAATCATTAGTGTAAGATATTAGACATCAACCATTAGTGTAAGATATTAGACATCAACCATTAGTGTAAGATATTAGACATCAATAATTAGTGTAAGATATTAGACATCAACCATTAGTGTAAGATATTAGACATCAACCATTAGTGTAAGATATTAGACATCAACCATTAGTGTAAGATATTAGACATCAACCATTAGTGTAAGATATTAGACATCAACCATTAGTGTAAGATATTATACATCAACCATTAGTGTAAGATATTAGACATCAACCATTAGTGTAAGATATTAGACATCAACCATTAGTGTAAGATATTAGATACCATTGTTGTAATATTCCGTTAGTGTTGGCGATCATGTCTCTTCCCATACCACTGATTTCCATCATCATGTCAATCTTTACACGACAAACTTCTTGCTACATATTTAAAGATCATCAGTTTAAAAGATTGAAAAAATCGCGTAAGCAATATGAAGTCATGTATAAATATAGTGATCTCGATAAAGCACAGCAACAGCAGTGTTTACTTTAAAGACTCCCCATATGCGCTTCAAAAGTTCCCATAATGCACTGGCTTTATTCAAGATGTCTTTGTTACCCTCTCACGAGTGGTCTATGACATTCTCTCACGAGTGGTCTATGACATTCTTTCACGAGTGGTCTATGACTTTCTTTCACGAGTGGTCTATGACTTTCTTTCACGAGTGGTCTATGAGTTTCTTTCACGAGTGATCTATGAGTTTCTTTCACGAGTGGTCTATGACTTTCTTTCACGAGTGGTCTATGACATTTTTTTTTACGAGTGGTCTATGACTTTCTTTCACGAGTGGTCTATGACATTTTTTTTACGAGTGGTCTATGACTTTCTTTCACGAGTGGTCTATGACATTTTTTTTACGAGTGGTCTATGACTTTCTTTCACGAGTGGTCTATGACATTTTTTTTACGAGTGGTCTATGACTTTCTTTCACGAGTGGTCTATGACATTTTTTTTACCAGTGGTCTAGTTACATTCTTTCACGTGTAGTCTTTGACATTCTTTTGTAGAACTACATTTCTGTTGAGACCCGAGAAAAATTGTTTTGCTTGTTCTTAATTGTCAATGATTCACTTTTCAGAACAAATTCTATATAGCGCGAAGTACGTTTTTTTAAAAAACAAAATTATTTCCATTGATAAGCCTGTGCTGAAAATACTTTTCATGTAACCCATCTGTAAGTTATTTATCACGTAATTTCGCCATTTATATTCGATTATAAAACCACATTTCTACAGACTCCAGTGATTTTCTTGTCTGGACAATAGGACAACAGACAAGAAAATCACTGGAGTCTGTAGAAATGTGGTTTTACAGAAGAATGTTGAGAGTACCATGGACAGCTAAGAAGAGTAATTAAAACGTTCTGAAAGAGGTCAAAGCAAAAAAGAGAACTATTTTCCAATATTAGGAAGAGACACATCATCATTTTTTTGGCCGTGTAATAAGAAGAGAACAACTGGAATATATTGTAACAACTGGAAAAATTGAGGGACGAAGAGATAGAGGGAAGCAAAGAGAAAAAATAACACACAGCTTAAGAGAATGGCTTGGCAGAAGGTCAACAACAGAAATGATAAATAGCTGCCGAGATCGAAAATTGTGGAGAGACATGATCACCTACGCCAGTAGGCACGGTACTTGATGGTGATCATGATATTCGATCATTTTTCTGCTCATAAATCTTCTTGATATTTTAGCTAGCTATGAATACACATATTCACGCAATAATCATTTAGCCCCTTCTAATTAAAACTGTTGATAAAAGTTAAAATAAAACAAAAGTCAAGTAGATGGTTAACAGAAGAAACGGGAGATCTGGCTAGAGACAGAGATTCCATCAGAAGGGTTGTAATAAGTGTGAAATTCTGTGGGAGATCTGGCTAGAAAAAAGAGATTCATTGATAAGGGCTGTGATGAGTGTGACGTTCTGTGGGAGATCTGGCTACAAAAAAGAGATTCATTGATAAGGGCTGTGATGAGTGTGACGTTCTGTGGGAGATCTGGCTAGAAAAAAGAGATTCATTGATAAGGGATGTGCTGAGTGTGACGATCTGCAAGTACATGCGATCCAATGAAGAGATTGTCAACTCCATCAAGATATAATCATTTAACTTGATTGCAAAATTAGCTAAATGTAAACATGGACATGTATCGATTATTGAATAAAAAGTGATTGAAGAAGCTAAATTTATAAACGCTAACTGTAACATAAAATAATATGTTAACATCAACGGAATACGTTAACATAACTTCATTAATGAACAAATGAGAGCACATGCAGAGAATAACACATTTAAATAATGTGATTAATTGTATTTTAAAAGTATGTCAGCCGCAGTTTCTTAAGAATAAGACGAATGTACAAAATATAAATATTTTAAATTATATGTTATTTACCCCTCCTCGCCCTTCTCTCCACACATATACACATACAAATCCCGTCTGAGAGCTTCATTTAGATATCATGTATGCATTGTACCATAGGTATGTTCCATTTGATTAGATTGAAAATGACTTATTTTTGTAACAATATATATATATATATATATATATATATATATATATATATATATATACCAGACCATGTGATTCACATACTGAACTGCCAGTGCTTCTTCCTTCCAGCATTGGCCTCAGCCGGGCTCACTTCGAGAAGCAGCCACCGAGTAACCTTAGGAAGAGCAACTTCTTCCACTTTGTGCTGGCCTTGTACGATCGTCAGGGGCAGCCTGTGGAGGTGGAGAGGACAACGTTTGTTGACTTTGTTGAAAAAGAGCAGACCGGGGTACGTGTTTTCCATCATCATCATCATCATCATCATCATCATCATCATCATCATCATCATCATCATATGCCATGCCGGTTGACGTAGGCGATCATGTCTTTCCATAATCGTCTGTCTACAGTGCATTGTATTAGTTCTGTTGTTTGCTGTTTTTCATGCCATGACACCAAATAATCCAGTATTTTCTCTCTTTGTCGTCCACGATCTCTCTTTCCTTTTGTTTTGCCAGTTGTAACCAAGTATTCCAACTTTCCTCATCTCATGATGTGCCCAAAAAATGTTGATTGCTTCTTTCTTATGTTTTTTTAAGAGGTCCCTTTTTGTGTTGGCCTCTTTGAGAATTTCCTCATTGGTCTTTTTAGTTGTCCAGGGAACTTTCAACGTGCTTGTGAGAAATCCCATCTCTGTGGCCTCTAATCGTCTTTTCACTTGTTTGTCTGCTGTCCATGATTCGCTTCCATAGGTCAGAATTGGTTCTATATAGCACCGATGAACTCTTTTTCTCACTTCTATTATGTTTCTACGTGTTTTTAGAAGATAGTTTTATCGTGTCAGTGAGTGGGAGACTTGGTACACCGGGATTATGTGAGAAATTTGAGAATGGATTGAATGGATGAAGGTTTGTGGTGTAGTTTGTAATGTAGTTTGTAGTGTAGTTTGTAGTGTAGTTTGTGGTTTTACTGCAGTTCCTGGTGTAGTTTGTAGTGTAGTTTGTAGTGTAGTTTATAGTGTAGTTTGTGGTTTTACTGCAGTTCCTGGTGTAGTTTGTAGTGTAGTTTGTAGTGTAGTTTATAATGTAGTTTGTGGTTTGATTTCTATTGTAGTTTTAATGTAGTTTATACTGAGGTTTATGACGTGGTTTATAGTGTGGTTTGCAGGGTAATATGTAGTATAGTTTGCAGTGTTATTTCTATTGTAGTTTTTAGTGTAATTCATAATGTGGTTTGCAATGTAGTTACTAGAGTAGTTTGTAGTTTAAATTGTAGAATATTTGTCAATGCAGTTTGTAATGTAATTTACAGTCCAGTTTGTAGTGAAGTTTGTAGTGTAGTTTACATTGCATTTTATAGTGTTGTTTGTAGTGTAGTATGTAGTATAGTTTGTAATGTAGTGTGTAATATAGTTTGTAATGTAGTTTGAGTGAGAGTATGGCAGATTATGATTTATATTGAAAGAATGAGTGAAAGTGTATGATGTAAAGTGAGTGAGTTTATCACTTTATGGCAATTTGAGGTTTGGCTTAAATGAGTAAGCGATAGCACACTGAGGGTTGCTGTGTAGACTAGAGGTAAAACGTTGACATCTAAACAGGAAGGTCCCAGGGTCGATTCCCACTACATTCGGTTGGAGCTTTTACAAAATTAAACTAGTAGTTACTTTGTGGCTTTACCTTCCCCACGTTTTTGGATAGTTAGATCCGAAATCTAGCCCTCTCGGAAAACGGCGAAAAACAGGAGGACCCGTGTGCATTCGCGCACGTTAAAGAACCCTTGATAGCTTAAAGTCGAAATAAGTAGGCCAAAATGTCCGCTGTCCAGGGGGAAAAAATGTTAAGCAAATCTACATATCCATGTCGAAAACGGATATGCCGGGCTGCAAAGCGCAAATATCGTGACTACACCTAAACCAACGTCACAACGCATCCACAATCATTTAACGCGTGCAAGAAGTGAACATTGAGTGAATTTGTGGCTTCAGTGGGAGACAGCTTATTGTTTAGCTTTAGTCAGGGGATTACATATTGTTGTGTAGTTAGAATTAGTGGATGCCAACTGATAAGTAAAAAAAAAGTAAAGTACCCCGTCACGCCAAGTGGCGTATAGGGAAATATGGTGTTAGTGACCCTATATTTTACAGACCTTCAGCACATGATTTTTGGGGTAATGTGGTCGGTATTACGCCCGTGCTGCTTTACTTTCCCAGAAAAAAATCCGGTACCCATTTAAGGCTGGGTGAACCTGGAAGCCGTCGGTTGGGATCGAACCCTACCCCTTGTCCGTGGTAGTCCAGTTCACTAACCACTGAGCTATCGCGGCTCCCATGCCAACTGATGGTGTAGTTTATTCAACGAAATAATAGTTTGTGGTGTATTTTTTAGAGTGAATGATTGCTTGTGATGTATTTTTAATTGAGTGAATGATTGCTTGTGGTGTATTTTTAATTGAGTGAATGATTACTTGTTGTGTATTTTTAATTGAGTGAATGATTGCTTGTGGTGTATTTTTAATTGAGGGAATGATTACTTGTGGTGTATTTTTAATTGAGTGAATGATTGCTTGTGGTGTGTTTTTAATTGAGTGAATGATTGCTTGTGGTGTATTTTTAATTGAGTGAATGATTACTTATGGTGTATTTTTAATTTAGTGAATGATTGCCTGTGATGTATTTTTAATTGAGTGAATGTTTACTTGTGGTGTATTTTTAATTGAGTGAATGATTGCTTGTGGTGTATTTTTAATTGAGTGAATGACTGCTTGTGGTGTAATTTTAATTGAGTGAATGATAGCTTGTGATGTATTTTTAATTGAGTGAATGATTGCTTGGGATGTATTTTTAATTAAGTAAATGCAAAGTGCATAAAATAGATGAGTAAATAACATTATATGATGTAGCTTGAGTGAATAAATTAGAGATTATGCGAAGAAGTTGATGTTTTGTATAAAATGATCCCATAACCTTGGTAGTGAGATGTGTGCACAAAGTAGTCCCAATGTGCAACATTCTAAGAACCGCTGACTTAAATAACTACCTATTTGTGTACCTCCAGCTTGATTTATCTGTAGCAATCTGTTTAATCACAGAGATATTTTCTTTGATGAATTCTGCGCAGTTCACCTATCGACTACTATAATCTTCTTCATGTTGTTGTTAGTCTGTTAGCAGATTGTTTTATGCTGTATTTTCTATCTTGCTGGTCAGTGTACTCGTCTACAGTACGTATTCGTTCGGGACAACTTCTTTAGGCTTTGCTCTTCTTTTTACTTCCTTTGGAAGGTAGCAGTTTTTTGTAGTCAAAGTTGTTTCTCCTAGGAAAAAAGATTTACCAAATTTGATCTGCCCGGGTTTGTATAAAGTTATCTCTTCCTTAGCTGGACTATCCAAAGACACTAGGATTCTATTGCCACGACCTACTATTTAGATAGACCCGCGGACTGAAAGGAATTCCCATGAAAACCCCCAACCAGCGTGACGTTGTTAGATTTGCGAGCAGGGGCGGTTGTTTTTAAAGAATAACGCCAACCGTCTATAACTCTCGTAGCTGAAAATGTGACGTGAGTTGTAGGTTTTGCGGACTTCCCCTTTCATCCATTTGGCCTATCTAAAGTGGGCTATGGTTCTTACTGCATGGAATGTTAATTCATGTTCCCCCACCACACTCCCACACCATCGCCCAACCACCTTCCTCCTCCTCTTCCTTCTATTTCCTCCTTCTTTTCTTCACCAGGGTGAGCACCTAGGGTTTGTTAAACGAAAAGTACAAAACCCACGTTGAAGCGTCAAAGGGCATTTGCCATTCAATCACTCGAGACGAGGTGCTATTTAAATCAGTTAATGCATCGATAGACATAACATTATAGCTGGTAATTGAGTCGGACTCGGCGGATTTGAAATTTATCTCTAATTAATTGCTTTAACAAGAGTTCGTTTAACCGGGGATCGGTGGAAACAGCAACTTAGAACAAGATGTCCAACGAAAATACATTGTAATTTTATATTCTTATATCAACGAATAGGAGATTGAAGAAAGATGAAGGAAATGGAAGAGCGCGACATATAGGATGAAAAATAAGGAGGTGAGGGGGAATTAGAACCGATTAAGTGATATTTAAAAAAAAATATATATATATAATAAAATTACTTAGGTAGACATGCAGACAGACAAAGAGATAGACAGAATGACAGACAATTGACAAACAGGCAAACAGGCAGGTAGGTAAATATGTAGATTAGACAGACAGACAGACAGACAGACAGACAGACAGGCGGGCGGGCGGGCGGGCGGGCGGGCGGACGGACGGACGGACGGACGGACGGACGGACGGACGGACAGACAGACAGACAGATAGACAGATAGACAGATAGATAGATAGATAGATAGATAGATAGATAGATAGATAGATAGATAGATAGATAGATAGATAGATAGATAGATAGATAGATAGATAGATAGATAGATAGATAGATAGATAGATAGATAGATAGATAGATAGATAGATAGATAGATAGATGATGGATGGATGGATGGATGGATGGATGGATGGATGGATGGATGGATGGATGGATGGATGGATGGATGGATGGATGGATGGATGGATGGCAGGTAGGCAAGCAAGCAGGCAGATAGGTAGGTAGGTGATAGGTAGGCAGGTAGCTAGGCAAGTAGCTAGGTAGGTAGATAGATAGAGACTGATTGAAAGAGTGAGCCGAAGAGAGAAAATACAAATTAGCAGGAAAGAATAAGAGAGAAAAAGATGAAGAGAAAGGTTAAAAGCAGCAGAAAGAGAAAAGATAAATTTGAAAAGGAATGTAAATCATATTTAAACAGACACATTTGTTTAAAGGAAACGAGGGAGATTACAAGAAAGAAAAAGAGAATATATGAGATGGAAATCAAGTCATTACATCCTCTTGGAATTGTTAAAGTGCTCCTTGCACTTTCAATGCTAAACAGTCGACTTAATAAAAACAAGTAATGGATGCTTGCGATTAGATAAATGGGTTACGGTAATTTGATCGCTGAAGAGATCGATACTAGCCAGGTAAAGACCACCGGTAGCGACCCATTCGAATGAGCCAGCTAGGCAGTGAAAATACTCCGGGAAATGTGCTGTGCATCGCTTCTGAAATTAGTCACAAGTGACAGATGACAAGCGTATATGGGTTTGGAGACAAAGGTGTGGATAGTTTCAGCTTGCATGGGGAGGAGGCGAGTGCTTCAGTGAGGAGGAAAACGGAAAATGTGAAGTTTAGGCTGGGTGGTGGTTGTAGTCAGCAGACGTCTAATTAATAAATGAGCACGTGAGAAGCAAGAGTTAATGCACTTACTATTTAATGCCCTCGTTAAATAATGTACTCGTTAATTAACATTTTAAAACATGAACATGCGTAATTATTTTTGGATGTTTATGTGTGAATTTTAGTTCCTATGGAGTTTTGTTACCAGAGATTGGTTCTGGGAAAGTTGGGTGGATGGCGTGATCATCTCACCCATAAAATGGCCGTTGGTTATTGAAAAATCTGGCATTTGCACGCTATACCCCATGGACAAATGGACTATTGGGGAAGATTGGCGTACAAGATCTGTGGGTACGCATCTTATTTTTGACATGAGTTTGGTTAATACTATGATTGTCTTGCATGCCAGAAATAAAACAATTGTAATAAGTTTGGCACAACAGCTACATCGTGAGTGCGTAGATGTAGACAGAGATTGTCTTGTAATAGGATAAGACCATAAGAATAATACGTGTCTTGATCTCATACTTGTGCTTACAATATTAACTGGTGCTGTGTGGCTTTTTTCCCGCCTCTATGGTTTGAACTTTTCTGCTTTACCCATTTTTATAGCTCGTAGAACGGGTGAGCTTACGCAACGACAAGATGCTTTACCCATTGTTATAGCTCGTAGAACGGGTGAGCTTACGCAACGACAAGATGCTTTACCCATTTTTATAGCTCGTAGAACGGGTGAGCTTACGCAACGACAAGATGCTTTACCCATTGTTATAGCTCGTAGAACGGGTGAGCTTACGCAACGACAAGATCTGGGGACTATTAGTTGACAAAGAATAAGCAATTCTACCTCCTCGTCAGTCTCCCCAGCTAACAGTCTTTGTGAAAACACACTGACTAACAGAAGCTAGGATCGCCGTGATCCCTGTGGTGGTGGTGGAATTTACTGATATAGATGAGCTAGTATTGCAGCAGCCCGAGGCTGAACAAGTAGTTTTTCAGAACAGTCTGCAACTAGACGAACTCCATATTTTGCAGTAAAAACCGGCGATGTCAAGACAGCGATTGCGACCCGCCACACTCAAAGAGCTCCTGCCCGTATCTTCTAGTGGCCTTACATCAACAACAGCTGGTAGGACTGAAGCGTGCACGACCAAAAATGAACTCACTATCTCTGTTGTGTGAAGTCAGCGCTAAACAAGCGTGTGAAGTCAGCGCTAAACAAGCGTGTGAAGTCAGCGCTAAACAAGCGTGTGAAGTCAGCGCTAAACAAGCGTGTGAAGTCAGCGCTAAACAAGCGTGTGAAGTCAGCGCTAAACAAGCGTGTGAAGTCAGCGCTAAACAAGCGTGTGAAGTCAGCGCTAAACAAGCGTGTGAAGTCAGCGCTAAACAAGCGTGTGAAGTCAGCGCTAAACAAGCGTGTGAAGTCAGCGCTAAACAAGTGTGTGAAGTCAGCGCTAAACAAGCGTGTGAAGTCAGCGCTAAACAAGCGTGTGAAGTCAGCGCTAAACAAGCGTGTGAAGTCAGCGCTAAACAAGCGTGTGAAGTCAGCGCTAAACAAGCGTTTTACCTTCGCACAATCACAAACTTTTGAGAGCAACATTTAGAACAACCAAAAACAAAATAAAATTACACATTATACAATGCTATGCACCAACCAACGATAAAGATGACTCAGTTAAAGATGATTTTTATAAACAGCTACAATGCCAGATGGATGCAAGACGAGCCAAGGACATTATAATCTTGATGGGAGACCTAAATGCTAAGGTAGGATCAGACAACAGAGGCTTTGAAGAGATTATGGGAAAACATGGACTTGGAGATATAAACGAGAATGGAGAGATATTTGTGAATTTCTGCGCCCTTAATCAAATGAGCCTAGGAGGAACAATATTCCAACATAAAAGAATACACAAAGCTACATGGGTGTCACCAGATCATAGAACGGAAAATCAAATTGATCACATATGTATTAATAATAAGTTTAAGTCATCCTTACAGGATGTAAAAGTATATAGAGGGGCAGATATAGCTTCTGATCATCATCTTCTGTTAGCCAAACTTAAAATTAAATTAAAAAGGTATACTACAACGAATAAGGGCAGAACGTATTTCAATGTAGGGTTTCTTAAAGAACAAGGAATTAAAGATAAATTCGCAGTCACAATATCAAACAAATACCAAGTCCTCCAACAACTAGAAAATACAATAAATATAGAAGATCATTGGAAACAGGTAAAAAATATATGGAAAGAGACATGCGAAGAAACACTGGGAAAAGAGAACGCCAGAATAAGGCATGGATGACAGCAGAGACCCTGGATAAAATTAAAGAAAGAAAGAACAAGAAAGCAGACATAAATAAAAGCAAAACAAGAAGTAATAAAGCCAAGACACAAGAAGCTTACACAGAGGTGAACAAAGAAGTGAGAAGATGCATTAAAAAGGATAAGAGGAAATATATAGATGAATTAGCTAAAGAGGCAGAAGAAGCAGCAAATAAAGGGAATATGAAAGAACTGTACAACAGCACAAAGAAATTAGGTGGAAAATACAAACAGATCAACGCCTTTATCAAAGATAAGAAAGGAAATCTGCTTAGTAATATAAAGGAACAAATGGAGAGATGGAAGGAGCACTTTGAAGAACTTTTGAACAGACCTGGCTCAAATAATCCTCCAGATATACTACCAGCAGAAGAAGAATTACACGTTAACTGCGGAAAACCAAGCAAAGAAGAAATAATGAAAGCCATCAAACTATTAAAAGATGGTAAAGCCACAGGACCAGATGAAATTCCTTCGGAAGCCATCAAAGCAGATATTATCACCTCTACCAAGATGTTACATAATCTATTGGATAAAATTTGGGAGAGGGAAGAAATACCTAAAGACTGGAGAGAAGGTTATATGATCAAACTACCAAAGAAAGGAAGTTTACAGGAGTGCACAAATTATAGGGGAATTATGCTACTATCAGTGCCAGGAAAAATATTAGGCAGAATCATTCTGGAGAGACTAAAAGAGGCTATAGAGAAACACTTGAGAGATGAACAAGCAGGTTTTAGGAAGAACAGATCATGTGCTGATCAAATAACTACTCTACGTATAATAGTTGAACAAAGTTTAGAACTAAAATCCCCACTTTATATTGGATTCATAGATTACGAAAAGGCATTTGATAGTTTAGACAGAAGAATGCTTTGGAAGTTGCTGAGTCATTATGGAATCCCCATAAAGTTTATTAACCTGATAAAAACAATGTATGAAGGAACAAAATGTAGTGTGGTGCATGAAGGACAGCTTACAGAAGCATTTGAAATAAGAACAGGAGTAAGGCAAGGATGCCTTCTGTCTCCATTTCTCTTTCTACTGGCCATAGATTGGATTATGAAAATAACTCAAAACAACAGAAATGGGATCCAGTGGTCACTGACCAAACAACTTGATGATTTAGACTTTGCTGATGACATAGCTCTCCTATCACACAGCCACCAACAGATGCAAGATAAAATGAGTATATTAGATGAGAGATCACAACAGCTAGGACTAAAGATTAATAGAGATAAGACCAACATTATGAGAATTAATGCAGTTGGCAATAACCAAATAAAACTAGGAGAAATACCTCTACTAGACGTACAATCTTATATATATCTGGGCAGTAATATAGATAAAGAGGGAGGAACAGAAAACGATACCAAAATAAGGATATCAAAAGCAAGAGGAGCTTTCATTGCACTGGGAAACATATGGAAATCCAAAGAAATTAGGCTAAATACAAAAATACAAATTTTCAACTCCAATGTTAAGTCGGTTCTATTATATGGCTGTGAAACATGGAGAATAACAAAATTGACAATCACGAAGGTACAGACTTTCATTAATGGATGCTTGCGCAGAATAAAGGGATGGAAATGGCAGGACAAAGTCACAAACGTGGAATTATGGAAATGTACCGGTCAAATACCAGTGGATAAAGAAATACAGCGAAGGCGATGGCGATGGATAGGACACACACTACGGAAACCAACTGAGAGTATTACACAACAGGCCCTTTTTTGGAATCCCCAGGGGAAAAGACAAAGAGGAAGACCAAGGAATTCTTGGAGAAGACAGATTGAAGCAGAGATGAAGATGATGGGGAAGACATGGAATGATCTTAAAAGAATTGCAAAAAACAGAACGACTTGGAAAGTGTTTGTTGAAGACCTATGCTCCACTGGGAGCTAAAAGGTAGAAGAAGAAGAATCACAAACTATTCAATTACTAATCTATGCGTTACTATGAGCACGTGGAGAAAGGTCTTGGTCAGATATATTTCACCAACCCTATCGCTAGAAGTCAACTCAAATTTATTGACCCTGACCACCCAAATTCAGCTTTGAATCGCTGTTATCAGGTCACGCGCTCTTTACAATAAGACCCTAAAAAGACTCTTTTATTTTTGTACGAGTAAGAAAAGTTATGTATAACAAACAATCTGTTGTAACCATTTCAGTATTTTTTAATTTCAGGGAAAATAGGATTTGACTTGCAAAAACTCAACAAATGAAATATCTATAAACAATATCAATAGAATAGCCAGACTCTCCTTCTAGCATGCAATCAAATAATAACAACTTCATTTAATTTCAGGAAGGCGATAGTCAAAAAACAAACAATGGAATCCATTATCGTGTACAGTTGTTGTATGCAAATGGTAAGTAAATGTAATATTTCATGTGTATTTTCAGCTGCATTACTGCAACATATGTATGTTATAAACATATATAGTTTACTGCCAGTTGGCTGATATTTCTGATGTTATTTTGAGTTTATAACTTGCTATGCTCCTTATACTTTTTATATATCATAATCTTGTTTGCTGTTTAGCACATTCTCCTATATTTTTATTCAATCATTAATGACGTCGATTCTGAATCAATGTTTTCATTTTATTTATTTTCAACGCCTCTATATTATTCTTCTCCTATCCTTTGTTTTTGTCACTATTATTTCGTTCGCTTGTTATTTTTTTCCTCTTTCGTTCTTCAATTTTGATTTGATCTTTTAAAAAACCTCCACTTTTTTTCTCACCCACGTATGTAATTTGTTTCTATAAAATCTTGTGTATTTCATTTTTTTTTTTTTTTTGCTCTTCATTTTCTGGTCTATATAAATAAATATATACATATTTCTACGTTATTTTCTTTATTTTCTTATCTTCTCAGTGGTATTTTTTAACCTTGTTTCTCTCTCTCTCTCTCTCTCTCTCTTTCTCTCTCTCTCACTTATTGTCCACTTTGCTTTAATTTTCCTCTCACTTCGATTCTTGTAAATTCATCATCTTTTTGTTGTATTAGAAGAGCCCTCGTATATTTTATATTAATGATATTTAGTTTACTTTCATTCGTCCTTTACTAACGAATGGAAATAGCTCAACTATTTTTCTAATGAACGGACAATGACAATGTCGATTAGGAAAATAAGTTTTTCTTTTTTTTTCTATTTATTTTGTGCTAATATTATTTTCAATCCAGGAAGTATTTCTTCCTTAAATTTACGCGCAATGTGATAAGTTTGTATTATAATATATAATTAAATATAACAAAACGGACGGGATTAAAAACAGAATAATAATAACTTACTTTTATTTCCAAAGATTGAAAGTTCGCCCAAATTATAAAACAAATTTTTACACAATTCTGGAAGAAACAAATAAAAGAAAGTATGATTTCTCTGAAACTCACAATATTAAAAGTCTTGCAATCTTCCAACATGATTTCAAATGTAAAATTGTTGGCAACCTTGCGTGCTGAAACTAATCGCCATGTATCATTGATAATTCATGACCTACAGTGTGCTTCTCATGTGTTTGGTGACAATTTATGTTGACACTGTGCCTTAACTGAGCCTAGATACCTGACATTTGCGGGTTCAAATCATTGCTCACACACTTGGGGCACGGATTCAATCATCGCACCGACAGGAGAGAAGACTGAATTAAAAATGTGTTCCAATAAAACGTCATTAACAGAGTAAAGTACGACTTTATTAGCTGGGAGTACTTTCGACTGGGAAACGCTCGATTTTAGAGATATCAAGTTCAACACAAACACTTATGGTTGATTAAAAGTGCAATAAAATGCAGATTCTTAAAGTAATTTCGTTCCGTCTAAAGATCATCACCAACCTACGACGTATAGCTCTAGTGTTTACATCTTTTCCTTATTAAGTTCCGCAGCACGATCGCCACGCACCAGCCAAATAATCTAAGATGGCTTCAGCCCAGATGCACGAACACGGTACCAACGGCGGAATCTTTTTCCCCCAAAACCTACTAAGTCACCTCTTACGACATGCGTGGCAGGTGCCAGTAGCTTTATTCTTCTCTTCCCTCAGCGTGGTCAGAGTGTGGGTAGCCACACGTGCTCGATATCTGGAATCATCATGATTGAGCGATGTCTCCGCATCGAAGGTTGGCTACCATGGAGCGCCACTCTGTTCTGTCTCTTGCTTTGATTGTGCAGTTTGTCATAGCCTGATTTGTCCATCTTTTGATATTACTCGCCCATGGTAGTCTTGGTCTGCCTCTGCCTACTTTACCTTGTATTTATACTATCCTCACTGAGTTTGACAGTTTAGGGGGATAATCTTTCTTTGTTTTATAGAATTCTCTATGATTCTCTCTCACAAAGTACACAGACATCACACAACGTACACACAAAGCACACAACGTACACATAGCACTCAACGTACAGACAGCACACATAAACAAGAAAGTTTTGAAAATGGCGATGATTATTCTTTTTTTTTTCTTTCAGCGTTCACCTAACAAGTACTTGTCTTCATTGCCCAAACTTATGACATTAAAAGAGCGTAGCTGCGTTGCATCGCGGTTTACAGCACGTTAAAATATCTGCGACTTTCGTTTTCATGTTCAACATATGGTGCTACATGACGTTTCGGAATACTGCATTGCCATACCTCACTTACCCTACTGGATTGTCATACCTCACTTACCCTACTGGATTGTCATACCTCACTTACCCTACTGCATCGCCATACCCCACTTACCCTACTGCATTGCCATACCTCACTTACCCTACTGGATTGTCATACTTCACTTACCCTCCTGGATTGTCATACCTCACTTACCCTACTGGATTGTCATACCTCACTTACCCTCCTGGATTGTCATACCTCATTTACCCTACTGGATTGTCGTCCCTCTTTAATCTCATTGGATTGTCGTCCCTCACTTACCCTACTGGATTGTCATACCTCACTTACCCTACTGCATCGCCATACCCCACTTACCCTACTGCATTGCCATACCTCACTTACCCTACTGGATTGTCATACTTCACTTACCCTCCTGGATTGTCATACCTCATTTACCCTACTGGATTGTCGTCCCTCTTTAATCTCATTGGATTGTCGTCCCTCACTTACCCTACTGCATTGCCATACCCCACTTACCCTACTGCATTGCCATACCTCACTTACCCTACTGGATTGTCATACCTCACTTACCCTACTGGATTGTCATACCTCACTTACCCTACTGCATCGCCATACCCCACTTACCCTACTGCATTGCCATACCTCACTTACCCTACTGGATTGTCATACTTCACTTACCCTCCTGGATTGTCATACCTCATTTACCCTACTGGATTGTCGTCCCTCTTTAATCTCATTGGATTGTCGTCCCTCACTTACCCTACTGGATTGTCATACCTCACTTACCCTACTGCATTGCCATACCCCACTTACCCTACTGCATTGCCATACCTCACTTACCCTACTGGATTGTCATACTTCACTTACCTTCCTGGATTGTCATACTTCACTTACCCTCCTGGATTGTCATACCTCATTTACCCTACTGGATTGTCGTCCCTCACTTACCTACATGATTGTCGCTCCATCTTACCTACATGATTGTCGTCCCTCTCTTACCTAAACGATTGTCGTTCTTTTCTTACCCTACTGGATCGTCGTCCCTCTCTTACCTAAATAATTATCTTCCCTCTCTTACCCTATTGGATTGTTGTACCTCTCGTTCCCTACTGGATTGTCGTTCCTTTCTAACCAACATGATTATCTTCACTCTTTTACCCTACTGGATTGTCGTCCCTCTTTTACCCTACTGGATTGTCGTCCCTCTCTTACCCTACTGGATTGTCGTCCCTCTCTTACCCTACTGGATTGTCGTCCCTCTCTTACCCTACTGGATTGTCGTCCCTCTCTTACCCTACTGGATTGTCGTCCCTCTCTTACCTTACTGGATTGTCGTCCCTCTCTTACCCTACTTGATTGTCGTCCCCCTCTTACCCTGCTGGATTATCTTCACTCTTTTACCCTACTGGATTATCGTCCCTCTCTTACCCTACTGGATTGTCGCCCCTCTCTTACCCTACTGGATTGTCGTCCCTCTCTTACCCTACTGGATTATCGTCCCTCTCTTACCCTACTGGATTATCGTCCCTCTCTTACCCTACTGGATTGTCGTCCCTCTCTTACCCTACTGGATTTTCGTCCCCCTCTTACCCTACTGGATTATCGTCCCTCTCTTACCCTACTGGATTGTCGTCCCTCTCTTACCCTACTGGATTGTCGTCCCCCTCTTACCTTACTGGATTATCGTCCCTCTCTTACCCTACTGGATTATCGTCCCTCTCTTACCCTACTGGATTGTCGTCCCCCTCTTACCCTACTGGATTGTCGTCCCTCTCTTACCCTACTGGATTATCGTCCCTCTCTTACCCTACTGGATTATCGTCCCTCTCTTACCCTGCTGGATTATCGTCCTCCTCTTACCCTGCTGGATTGTCGTCCCCCTCTTACCCTGCTGGATTGTCGTCCCCCTCTTACCCTACTGGATTATCGTCCCTCTCTTACCCTACTGGATTATCGTCCCTCTCTTACCCTACTGGATTGTCGTCCCCCTCTTACCCTACTGGATTGTCGTCCCCCTCTTACCCTGCTGGATTGTCGTCCCCCTTTTACCCTGCTGGATTATTCTCAAACTCTCAAAGAAACAGGCGTCAATGACCTTTCCGACCTGAGGTCATCTTCCCATTATCTCCATACTGGTCTCCTAGACACGCCCACATTTGTTGTCTGAAATAACGTAATGGATTTCTGGTGTTTCTTTTGTGTGAAAGGTCTTGAGTTTCAGGAAACAGTCCACTCATGAAAGTAGATGGACATAAAAAGTGATGAAAACAGATAGGAATGAGTGAGAATGATTATAAATGTGGAGAGAAGACAGGTCAACTGATATGAGAAAGACAAGTGTGCCTGTTTGGTAGTTCTTCATCTTCTTTCTTCTTTCCTTCCTCATTTGCCTTTTGAGCGTTGAGGTGAGATATAATTTGCGGCCTTTGCACTTCTGTTCGCCTCTGCTGCTGTTATGTTTCCTAGTGTTTCTAATATTACGCCAATCCATCTTATGCGTGGTCGAACCTTGGGTCTGCTATTCTCGCAATGTTTAATGAAGGCTCCTTGTGTTGTACTTTTATCTTTCTGCCTTATCACGTGGCCAAATAATTTTATCTGTTGTTTCTTTATATATTCTATTGTGGGGGGGGGGTGTCCTAATAATATTTGGTATTTGATGAGTAGTAAAGAGAGCTTTACAGAACACCATTCAAAGTAAATTAGGTCTCATGTCATTTAAGATGAGAGGGTCTTATTGCAAATAATTCAAAGTAAAGAGAATCTCATAGCATATCATACCCGTGTCAAGTGTTTTATTTCAAAAGAAGTAAGAAACCAAAATAGCTCATTTCTTCGGGCTATTGTAGAAAAATGTAAGGCTCTTCCTTGCTGTTATTGCCTCCCATATGTCAACAAGAGTCGGGAGATCATGAGGAGCCTGGAACTTTAAACCAGCACTTTCTAGATCAAAGAAATAAACATTTATGGACTTAAAATGTGAACTAATTTTCATAGAATATTCTTGTTTTCGCTGCGAAAAATAATTACTTTTACTGAACAGCAGCAAAGTAGGATTGATGGAACAACGAGCAAATATATGATG
Organism: Megaustenia siamemsis; assembly: GCA_032433765.1. Taxonomy (NCBI): domain Eukaryota; kingdom Metazoa; phylum Mollusca; class Gastropoda; order Stylommatophora; family Ariophantidae; genus Megaustenia; species Megaustenia siamemsis. The sequence goes on along the minus strand of JAVIAB010000092.1, from coordinate 62,709,957 downwards.
ATAACATTCACTTGTTACTGATCCACCAGCTTACGAGCTCTTGGCTCATCTTAGTATATTGTATTGCCAAAGGATTTTAAATTTCTTGTTAATTCATATGTCCATCCAACCATAAAGTCATTATGTCAAACATGTAATTAACAAAAGCATTTTGCTATATTATGCACATATAGTCGTAAACATTCTCCCTTTATTTTTAATTGGGTTCCTTTACATGTTCACCTTAACATGAGACTTGCATGAGTATTTTCGTCATTCACCGATCTGACTAGGCACTCAGCCCAACTACTCATCAATACAATAAAAAATGCCTTCAACTTAAAGAACTGTTCTTTAATTCTGACAACCAGTAAAGATTCTTTCCCTACATTAGAACGTACGTAGAAGATGGTGGTTGGTGTCCTCCTTTTTTGTTTAATTTTTACAACAGGAAATATATTTTGACAGGATTTTAGAGAAGCGGATACTCACCTCGCATCTTTCTCGAATAAAACTGTGCAGTTTATGTTGCGGCTTTTCGTATTAACAAATCCTATCATAGAAGATCGTCAAGGGGTAAATGTGAAACAAAATAATCAGCCACAATTGGAAGATCGGACAGAAAGCTACAGGTCGGCCCGTGCGCCTGCATAGACAAGTTACATTAACCACCGTCGACTAATTTCACATTTCAGGATCCTTTTTTTCGTTTTAACTTAAAAAGAACTGTCTGATTATTTACCCCATCGCCTATAAGTCTAAATCATCGCTTCCGCACCTTCCTCCGCCACACCAAACCGGGCATAACAGAATAAAAATGTTCAATAGATGTTTCGTTGATGGTCTGTTGATCGTCTCTTGATGATGATCTGTTGATAGTCTCTTGAATCAACATCTTATATATCATGTTGATAGTCTCTTGAATCAACATCTTATATATCATGTTGATAGTCTCTTGAATCAACATCTTATATATCATGTTGATAGTCTCTTGAATCAACATCTTATATATCATGTTGATCGTCTCTTGAATCAACATCTTATATGTCATGCTGATCGTCTCTTGAATCAACATCTTATATATGAGGCACTGGCTCAACTGTTGGCTGAATTCTCAATAGATGCTCTGTTTTGACACATAAAACAAGTGCCGCGCCATGCTCTAGACGAGTTCCAACATTTGTTATCGATCCCACGTTGGACATTTGTTGGTATTGTCCGTCTTTGTTCCAATATGAATATACTTGTGTATATATTTGCCGCGATCAGTGAATCACATAACGGGAAAACAACCATTGTTGTCATTCAGTCCTACTCATGACTAAATTATAACCCCAGCAATAGAGCTTAATAGTCTTGATGCAGTGAATTGTCGAATTTGATAAAGAGTTAATTTGCAATGATGAATGTATTTTTATGAGCAAAGTATAAAATAAATGCGTCCATCAGTTTCTATGAGTGCATCGCTGTCATCGTTCTCTGTGGTTACGAAGATGGCTCAAGAGCAGATGTGATCGTTGTAGTGTCTGACGCAATGAAGATATTGCTTTTTGCGAATTTGTTCGATGACGTAGATTCTTGCTTGTAAAATGTATTTTAGAGACTGATAAAGAGAGAGTTGCGTATTGTCAGCAACACACTCTCGTATAAGCATCGTTAGTGTATCATGATCACTACCATTAAAAAAAAGGCGATACAGTTTATAGAACAGATTTAATGTTCCCAGTCAACATTTTCGTGTAAGTTTTACATCTTTACTGATTCTACTATGATGACTTTTACTTGATACTATAAGAGGCGACTAAGGAGATTGATCGATGGTTTGACAAGCCATCATTGTAAAAAGTATTGTTATGGAAACAGCGCCATAGATTTTAGAGCAGTGATCTCTGCAATATGTGCCATTTTGGCACGCAAGGTTTCTGTTTTTGAGATTGTGGTTCTGCCCTATGTGCCGTCTTCGGCTCAAAAGGGCAATAGATAGATAGATAGATAGCCAATTTAGTTGTTGAATTATCTTTAATTGACTTGTTTGTTAAATAATACTAATAATAATAATTGTTTAATTCTATGTGTTACGTGTGACATATTTGCATGTTTAGCATAACATAGTTTCGGTTGTTTGTTGTAATAAAGATTCCATAGAGACTGACTCACTTATTATCTTAACAGGTATCAGACAGGAGCAGGATATGTACATACGACTCATCGACTCCGTCACTAAGCAGGTAATTGTAATTGGCATCAGAATTTATCACCATTAATTTATCATCATTAATTTATCATCATTACCATCAATAGTGGGAGCCGTGATAGCTCAGTGGTTAGTGAATTGGACTACAAAAGACAATTAGTAGGGTTCGATTCCAACCGACGGCTTTCGGGTTCACCCAGCCTTAAATGGGTACCGGATATTTTTCTGGGAAAGTGAAGCAGCACGGGCGTAATACCGACCACATTACCCCAAAAATCATATGCTGAAGGTCTGTAAAATATAGGGTCACTAACACTATATTCCCTATACGCCACTTGGCGTGACGGGGGTACTTGACTTTTTTTTTTTTACCATCAATAGTGGGAGCCGCGATAGCTCAGTGGTTAGTGAACTGGACTACAAAGGAATAGAGATCGGGTTCGATTCTGATCGACGGCTTCCGGTTTCACCCAGTCTTAAATGGGTACCAGATATTTTCTGGGAAAGTAAAGCGGCACGGGCGTAATACCGACCACATTACCCCAAAAATCACGCGCCGAAGGTCTGTAAAAATTATGGTCACTAACATCATATTCCCTATACGGCACTTGGCGTGACGGGGATCTCTATTGTTTTTACCATCAATAGTATCATCAAATACTCTGTCTGCAGGCGTAGGTGATTATGTCTATCCACAAATTTATGTCTTCACAGTCATTTATCAATTCTTGTATTTGCTTCCTACCAAACAATTCTCTTAAATCTGATGTCTCTTGTTTGCTTCCTTCTCTTCCTTCAATATTTGTCAATATATATTCTAACTTGTGTCTTCTCATTACAGGGTCTAACTTATAGTAATAGTTGATAAAATGTTAACTTTTCGCTTTCAGATTACCATAATTATATAATAGTACTCATCATCAGCCATATTAATTTAGCTTCACTGCAAGACTCATCATCAGCCATGTTAATTTAGCTTCACCGCAAGACTCATCATCAGCCAAATTAATTTAGCTTCACCACAAGACTCATCATCAGCCAAATTAATTTAGCTTCACCACAAGACTCATCATCAAATAATTTAATACCAAAATCTCTAAAATATATGTGATCAAATAGTCTTCTACCGTTATCACAACATTCATCATTGCCAGCCACATCATCACCAAAAAAGATGTCATCTCCATCTTATATAATTCTAGGTACATAAGACATCACCTGCTACACCATTTATCATTGTAGGTACATAAGGCACCACCAGCTACATCTTATATCATCCTGGGTACATAAGGCACTACCAGCTACATCTTATATCATCCTTTGGTGCATAATATATCACCAGCTACATCTTATTTCATCCTGGGTACATAAGGCACCACCAGCTACATCTTATATCATCCTGGGTACATAAGGCACTACCAGCTACGTCTTATATCATCCTTTGGTGCATAATATATCACCAGCTACATCTTATTTCATCCTGGGTACATAAGGCACCACCAGCTACATCTTATATCATCCTGGGTACATAATACATCACCAACTACATCTTATATCATCCTTGGTGCATAATACATCACCAGCTACATCTTATATCATCCTAATACAAAAGACGTCACCGACCACATCCCATTTTATCATTACTCAATAAGATCAACGTGCCTTTCATATAGTATAATCACTGTAACAAACACCATCTATTTCATTGTAGCTATAATAATTACCACCAAGCCACTTATTTCACTTTAAGCAATCCAGATTTAGGTGTAATATTATATAAATCGCCATCCAATCTCATTTTCCCCTATACACATCCACATGTCAACGCCGTTAAATCCAAACAATTCCTGAATTTAATTTACCGCAAAATGAGAAAGGAATGCACTGAAAATATAATGTACATTTCTTAACGACAATACTGAATTAAGTGCATATTTATTACCCATAACCCCCTCCTGGTAGAATGCACTGTTTTTGTTTTTTTTCTTGAAGATGGCCTCTGGCCGCAACGTATAAATTAGGTTTTGTGATGTTATTTATAGCGCATAGCTGGTACCACATTATTACATAGCATTAACACAAGGCAACGAAAATTCTCACTTTCTTTATCTACAGGCTATTATTTACGAGGGACAGGACAAAAACCCCGAGATGTGCCGGGTCTTACTCACTCATGAAATTATGTGCAGGTAACTATTGTGTATATTGTTAGAACTGATACGATGCAATGTAGTTAGAAAATTGTGGAAGGACATGATAGCCTACGCCAACAGGTATGGCACATGATGATGATGATGAACTATTGTGCTCATTTGTTTCGTATTCTTTGATAAATGCTCCAACTTCGTTCATTTCGTATTTTTACTCATTAAGTGACCACCCAGTACCGAAAGGCAAATGTTGAAATGGAATATCAGAAATTAATCATATTATCATAATATGTCATACGGGTCGGCGCAGGCGATCATGTCCTTCCACAATTTTCTGTCCACAGTGCTACGTGTCAATTCTGTTGTTGACTATTTTCCAAGCCACGACACCAAGCTATCTAGTATCTTATCTCTTTGTCGCCAGCGATATCACTTTCCATGTATTTTGTCACTTGTAACCAAGTATTCCAACTGATGTGCCTCAAACATGACGATTGTTTCCTTCTGATGTTTTTTGAAGAACTCCCTTTTTGTGTTTTCCTCTAACTTTCTTTGTTGGTCTTTTTAGCTGTCCAGGGATCTCTCAACATTCTTCTAATAAATTACATATCTGCGGCCTATTATATATAATCATATAGTGAATGTGAATCAGAATAAAAGGATGGAAATGGCAGGACAAAATCACTAACATTTCCAATTATGGAAATGTACCAGTAAAATACCAGTGAATAAAGAGATACAGCGAAGACGATGGCACTGGATAGGACACACCCTAGGAAGTTAAATGAGAATATTACACAACAGGCCCTTTTTGGAATCTCCAGGGGAAAACACAAAGAGGAAGACAAAGGCATTCTTGGAGAAGACAGATAGATGCAGGGATGAAGATAATGGAGAAGACATATAATGATCTTAAAAGAATGGCAAGAAACAGAACGACTTGGAAAGTGTTTGTTGAAGACCTATGCTACACAGGGAGCTGAAAGGTAGAAGAAGAAATGTAAATCATAAACAAAGCCAATAAAAAATAAAAAACACTATTCAAAAATGAACGTAATTAAAGTCATTCTTCATTGTGACATTTGTCTCAATTTTGTGATCTTCCGTGAGTGAGGAGCTAATGTGCGTGGGAATACAGACCATATACCCAGTGCAATCGCAACGAGATGACGGATACGAGTTTTCACTTCATTCCAAATAGGAAAAATAACGTTTTGTCCAAAAGTGATCGCATTAGGCATCCACCATATTTAGAGGACAGTAATGTAATAACGAATTGGGTTAAATGTAATTTCAGTGTTGAATAAGAGTTTTACAATACATGAGGTCTACCTTATGTCCAAATAGGATAACAGTTTTACTATACATGAGGTCTACCTTATGTCCAAATAGGATACAAGTTTTACAAAACATGAGGTCTACCTTATGTCCAAATAGGATACAAGTTTTACAAAACATGAGGTCTACCTTATGTCCAAATAGGATACGAGTTTTACAAAACATGAGGTCTACCTTATGTCCAAATAGGATACGAGTTTTACAAAACATGAGGTCTACCTTATGTCCAAATAGGATACGAGTTTTACAAAACATGAGGTCTACCTTATGTCCAAATGACCTTTTATGAAATATTGAGAACATTATTGAAAAGAAGATTGATATCGAGTACAAAATATATAATATATAATATCAAGTATATAAGTAAGAAACGAAACGTTACAGATGTACATTTCCGAATGTTCAGAAGAGACCAGGCTATCATGATGGCCTCTTTCCAGTCATCCCAGAATGGGACACCATCTCTACTCCAGGTCCAAGACAGGTACCACGAGTTTGCGCCAGGGCACTCTAGCAGAGTAAGCCACAAAATGTCTGCTACAAGACTGTCTTCAACATACGAATGTGAGGAATAGAACGTGACCTGCGCCTTCCGCCATTGACGAGAAAGTGTATGGTGGGACACTGAAGCAGATATGATGGGGAAATTTGCACGAACATAGTGATGATTCCTGAAGAGGAAGATATATTTTTTTTTTTTGGGGGGGGGGGAAGAAGAGGGGATGTCGACAGAGTGAGGGAGGAGGATAATAACAATTAAAAGAAGAAGTAAAAGAAGAAGTAGGGGAATAAAAGAATTACAGGGGTGGGGGTACTTACTGGACAACAGCAAACAACAATAGTTCAATGTCACACGCTCGGGAAATCTAAAGTCGTTGTAAATAGATTTATTCCTGAAAACAGGAAACATAAACAGAACACAGACGTCATTAGAATCTAGCGCCACAAAATTCAGACATAACGTTTTACAACAACACATTTGTTATGTCAGTTCGTAAAGAAGTAAAAAAAAAAAAAAGCGGAAGAAGGAAAAATAAATTGTTAAAATTGTGTTGTCTCTGTCCGTCCCCCTGCCCTAACACTTTATTCTATAATTGTCATCTTTACTGCAGACTGGTATAACTATATAGCTGCAACCAGTTTAGCTGTGACGACAGAGTATGCTTAAACGTTACATCCGGGGAGTAAAACATAACACTTTATTATTGTATCTTCAGTCATAATTAGAGCTTCAATTAACAAACATTCCCCCTCTGAACGGGAGGGAAATCCCTTATTCAAATCCAAGAATAGGGCTAAGATAAAGGACAGCTTTTATGCGGAAGTAATCAGCGCCTCAGAGTTGGTCAAGACCTCACTCCACCACCAGGTGGTGATTCTACTAACCTCTGACCAAGCAGCTGGGAATCAAGAGGATGTCAATAAATGCCGTGCTGAAGACGGAAGTGTTAGATCGTTAGGCGTAACTACCGCAGCTGTTGTATACCACACAACGCATCTACGCCCACTTAACGTCCTTTAAATGGTCAGATGAGGAGTTGCCGTCGAGCTAGTGGATCAATAGAAAAAGAAGATGAGGAGTTACCGTCGAGCTAGTGGATCAATAGTAGAAGAAGATGAGGAGTTTCCGTCGAGCTAGTGGATCAATAGAAGAAGAAGATGAGGAGTTACCGTCGAGCTAGTGAATCAATAGAAGAAGAAGATGAGGAGTTGCCGTCGAGCTAGTGGATTAATAGAAGTAGAAGATGATGATGAAACCCCAGAATAAATTGTACAAATTAGTTCTTCAGTCAAAGTGTAGATGACTTGACTTGATGATGAACGTCTTTCCTTGCAGCTTTTCGTGGCGCACGGTATAGTTACCCAATGATACAATTGTGCACATTAATTTCACATCTTTAGCTAAAGCACAGTTACCCACGAAACCGTATTGTAAATTAATCTAAGATATGTAGTCACACTTTTTAGATAATCCAGTTTTAGATTTGTAAAAACGTCACCAAGTGAAGAACTCTACAACACGACGTTTGTCTAGTGAGCATCGTAATCATCCACTTAATCTATTTGGTCTCACCGAATGTCATCTTATATTGTGTTTACCTCTAAATACTTATTAATAAACAACTGAATAACCTTTTCTTTTACAATTCACACTAAGGTTGCTATTTATTGATTAATTTTACGTTCCTTTGAAGTAACAAAAAGTGCCTTACAGTAGCTAACAGAATCAATATTGCTTAACAGACATGAACTAATGAAACATAAACTAATCGGAGTCAACAGCTAAAGTGATATTCTTTGTAAAGTAGTTGGTTGTTCCAGTCTGATTGTAACTTATTTAATAAATGTAAAATACGAGACTTGAATTGGCGTCTTAGCGCGCGAGTTTTCACTCACATGTGTTCGGCCACTATCCAGACGTGTTCAAAGACTTCTGGATAGTGTCGCTTCAAGCATAGAAACTTACAATGTGAGGCGGCCTTCCTCACCTTCCCAGAATAATACCTTAGTATCCATTTCTGCCAGCGGCTGGGTCGACCGCGGGTATATATTTTTTTCTAATCACGAATACAACTCACACTGCTTCCAGCGGGAATCGAACACGGCTTGTCCGAACGTCGGTAACCCAGTCAGGTGGTTTTCCCAACTAGGCTATTGAGGATCCCAATTTTTAAAAATGTGTTACTGTGTATTCCTATAATATTGTTTAAGTCTTTATTATTACCAGTGAGCATATAAAATACTGTCATGAATAATTGAAAGCTGTTATTTGCAGTTTATTTGTTGTTTTTGCATCATCTTTATTGTCTTGCATTATCTTCTTACAGCCGGTGTTGCGAAAAGAAAAGCTGTGGTAATAGGAACGAGACACCTTCGGATCCTGTAATTATTGATAGGTAAGTTGGAATGTCTGACAGTTCTGGGGTTTGTTGGGGAAACTAATGGACTGGAGAATAAATGTCACACTTTCCATTGCAGTCGCTATGTGGTGTGCGAGTTAGAGTTTTTATTTTTAAAAATGTAATTCCTCTAATTAACACTTCAATATATTATCTAATTATAACACTTCTCTGTACTATCTAATTAACACTTCTCTGCATTATATAATTAACATTTCTATGTATTATCTATTTAACATTTCTCTGCATTATCTAATTAACACCTCTCTGCATTATCTAATTAACACTTCTCTGTATTATCTAATTAACACTTCTCCACACCATCTATTGAACACTTCTCTGTATTTTTAAATTAACACTTCTCTGTGCCAGACGGTTTTATTTATCATCATGTGTCGTGCCGATAAGTGTGCGCAAGAAAATGTATACTACTTAGAAAATGAGTGCGGTGGTACATATTTTTAAAATGTGTGTACATATCGTGTACAATTTAAAGTCATTCGTCTCTACACAAATTTGACTACGCACTTTGTGAAAGCAAATGAGGAGTGTCCCGTACTGTTGGGCTATATTACTCTTCATCACAATAAAGCACACATTTTATAGATCATTAGTAGAAGGAGCAACCTTATATAGTCAGCTGTTAGTGTCGTTCATGAATCAGTTAACCGGGTACCTATTTTTTTCGCAAGGTCGATTAGAGAGATCTAGGCTGGAAATAGGTCAGTCACTTAAATGCCAGGCCAGCGTTGTCATAAATACGCCACTGACGCAGTAAACATATATAGGGGTATAGCAGGGACATATAAAACAAGGCTACATCATAACCATTGACGCAGTAGACATAAGTGTGGCAAGGACATATACAAGACAAGGCTACATCTTGTCATTGATGCAATAAACAAATATAGTTGTATAACAGGGACATATGCAAAACAAGGCTACATTATGTCAGTGACACAACAGTAGACATATATGTAGCAGGAACATATGCAAAACAAGGCTACATTATGTCATTGACGCAGCAGATGACATATATGTAGACAAATAATAATAAATGAATATTATTTAGAGGTAAACTTCCGAGGCGATAATCAACGAATCAATTCAGATGAAGAGGTGTGTTTACAGCACTCGGAAAAAATTGACAAATAATCAACAACAGAAAAAAAAAACAAAGAACAATATACGGTCCGAAGCAAAATTAGTTAGCCAAGTTGGTAGTGTTCCCTAGCGTTTGGCTTTTCGTGGCAAGGCGCTGTGCCAAGGAGTACGGGTTCGATCCTGCTTCGGACCATATATTGTTCTTTGTTTTTTTTCTTTCTATTGTTGATTATTTGTTATTTTTTTCCGAGTGTTTTAAACATACCTCTTCCTCTGAATCGACATGTATGTAGCAGGGACATATAGGAGACAAAGACACATCGTGCAATTTTTTTTGCCGAGCGCAATACTCAACTGTTATGAACTATTTAGCAAAAACAAAAATTAAGGTAATCCCGCTATTGTTTTGAATAGATTATATTTGAAGAGTTGCACAAATTATTGATGTACACACGATAGCGAGATGTGAAAACGTGTGTACAAACTTGTTTAATTTAATGCACACAGAATTGATTAAACACCGATAGCCGCGTGGCTGCCTAAGGTGCGAATGTTGATACCAGGTTGATATTGTCAAGCATGTCAGCCCAAGCACAAACATTCACACCCAGAAAACAGACTTTGGTGTTAGCAAACAGAAGCATAAAAGTTCAGACAGACACTCGTGTTGGAGTAGCATGTTAGTCCACTGCTGTTTGTCGCTGATAGGTAAAAAGTACAGAGCCCCCGTCACGCCAAGTGGCGTATAGGAAATATCGTGTTAGTGACCATACATTTTACAGACTTTCGGCATATGATTTTTTGGGTAATGTGGTCGGTATTACGCCCGTGCCGCTTTACTTTCGCAGAAAAAAATCCGGTACCCATTTAAGGCTGGGTGAACCCGTTTGTCACTGATACTTTCGTTGATTTGCTAATTTGTGCCTCTCCATGAAGGTAAAATACGCCTTGTATTAAACAATAAAAGTTGGGGGGACTGGTTGGTCTCGAGGCAAGACGTCGGCACGAGACAGAGAGGATGTGGGTTCTAATGCCGGCCGCACTAGTTGGGATTTTTATTTGACAAACACTTCTCTCTGCGACAACTCCTGGTTTCAGCAGCGAACCCCGGCTTGGAACGTCAATTTACTTATGGAAGGAAAACATATGAGTACATCTGAAGACTGAATTATCTGCCTGTGCGGCGAGGGACCGGCGAAGCTGTTTTCGTTTAAACAAACGAAAAAAAAAAAACTCAAGTAGTTTATTAAACGAATCAAAATTCGGATAGTTTAAACGAAACAAAACTCGGAAAGTTTAAACGAAACAAAACTCGGAAAGTTTAAACGAAACAAAACTCGGAAAGTTTAAACAAAACAAAACTCGGAAAGTTTAAACGAAACAAAAATCGGAAAGTTTAAACGAAACAAAAAGCGGAAAGTTTAAACGAAACAAAACTCGGAAAGTTTAAACGAAACAAAAATCGGATAGTTTAAACGAAACAAAAACTCGTTTCTCTGGTTAGGCTTCCTTATTGGGGAATCGAGAGAACTATGATTACAACCAAGTGCTTGCCTAGCAGAAAGATCAAGAAACAGTAAAAGTAAGTAAACACAGTAAAGTTACATAATTAAATGTGGACTGAAGAAAGATGCACTGCACCTCAAGTTGTAAAACGCTGTGTAAAACAATCTACTAATAGAAGAAGATGAATAATAATAAGAAAGAAGCGATGATGATGATAAATAAAAAGATGATGATGAGGAAGAATAAAAAGAAGTAGAATAAGAAGTAGAAGAGAAGAAGGAAGAAAAATATAACGATGAGGAAGAATAAGAAAAAGTAGAATGAGAAGAAAAGAAGAGGGAAGAAGAAGAAAATGATGAAGGATAAGAAAAGAAGAAGATGACGATGATAATAGAAATGTCCTTGTACAGTTGCAGAGCCACTGAAATGGTCGACCACCAACCAGGGAAGAAGAAAATCAAGTCTGACCTGACAAGTACATAAGATAAAAACAAGAGACTGGTAAAGAATTTACTTTGAGGTGAAATAACAATCACAAAAGGAGGAGCCAGAAGCATAAAAATGGAGCAATCATCGCACGCACAATACATAAAGTCGTTTAGCATGTTGTGAAGCAGAATGTTAGACTTGCATCCACTTGACATGCTGATTAGCCAATCAGGTGCTGTCCCTGAGGATGTAAGATCTGACGTGGGGGCTGAGTGATGAGAACAGGTCTTTCACACACTCTCACACAAACCACAGGGGAATCCCCAATGGGGATCTTCTGAGTGAGGAGATAAAGAAAGTCGTGGTAGAGCGAGCGCCCCCTTGCGTACATTTGTTACGTGGTAACGAGAGGTTTTATTTGATTGTTTATCTATTTTCAAGTTGGGTAAACAGTTAACACGCTTTATACATGTTCACGGCAGTTATAAAAATGTATAGTATTTTCAACATGTATTTTCGTTTACTTTACCTTTTGCGATTCTATCTCAGTCCTTTCTATGCCAGTCACTGTACACTAACTTAGGAATTATAACTCTCTTAATGTAAATATTTCTAAATAAAGACAATAATCATCGTCATCAAGTACCATGCTTACTGGCGTAGGTGATCATGTCTATCCATAATTTTCAATCTCGACAGTTATTTATCATTTCTGTTGTTGACCTTCTGACAAACCATTCTCTTAGGTTGCCTGGTATTTTTTTCTCTCTTTGCTTTCCTCTATCTCTTCGTCCTTCAATTTTCCTAGTTGTTACAATCTATTCCAGCTGTTCCCTTCTCATTACATGGCCAACAAATAATGATTGTTTCTACAGACAATAATAATAAAAATGAATAACATTTTTGATAACCTTAATATTTACTTTTGTATCATCTTCAACTTCAAGTTGTTAATTTCTTCCATACTTTATTTTTTTTTTTTTCTGTCTTCATCTATTTTCTTGTCTTGTTCATCATGCCAGTGAAACTGTATACAGTAATACACCAGAATCTTCCATATCATTGCTTACTTATGTTATACACTGTAATTATCATCGTCTTCTGTCAGTTTAGGCTACTTGCTTGCTGTTATGGTTATGGAAGGCACGGGTATCACTGCAAACGAATTAAAATCCAGAATTGCTCAACCGCCCGTGCCAGTGGAATCATCCGAATTACTAACTCATCTCCCAAACGAAGAAAGGTAACTGTAGTCCCCATCATAGCAGTCTCAGCACATGCCAAAAGACATCAGGCGAAACCGCACAGAAAGTGAACACAGCCAATTGTTCATTGCCATACGATATCATCATTCATCGTAAACAAACGGAATATCGAAACATGATCAAAACGGATGAGACACATAGCTCACGGTGTGCACAGAGCACTTAACTCAGTAGCTCCTGCAACAAGCCGGACTTGGAATATGAGGAAACTGGAACAAGAAACACTTTCATACATAGCATTCAATGGTTCCTGCCGCCTATCCACCATATCGACCGGAAGTTCACGTTCTCCTGAAAATGATGATCGACATATTTTTTGTTTTAATGTATAGTGCTTGATGATGTTAGGACATTATTTTTTACTCCAATTCCGAACATATAAAACAGTTAGTCGTTGGATTATCCCCGTCGCACATGAAACAACAGACCGTAAGATTAGCGTATGTCCGTTCTAGGGATATACGATGAGTCATTATGATGACGTAGCACACACACAACAATGGCTGCGCCCATAGATTACCGATTACTCTAGTGAATGCACCCTACAACGAACGAAACACGGTGCAAATTCCTTAAAAAGAAAAAAAACTTCGGTTGACTTGACGGAGCAGTCCACATTAATGTGTTGTAACATGTAAATAACTGGCGTCAAACAATTCCAACGACGGTCATTAAACAGCACTCAATGTGTTGACGCAAACCGCAGATCAACTCTGGACGATGGAAGGTCGCATTCACAGGCTTGCTGTTAGTTCAATATTTATATATTGTATCATAGCTTACGTACACACGTCTATATATCATTTGCTGTTTAACAGTATATGTTATATAGTTAGACATTGTATATAGATCCGTATCTTCTCAATTTTTTCAAACAAATTTGATATATATCTTATTAATTTCAACACAAATCTAAAATCTTACATTTGTTTTCCACACAGTTGTTTTTCACATTGCGCATATTTCTAATATTGTTGCTGTGCACTCAAATTTCTAATGCGTGTATTATACGTATCTCTGTTGACTTTGTTGTATTCATTTCCCATATCCTTATAGAGCACACTTATATTATCTTTGTACACTTTTCTGATATGAGAGTACCATGTCTAGTATTTTTATTATACATGTCCCTTTATCTTTATTACACTCTTGGTTATACACATCTTCAATATCTTTGGTGTACATATTTCTAATTTTTCTTTTGTACTCAATTCTCATATCGTTATTTTACACTTTTCAGGTATATATCACGTTTATTGTAATAATACGTGACATCTTCCCTGCAGTTATACTCTGGTCTGACATCTTTCATCTGTTTGTAGAATTGTTGACGTCTGTCTATTCCACAGACTCTTGACTCTTCTTGAAAACATCTCTGTCCCTGACATTATGTTAACGTGTTGTCTTAGACCTGCTCAATAGAGAGACCACAAAAAAAAGACAGCTGTGATAAAATAAGGGAAAAATATGACAGTAGAAGACAGTCGAGGAACGCGAATACAATGACAAAGTCCCGTATGCTATCAATTCATTGTTTTGTGTTTGGTCTAAAAACATCCAATGTCGAAGCTTGGAAGCTATTTTTTCCCCGTAAACCGTTAATGGTATCTTATCTTAATGGTTCTAGTCTGGCCACTAAACTGGGTCCCTGGGAATCAGATTGCTTACAAATGCACACGTCGGTTAAATCATAACAAGATTGCGATGGTTATCACGTGCTTCGTTCTGACGACCGAGTTAGGTAAGCGTTGCCTGGGGTTGGGACAGAGGGAGGCAACTACTAGCAATGGATGATACTTTAGTTTTTGTCAGATTAGAATGTCGTGGGAAAATAAATGTATCAAGTTTGATGTTTTTCAAGTGAAACATTCAGGCCGTCATCAGTTTTAAAATTGTGAATATAACGTGACTTAATCTTCATCGGATTAAGGACAACGAACTCAAAAATAGCTTTATGAAATAAAAGCAAGATTATTATGAGTGTTTATTATTATTAAAAATTGTAATAAATTATTGTAGTGCTGCAAAAAAAACATTAATAAAGTATAATATATTGTGAGCTACACACCACTCGGGAGCCGCGATAGCTCAGTGGTTAGTGAACTGGACTACCACGGACAAGGGGTAGGGTTCGATCCCAACCGACGGTTTTCGGGTTCACCCACCCTTAAATGGGTACCGGATTTTTTTCTGGGAAAGTGAAGCAGCACGGGCGTAATACTGACCATGTGCTGAAGGTCTGTAATCATGTGCTGAAGGTCTGTAAAATATAGGGTCACTAACACCATATTTCCCTATACGCCACTTGGCGTGACATGGGTACTTTACTTACTTACGACTTACACCCCACTCAGAATTTCAATGGGGCACGCGGCCTTTACTCTCCGACTCTACATGATTATCTACACCCCCAAAATCCAACTACAGATCCTGAATTTAAAATCAATTTTATAACAAAATTTTTATTTTTTTCTTGTGAACTATACACGTCACACTTGTAGAGCAGCACGGTTATCTCTCCTCATATACTCTATGATCGTCGGAGCTGATACTCTCCCGCCCCCCAACCTATCACATTTCTCATACGGATTATCAGAGGTTGATGAATCTCAACGCCGTGTTGGGAATTGAAATATCACTACCTGGTCACCAGGTGCGCTAACCACTTCACCATTACATTTAGTTGTTTTGAAAACAAGTTAACATGGTGATGCTTGACAAAGTCAACATAAAGTAACATTTTAAATAGAACATTACAAGGCAGACGTTAATCTGGAATTAATAGAACACAAGATTTAAACATATATATAAAAGTAAAGTACCCCCGTCACGCCAAGTGGCGTATAGGAAATATGGTGTTAATGACCATACATTTTACAGACCTTCGGGTATTACGCCCGTGCCGCTTTACTTTCCCAGAAAAAATCTGGTACCCATTTAAGGCTGGGGGAACCCGGAAGCCGTCGATTGGGATCGAACACTACCCCTTGTCATTTGTAGTCCAGTTCACTAACCACTGAACTATCGCGGCTATATATATATATATATATATATATATATATATATATATATATATATATATATATATATATATATATATATATATATATATATATATATATATATATATAATAAAGTAAAGTAAGTAAAGTACCCCCGTCACGCCAACTGTCGTATAGGGAAATATGGTGTTAGTGACCCTATATTGTACAGACCTTCAGCACATGATTGTTGTGTTAATATGGTCGGTATTACGCCCGTGCTGCTTTACTTTCCCAGAAAAAAATTCGGTACCCATTTAAGGCTTGGTGAACCCGGAAGCCGTCGGTTGGGATCGAACCCTACCCCTTGTCCTTTGTAGTCCAGTTCACTAACCACTGAGCTATCGTAGCTCCCATATAATTATATAGTCCTATAAAATATATAGAGAAAGAGAGAGACCGAGAGAAAAATAGAGAGAGAGAGAGAAAGAGGGAAAGAGTAAGAGGGAGAAAGCAAGAGAAAGAGAGAGAGAGAGAAAAAAAAAAAGAGAGAGAGAGAGAGAGAGAGAGAGAGAGAGAGAACGCGCACGATGAACGCTAAAGACTAATGAGGAGTGTCAGACATAATAAGAGCATGAAATATGAATAGGTTAGACATGACAGACAGCATTGTAATACCAGACGTTTGGCTAGCAAAAAGAGAACAGAAGAGATTGAAAACATCCGGACTATTGACAGATAGATTCATTTGTCGTAGAAGCGTAGGCTCCCATGTCATTAAAGTTAGAAGAACATCGCACAAATCGAAACGCATCAACAATTTATAGATGACAAACAATATACAAAAATACCCTAAATATGATACCGCAGTAATCTCAAATTCATCATTGCTAAATTATTATAGTCAACGAGAAAGAAAAGGGATACCGAGACGACATTTGCTAACAACTTTCTCAGAGTTCGATAGCAACAGTAGAAGTATGACATTTTGTGATTATAAATCTATTACACGGCTGTTTGTTTTCATCTCATAGTGGCAGTTTAGTGATAATCTTGGAAATTAATTTGGTAGCTTTTATGGATGAGGATATCCTGAGCTTAGAGTGCATTCAACACACTCTTCAAGTTGATATTTTTTATGTAGTTGGTTGTGAATTATGACATCTCAAACAAAACGTCACATTTTTAGTTAAAATCAATATTTATGTACAAATGATCTTTTAGTATAATAATGCCGGTAAGAAAAAGAGCAAAGATTGGCAAATTTGAGAGTTTTGAACGAAATCCCATTTTTAACCCCAAGTGTTTTTTTTTTTTTAATTTTTAATTTTTCGATATAACTCTCTAACCACATTTCAAATGTATAGAGTAGCTGCAGCACACGTATTTAACCATCAAGGAAAGGCACGAATATGCAAATCGACTAAAGTATCGGTGAAAAACAACACAACTGTAATTGAAGTGTATTTATTGTCACTGATCTACTCTTTGAAATTAAGAGTTACTCTGGTAAAGGTCTCCTCCACGCATTGATAAACGTATGGCGAAAAGGGATGGTCTAGATAGATGGATGGATGGATGGATGGATGGATGGATGGATGGATGGATGGATGGATGGATGGATGGGTGGGTGGGTGGGTGGATGGATGGATGGATGGATGGATGGATGGATGGATAGATAGATAGATAGATAGATAGATAGATAGATAGATAGATAGATAGATAGATAGATAGATAGATAGATAGATAGATAGATAGATAGATAGATAGATAGATAGATAGATAGATAGATAGATAGATAGATAGATAGATAGATAGATAGATAGACATAATGTGAAAACGTCAGTAAGTAGTCACAAACATTATCTCAGATTTCAGCTACCTCTTTAGAGATGTGACATTTTGAGAGACAACTTTCACCGTCACTATTTATTGTTACTGCAAAACTCTAGGGACTTGAGAAAGTCTCATTTTATGTGTCATTTTTAAAATAAATAAATCCGTAGCATTTTGAGAAAAGGGAAAGTTAAACAAAAGATTCTTATACGAATACCAGCTAGAAATGTGCCGCAGTAAAACGTGTGACTTCCATTATTGTGTTGAAAACAATGGGTTTGGTATGAGCACAGGAGTCAAGAAGAGGTCCGTAGGCAACTGTTTACATAGGGTCAGAGGTCGGGTTCATTATCGCTGGATGTGGCGTGAGCAGTTTCGTCAAGGGGCAGGTAGTTTCAGCGGCTAGACACGATCCTGTTTGTTGCTGTTTGGATCCGCTTACCTTTGAACTCTCAGCGATGCTGGCGTCAGCAGGATGGATATTTGATACAGATAGTCCCGAGAAATAGGAGAGTTGATGTGAGTGAGACTGGGTGAGTGAGTGTGTGAGTGTGTTTGTGAGACAGAGTGAGTGAGTGAGTGTGTGTTAGTGAGACAGAGTGAGTGAGTGAGTGTGTGTGTTAGTGAGACTGAGTGAGTGAGTGAGTGTGTTAGTAAGACTAAGTGAGTGAGTGAGTGTGTGCGTGTGTTAGTGAGACAGAGTGAATGAATGAGTGAGTGTGTTAGTAAGACTAAGTGAGTGAGTGAGTGAGTGTGTGTGTTAGTGAGACTGAGTGAGTGAGTGTGTGCGTGTTAGTGAGACTGAGTGAATGAGTGTGTTAGTGAGACTGAGTGAGTAAGTGAGTGAGTGTGTGCGTGTAGTGAGACTGAGTGAGTGAGTGTGTTAGTAAAACTAAGTGAGTGAGTGTGGGTGTTAGTGTGACTGAGTGAGTGAGCGTGGTAGTGAGACTGAGTGAGTGAGTGTGTTAGTGAGACTGAGTGAGTGAGTGTGTTAGTGAGACTGAGTGAGTGAGTGTGTTAATGAGACTGAGTGAGTGAGTGTGCTAGTGAGACTGAGTTTGTGAATGAGTGAATGTGTTAGATAGTAAGACTGAGTGTGAATGAGCCAAAGCGTTTGTGTGAGTGAATGAATTTGCGTATTTATATTAGAACGCGTGCTTACTTGTGAGAAAGAGTGTGTCTAAGAATGAGTTCGTGTTCTTATTTGTTTGTGCTTGTGTCTGTGCATGTCTGTTGGTATGTGTGTGTGTCTGTGTGCATGTCTGTTGGTATGTTTGTGTGTCTGTGTGCATGTCTGTTTGTATGTTTGTGTGTCTGTATGCATGTCTGTTGGTATGTGCGTGTGTCTGTGTGCATGTCTGTTGGGATATGTGTGTGTCTGTGTGCATGTCTGTTGGTATGTTTGTGTGTCTGTGTGCATGTCTGTTTGTATGTTTGTGTGTCTGTATGCATGTATGTTGTATGTGCGTGTGTCTGTGTTCATATCTGTTGTATGTGCTTGTGTCTGTGTTCATGTCTGTTGGTATGTGCTTGTGTTTATGTGCATGTCTGTTTGTAAGTGTTTGTGTCTGTGTGCATATCTGTGTGTATGTGTTTGTGTCTGTGGGCATGTCTGTTGGTATGTGCTTGTATCTGTGTGCATCTCTGTTGGGATATGTGTGTGTGTCTGTGTGCATGTCTGTTGGTATGTTTGTGTGTCTGTGTGCATGTCTGTTTGTATGTTTGTGTGTCTGTATGCATGTATGTTGTATGTGCTTGTGTCTGTGTTCATATCTGTTGTATGTGCTTGTGTCTGTGTTCATGTCTGTTGGTATGTCCTTGTTTTTATGTGCATGTCTGTTTGTAAGTGTTTGTGTCTGTGTGCATATCTGTGTGTATGTGTTTGTGTCTGTGGGCATGTCTGTTGGTATGTGCTTGTATCTGTGTGCATATCTATTTGTTTGTGCTTACGTCTGTGTGCATATCTATTTGTATGTGCTTGTGTCTGTGTGCATATCCGTTGGTGTGTGTTTGTGTCTATCTGCATGTATGTGTGTAGGTGCTTGTGTCTGTGTGCATGTCAGTTGGTATGTGCTTGTGTATGTGTGCATGTCTGTTGGTATGTGCTTGTGTTTGTGTGCATATTCGTTGGTGTGTGTTTGTGTCTGTGTGCATGTCTGTTTGTATGTGCGTATTTGCCTGAGGGCGTGTGGTGTCTGCTTATATACGACGTGTATGTGTACGCAAGATCGTGTTACTACGCGAAGGAAATAAAGTGTGAGAGCGACGGTCAGTATATAGGGCATGTGCGTGCACCCGTTGTGTGTGTTCAAGTGGAGGCGAAGGCGCGCCTCCCAGCACCAGAGCTGGAGTTATCAGCGATCCACAGCTGATGGCTTGCGCCAGGATCGGTGAACCAGAACCATCCAGACCCTTCTCCACCTCTCCGTGGTGCCTCTAGTAACAGACTAACCTGTCTAGTCTGGCCAAGCGAGTAGGGATCGAAGAGGGAAGTCAACCCGGTACTCAAAAATGTCATGCTGAAGTCGGATGTGTTGGGCCGAAAGGCGCAAATATCACAGTTATACTGTAAACCACAACACTACGCAGACACGCCTACTTAACGTCCTTTTAAGGGCGGATGATGACGAGGTACACTCCTTAAGTCATCGGGCGAACGCAAGCAAGCAGCAAGTGTTTAGCTAAAAGAAGGATGAAACGCTGCAAATACCAAGCTGAATCGTAGTTGTATTATTGACTATTAAATTGCTTCATTTTTTAAAACCAAAACATTTTACTATAACTATTCTATCTATCTATCTATTGTCCTTTCGAGCCGATGATGGCACATAGGGCAGAACCACAATCTCAAAAACACAATACTTGCGTGCCAAAATGGCACATATTGCAGATGATCATTGCTTCTAAAATTTATGGTTCTGTTTCTATAACAATACTTTTTACAATGACAGCTTGTCAAGCCATCGATCAACCTCCTTAGTCGCCTCTTACGACATGCTTGGAAGGACAAAGTGTCACTATTCTTTACTCATAATGAGGCCCCGGTAAAACACGGGAAACTATAACTATTACAGTCGTATAATGTTTTTGGTCGGCAGTAGTCGAGCATGAGGGTTTAACATACACTGCTACTACCTCATCTTCAATACACGTCTATGAGTGTGTCTGCACTTGTTTAGTTGGCAGCTGGCCCACAGACAGGATTAAATTTTCAAAAAGCGGTTTCATTTGTTAATGTGTTAATATTTGATACCGTAATCAGTGGTTTTCACATTTTCATTGCTAGGGCTCAATGAATATCGAAACAGCTTTAACATGTACTATCGTTCTGTTGGAGTTGTGATTCAGGAATAAAACATAGTTAAACTGATTTTGTTTCGATTGACTTTGATCTTTTATATTAAATATGTACCAGATGATAGATCAAATGCAGTGACGGTTTTGCTTTTCGTTGAAAAAAAAGTAATTGTTAATTTAGACTTTCTCACAGATCCATGAAAGAGAGAAATCATTATCATCATCATCAAGTACCGGGCCTGCTGGCGTAGGTGATCATGTCTCTCCACAACTTTCGATCTCGACAGTCATTTATCATTTCTGTTGTTGACCTTCTGCCAAGCCATTCTCTTAAGCTGTCTGTTAGTTTTTCTCTTTGCTTCCATCTATCTCGTCCTCCCTCAATTTTCCCAGTTGTTAGAATATATATTCCAGTTGTTCTCTTCTCACTACATGGCCAAAAAATGATTATTGTTTCTTCCTAATAATGGAATTTAGCTCTCTTTTTGCTTTCAGAACATTTTCATTACTCTTCTTAGCTGTCCATGATATTCTCAACATTCTTCTGTAAAACTACATTTCTACAGACTCCATGATTTTCTTGTCTGTTGTCCTATTGTCCATGATTCACATCCATATGTTAAGACTGGCTCTACATAAGAACACAGAGAGAAATAAACCATTTACAACAAATAAATTCCGCTCCAGACTGACCAAGTTTAAAATAATAAGAAGAAACCGTTAAAGAAATTATGAGCAAATAATGCAAAAGATTAGTGTAATTTTAAAAAGGAAAGGAGAGAATTTTGAAGAGAAATAATTTTTTTTTAAAGTTGAATTCAGAGCGCTACTGAAGAAGGGACAGTAAACTATATAGAAACAATTTTCGTTTACTTTTACCATGTATAAAAAATTGAGATTACATACATTCAGACATAATTCAGTTTAAAAGATGTGCAAAATGTAGACGACTATTTTGACAGAATGTAAAGTCAAGTTTCAGCGTAAGTTAAAATGTGCTAACATATAATGTCTTTTATATAAACTAAAATTAGAATGTAAGAATATGTTCAACATTTACGGGCATAATTATTGTTTAATTGAAAATACTAATTAATTTAGCAAAACACAATAAATTGGTTGTCTGATACCAGTACGAGTCATTGATAACATGACCACCATGTATGAATACGGAGATAGATTTATAGTACAGTGCGAGGTCTTAAAAAAGAAACGGTTGCATGAAACAGGTCAAGTACGGACAAGCTGACAACCAATTAGGGAAATGTAATCTACTGCTAAGACATACATGGCTTCTATGCTATGAACACCCATGGGATACCTTATTAATGATGGATGCAATGTTCTTATGAACACAGATGCAGGTGGTGATAAAGCATTGCCATTGCGTGTTTCCAGTTTGGTTGTGGGGACTGAAAGTGAAATCAATTAGCCAGAGAGAAGGTCGTGCACTGATATGTATAGGGATTAACGCTGATCTTAGTAGCGTGCGTCGAGTGATGTTGTTGAAATGACTTTCGTTGGTCTGTATTTCTACAATTCCTATTATTATACACATCATTTTAATGTTCGATAGTTTAATGTTCTGTATGATCAGGGAAAAAGATTAGAGGCCACAGAGATGGGATTTCTCAGAAGAAATGTTGAGAGTTCTCTGGACAGCTAAAAGACCAACAAGAAAATTCTCAAAGAGGTAAACACAAGAAGGGAACACTTAAGTAAACCCAGAAAGAAACAATCAACATTTTCAGGCACATCATGAGAATAAGAAAGTTGGAATACTTGGTTACACATAATAACATACAGGCAAAGAGAGATCGCGGACGACAAAGAGAGAAGCTACTGACTGGATAGCTTGGTGTCATGACATGGAAAACAGGCAACCATAGAATGGATGATGATGGATCAAGGATTCTTCCTGTCGGAGATGTCAAACAAACAAAAAAAAACAAAACCATATCAATTACACAGAAAGCTTTTGGTCTCTGCGAACATGCTGGGACACATAAGAGATCAACTAATATCCATATTTTTTTTTTTTTAAAGAAGTATTACTGTCTGTGTGTTTAATGTATTTATATATAACGCTATATACTAAGTAGCCGTGATAGTTCAGTGGTTAGTGAACTGGACTACAAAGGACACGAGGTAGCGTTCGATCCCAATCGACGGCTTTCGGATTCACCCAGCCTTAAATGGGTACCGGATTTTTTTTTTCTGGGAAAGTAAAGCAGCACGCGCGTAATACCGACCACATTACCACAAAAATCATGTGCTGAAGGTCTTAAAATTTATGGTCACTAACGCCATATTCCCTATACGCCACTTGGTGTGACGGGGGCTCTTTACATTTTTTTCCTATACACTACGTTTTCTACCTTTTTTTTTTCCTCGTGTTCTGTAAATTTCCATATTTTTTTATTGTTCACGATAACGCTTACTTTTTCTTTTCTTTTCCCTCTACTCCCAAAGCCGCGCTTTGTCTGTCTGTCTGTCTGTATCTCTCTCTGTTTCTCCCCCTCTCTCTCTCCCTGTCTCTTTATATCATGTTTATTCACAATTTCCTGTCCCTGGTAATTATTCACGTTATTGATTTTCCTGTTGATAATATTTGTTGTTGCTCTTTGCGTGTTTATGTACATTTTCTCTTATTCATTAATGTAATAATCAACAATCTATATTTTCTACTTCGTACAATTAGAACACAGCGTATGGTAACAGTTTTACAAAAGGTTACAATACGGATTATATTAAAAGATTATATTAATAATCTGTACTGCCCTCTGTTGTAAAGTTGTCACCATACACTGTGTTCTACTCGTTTCCTGCTTAATAGCTTTACCGCAGCCTTCATTTATTTACCTGTTCCGTGTTCTTGCATCCAGAATTTTATATAAGATATCATCACTACTTTTTCAACGTCGTATTCCAGTTTGCTGCAGACCCAGGCCCGTACCTCTTCAATTTCAAGGTCACCGTCTCACATGAAATCATTGATGTTCGATCTGTAACGATCCTTTTAACATGCTGTACATACTTCATTCTTTGACATTTTGCAGTACCATCCTTTCACTTTCAATTTCCCTGACTTCTCTTACTGTGAAATGTTCTTGTTGTCTTGAAGCCATGTTGTGAATGAACATATTTCACCTCACACATCGATGTAGACTGAGATCTTCAGTGGCATAGTTGTAGTGTAATGAACTGACGATAAAGTAAGAGAGCGTGCGGTTTTATACCAGAATAACGCTCTCTTTTTGACAATTTTCTTCAAGAGAAAATAATGGACATCTGGCTTACTGAGTTAGTGGGGGACAAGGAGCAGGACAGCAGCAGAGCTGGAAGCTGTCAGCGACTCATAGCTGATGATTTGCACCAGCATCAGTGAACCAGAACCATTTAGACCCTGATCCACCCCTTCGCAGTGCCACCAGAAACAGACAAACCAGTCTAGTCAGGCCATGCTAGTAGAGATCGAAGAGGAAAGGCAATTCGGTATTCAAAAATATCGATCTGAAGTCTGATGAGTTGGGCTAAAAGGCGTAAATATACGACAGTTCTACTGCAAATCACAAAACAACGCACAATCAACGTCCACTTAACGTCCTTCAGATGACAAAGTGGCCAATTAATTAATTCTTCCTTTAGTGTTCATCGGGTGAACGCCAAAGAGGGAGTCTTAGTTTTAAAGCAAGTGACGGCGAGTAAAAGCACTGGCCCCCTCATCTTCATGGTGACATACTAGTCTCTCCTGGGGCCCTAATTATGTGATGGACATCCTTGACTGTAATGACATATCACTGGTTTACTGTTCCTACAAAATTAGGAGGAAATAAATAAACTTTAAACCACAGAGAGAGGAGCGGAACCTTTACGAATGTTAGGGTGGGCAATCGGATTAAAATCCCAGCATTTTAATTGCAACAGTTTTCAATTTTAACGTTAAATCAAGATCTGTGTATAAAAGACACCCTGAGCTCTCGAGCAGATAAGATTTCCTTGCAAATGAATTCACCAGATCGGCTCAACAGGTGCTTGAGAGGTGTCGACTAAAAAAAGGTGGAATCAAACTGTTGAGGGAACTTTCTAAAAAAAAAAATGCAAAAAATATAAATTCTCGGCATCCCTGCATGACTGTGATATTCGCGCTCAAAAAAGCAGACAACTCTTGCCTCCCTACTTAACAACGGGCGACTACTTGGGGTAGAGAAATCATGACAAATTTGATTTCATTTCCAGACCATGTTAAAGTTGTTTAGTTTTTTATTATTTTCTCATGGGAAAGTGAAAATAAATAATTTCTCAAGACTTCTTCTAAAAACATTTAGATGACCTTCAAATTCTCAACCAACTATATCTTCACCAGAGTCTGCCCTATACTTTGTCGTCGGCTTTCCTCTGGCCAGGTTTTCATGCTTCTCAGAAACATATTAGGCATATTAAATATAAGTGTAACCGGCTGATGATTTATTGCGGAGTTTCCTTTTTTCTTTTTATCTGTGAGATTACTGCAAGAGTTATTGCGCTTGAGCAGGCTACTTATTTTGTGAAGCATTTTTATGAGTTGATCGGTAGAAAATTGTTTTGAGAGATTGAACAAGGAGGCTTCAGGTAGAGATAACATATCGTTATCTTCGAGATTATAGGATGGGCGGGTTCATGTCAATATATTGCACATGTACAGATGAATGTGAAAAGCTTAAGATAATGTTGATTCATGAAAAGGGTGATATATTTCTATAGCGGGAGTGCGCTGGTAGAATGAAAAGTGGAATAGTGATCTGGAAGAAGTAATTATGAAAATTCGCCCCGAGAGCTTTCACAATTAAACAAATGAGAAACAGGGAGCACGGATGAAATAGCAGACACGCTAGGGGCATTAATGTTATAATTGGGTTCTGGGAGCACGGAAGTTAGAAAATAACTCTGGGAGCACGGATGATAGAACAGAGACGCTAGGGGCATTAAAGTTACAATTGGGTTCTAGTAGCACGGAAGTTAGAACAGGAGATTACGAGCACTAAAGTTAGAACGGGGCTCTGGGAGCACGGATGATAGAACAGACACGCTAGAGGCATCAAAGTTATAAATGGGCTCTGGGAGCACGGATGTTAGAACGGAAGATTACGAGAACTAAAATTAGAACAGGGCTCTGAGGGCACATAAGTTAAAACGGCAGATTACGAGCACTGAGGTTAGAACAGAGCTCTGGGAGCACGGATGAAAAAGTGACACTATAAGCATTGAAGTTAAAACGTGTTTCCCAGAGCTTGGAAGGCAGAACTGGGATGCTATGACTATGATCTGATCATCAGAAGGTAATTCCTGTGGAGCAAGATTTATGGCCCTGTAGATTTTCCACACTCTAACGAGGAGAGAGCCTGTAGTTTCTCCACACTCTAACGACCTCCACACTCTAACGAGGAGAGAGCCTGTAGTTTCTCCACACTCTAACGAGGAGAGAGCCTGTAGTTTCTCCACACTCTAACGAGGAGAGAGCCTGTAGTTTCTCCACACTCTAACGAGGAGAGAGCCTGTAGTTTCTCCACACTCTAACGAGGAGAGAGCCTGTAGTTTCTCCACACTCTAACGAGGAGAGAGCCTGTAGTTTCTCCACCTGTAGTTTCTCCACACTCTGAGAGAGAGCCTGTAGTTTCTCCACACTCTAACGAGTAGAGAGCCTGTAGTTTCTCCACACTATAACGAGGAGAGAGCCTGAGCGAGTCACATATATGATTTAAAAGACAGCAGTGACGACGACAAACACATGCAGCAGCAGCACGATAGCACTTTTATTTGACAATACCTGTTATATATATATATATATATATATATATATATATATATATATATATATATATATATATATATATACATATAAATGATTTGCTCGGCAGCTACACTGTGTTTCCGGATTTCTTTATAAACATCCTTCCGTTTATATCGATCGTCGTTCTGAACTCCAGCACGGTGGCGATTTGAGGAGAAGGAAACATACGGAATATTTCGGAAAATAAGAGAACAAAAAGATGTGATGCGCATGTTAAATAACGAAGTGTCTGTCTATTTTAAGCCAGTACAGATTACCAAGGGGAGCCGAGATAGCTCAGTGGTTAGTGAACTGGACTACAAAGGACAAGGGGTAGGGTTCGATCCCAACCGACGGCTTCCGGGTTCACTCAGCCTTAAATGGGTACCGGATCTTTTTCTTGGAAAGTAAAGCAGCACGGGCGTAATATCGACCACATTACCCCAAAAATCATGTGCTGAAGGTCTGTAAAATATAAGGTCACTAACACCATATTTCCCTATACGCCACTTGGCGTGACGGGGGTACGTAACTACTTTTTTACTATAGATTACCATGACATGATATAACAAATTCAATGCGCGGACAACTCCTGAAGTTATGCCAGGCAGGAATTTGTATAAAACTTCTGGCAGATTCTACCAAGATAACCAGATTTTAGCTGATAACAAGTAATTGTTTCCTCTGCGTATTAAAGAGTATGGGGAAGATATGGTGTTAGGGCATCCTATTTTTTAGTGATCAATACAACATTGATGGGGTGATGTGGTAAGTACAACGCCAAGGGGTTTGAGCACGTAAGAGTGTGAAAAAGGGACACCCTGGTTCTCTAATGTTAACGGTTATATCTTATGTCTGAGTACCTCTATGTTAACAGTTATATCTTATGTCTGAGCACCTTTATGTTAACGGTTATATCTTATGTCTTAGTACCTTTATGTTAACGGTTATATCTTATGTCTTAGTACCTTTATGTTAACGGTTATATCTTATGTCTGAGTACCTCTATGTTAACGGTTATATCTTATGTCTTAGTACCTTTATGTTAACGGTTATATCTTATGTCTGAGTACTTCTATGTTAACGGCTATATCTTATGTCTTAGTACCCATATGTTAACGGTTATATCTTATGTCTGAGTACCTCTATGTTAACGGTTATATCTTATGTCTGAGCACCTCTATGTTAACGGTTATATCTTATGTCTTAGTACCTCTAGATTAACGGTTATATCTTATGTCTGAGTACCTCTAGGTTAACGGTTATATCTTATGTCTGAGCACATTTATGTTAACGGTTATATCTTATGTCTGAGTACCTCTATGTTAACGGTTATATCTTATGTCTTAGTACCTCTAGATTAACGGTTATATCTTATGTCTGAGTACCTCTATGTTAACGGTTATATCTTATGTCTTAGTACCTCTAGATTAACGGTTATATCTTATGTCTGAGTACCTCTATGTTAACGGTTATATCTTATGTCTGAGCACCTCTATGTTAACGGTTATATCTTATGTCTGAGTACCTCTAGATTTAAGGTTATATCTTATGTCTAACAACATCTAGGTTAACGATTATATCATCATCATCATCATCAAGTACTGTGTCTTCTGGCGGAGGCGATCATGTCTCTCCACAACTTTCGATCTCGACAGTTATTTATCATTTCTGTTGTTGACCTTCTGCCAAGCCATTCTCTTAAGCTGTCTAGTATCTTTTCTCGTTGCTTTCTTCTGTCTCTTCGTCCCTCAATTTTTTTCAGTTACCACAATATATTTCATCTGTTATCTTCTTATTACTTGACCAAAAAATGATGATTGTGTTTTCCTAATATTGGAAATTAGCTCTCTTTTTGCTTTGGTTTCTTTCAGAAAGTTGTCATTACTTTCCTTAGCTGTCCATGGTATTCTCAACATTCTTCTGTAAAATCACATTTCTCCAGTCTCCTTTGATTTTCTTGTCTGTTGTCCTATTGTCCATGATTCACAATAATATGTTAAGACTAGTTCCAGTTAAGAACTATTTTTCTTGTTTCTATTGTCAAAAATGGATTGCACAGTATCTTCCTCATTTTTTTGGAAATTTGCCTTTGTATGAGCTATTCTGCATCTTACTTCTGTTATACATCTACCTTCTGAGGTTAACATTGTTCCCAGATATTTAAAATTAATTTACTTGCTCTAATATTGTTCCACTTGTCTTTATAGTGCATTATTGTGATGTCCCTTTTTTTACCATTATATTATTGTTGCCATCATTATATCTAATTGACTGATAACTTCTAGTTCTAGTTTAGCGGTTCTACTTTATGACTTATAACTTCTTGATGAGCGGTTACATTTTATACTGATAACTTCTAGGTTAGCGGTTATAACTTATGACTGATAACTTTCAGGTTAGCTGTTATATCTTATGACTAATAGCTTCTAGGTTAACGATTATATCTTATGACTTATAACTTCTTGGTGAGCGGTTATATTTTATGACTGCTAAATTCTATGTTAGCGGTTATAATTTATGACTGATAACTTTTATATTAACGGTTATAACATATGTCTGACAGTCCTCTCTATGCAAAAAAAAAAGCTTGTTATTGCAGAAACTACAATAGAGAAACACAAACTGCTGAAGAGGTACAACCAAGAGGAGAATGCATGCAGTGATAATCGACAGATGATAGTCCCGATGAAATATGTGTTGTAATGAGATTCTGAACCCGTGACAAGAAATGCCATGAGAGAGACAGGCACATGAGAGGTAGTGCAGGAATATTCTGACTATGAATAGTTGAAAAAAGATAGTTAATCTGGGGACCAGAGCCGGGGTACCCTGCGAATGGTGACCATGAACTGCAGAAGGTTACACAATTATGTTGTTCACTGCAAGACAAGACGTAATGACCATTGACTGCTTTATGGGATACGGAGGATAAGAAGTTGGTTTATGATATTGATCGATAGGGACGCAAGGCTTCGGACAGAAGCAGAGCTGGAAGCGCTGCCAGTGACTCATAACTGATGGTTTGCGTCAGGATTAGTGAACCAGAATCATTCAGACCCTACTCCATCTCTTTACAGTGCCTCTAGTAAAAGACTAAACAGTATAGTCTACGAAGTGAGTAGGCATCGACAAGGAAAGGCAACCCGGTACACAAAAAGGCTATTCTGAAGTCGG
>JAVIAB010000092.1:62497492-62674992 GCA_032433765.1 Megaustenia siamemsis | reverse complement strand
AAATACACTTCAACACATTCACATAGCACACACTCACATAGCAACCATTTCAACACACTCACATATCACATACAAATACACTTCAACACACTCACATAGCACACACTCACGTAGCAACCACTTCAACACACTCACATATCACATACTGCGTACTCACATAGCACATACATAGCACACACTCACATAGCTCATACTCACATAGCACACACTCGCATAACATACACTCACATAGAACACATTCACATACCACATACTCACATAGCACATACAAACACACTTCAACACACTCACACAACACATACTCACATAGCACACACGTATATAACACACACTTCAACACACTCACATAGCACATACTCACATAGCCCACGCTCACATAGCACACACTCACATAGCACATACTGATATACGTTTGTTTATTTGTTTATGGAAGGCCCCGGTATCACTGCAAATGAATTAAAATAAATAATTGCTCAACTGCCCGTGCCAGCATAATCATCCGTTTATCATCTCCCAAACAAAAAAAGGTAACTGTAGTCCCCATCGTAGCAGTCTCAGCACACGCCAAAAGACATAAGGCGAAACCGTGCAGAAAGTGAACACAGCCAACTGTTCTCTGCCATACGATATCATCATTCATCGTAAACAATTGGAATATCGAAACATGATCAAAACGGATGAGACACACATCTCACGGTATGCACAGAGCACTTAACTCAGTAGCTGCTGCAACAAGCCGGACTTGGAATATGAGGAAACTGCAACATACTCCTTGTATTATTCAGAAATATTGTGAACTTCCCAATTCCACTTTTTGAATATAAAGTAAGTCAAGCTTCACTCCAATTGTGGATCAAAAAAAGATATAAAAATTGACCCGTTTGGTGTATATATATAAATATACAAGATATATATATATATATATATATATATATATATATATATATATATATATATATATATATATATAAACGATTAGGGACCAAATGTCTGCAGATCAAGGTCATTGAGGAAAGGTGATGGTCACTATGTATAATGGATTCATGAAATAACTGTAAAACATAAACACCTTGCTCAGAAACAAATTCATTGCCAGGCTAATCATGATGAATGTATACACAATCAGCACAAACAAAAACAGTTGTGATGCGTTCTCTCATTTCTTTCCCTCATTTGGTGCTTTTGTGTGGAGCTTGAGACCTTTAAATGACTTGATTTCATTGGCTAGGACTTGATTCACCATGCGGTGCTGCTGAACGGTCTTCAATCCTACAAAAACTGCGGCCTCTATATAGATCTGATACATTGGCCCGCAACCGCCTGAGATGTCTGCCACCTCAATATGAGTGGCATCTGGGAATGATTCCTGAAGTTTGTCAATAATTCGCTGCTCCCCGACTGTAAGATCACCACCAATGGCATCCCCATCGCCAGTCCCAGTGCGTGGCACTTTGTTTGTGATTAGAAAGCTGTCAGAAAGTGAGAGACCGTCCGGCCACCGTAACTGAAGGCAAGGACTGTTGGTCGCTCTGTAGCCTCTGATATACGTATACACATTTATCGAACTGATATACGTATACACATTTATCGAACTGATATACTTATACACATTTATCGAACTGATATACGTATACACATTTATCGAACGATAATTTAGCGTTTCTTCTCCTAACATCGAATAGAGTCAAAACTGTTAACCCCTCTCTATTCTCCTCTCCCCCCCCCCCCCAACCTCAACCTCCCAACATTTTAAGAACAGCAAGATTTTAAGAACAGCGACCACAGCCTCTCCATTTCTTTCTATTTCCTTCCATACAAGGCCAAAATCTAAATGTTTTCATTTATATCCTGCACATTATTTTAGACCATCTATGTTTCTTATTTATTTACCTCCGGTTTCCACAACAAAACATGTCTTGCTAGCATCATTTTCTCGTATGCCCAACCCATGTCCATGTTCTATTAGTAATCTGTTGTTAATTGAACGACTCTACTCTTCTTTGCCAGACATCTTCATTGATTTGGCTTGTTGTTCCTTCTTCTTTACTGTAACTGGAAAGTAAATATTTTAGAGGAGAACCGTAGCTGATATTTTGAAAGATTTTAGTCTCACTTCAGTTCCGCAACAAAGTAAATGCAACAATCAGTCTATTGGAAAAAACAACTCCGCACATCCACAGAAACGAATGCAAAACAACCGAGTAAAGGCTAGGAGCAAAATATCAGTACGTTACATAGCCGACCAGCCATCTGACCTACCCAAAAATCAGTCAACCTTTAGGCACAACGGGCAATTAAAACGACAGATCGACCATCAATAAACCAAGAATTCGATTGATCGATCATCCAATCTATACAAAATTAACCAACCAATAATCCAGGCAATCAACCTATCAACAAATCAATCAGTCAGCCATCCATGTGACCAACCATGCGGACGACCGACAACCCACATCCGATCGACCGAACGTCAAACAACCAATCAGCTAGCCAGCCAACCAACCAACCAACAAACTACCAACCAACACACTAACCAGCCAGCCAGCCAGCCAACAAATTAATCAATCAGCCAGCCAACCAACCTTTCAATCAACCAACAAACTAACCAATCAGCCAGCCAACCAACTAATCAACCAACCAACCAACAAACTAACCAATCAGTCAGTCAACCAACCAACAAACTAACAAACCAACCAACTAGCCAATCAGCCAGCTAGTCAACCAACAAATTAACCAACCAACCAACTAACCAACAAACTAACCAACCAACCAGCCAGCCAACTAACCAATCAACAAACTAATAACCAGGCAGCCTGAAAACTAAAATAACCAACCAACCAGCTAAGCAACAAACTAACCAATTAGCCAGCCAACCAACCAACAAAATAACCAACCAACCATTTGATATAGTTGATTTAAATAACCGAGCAAGTCAATTTCTTAGAAGTGAAAATGAGATCGTTTATGTCTTTTTCCGAGTTCATCCATTTTAATAAAATATAAACACCACAAAATAGACCAATACGAGAAAGCCATTTTTAGTCTACACTCTACACTTAGAAGCCATTTTTAGTCTACACTCTACACTTAGACATAAACATACTGAATTCTTTAGTTATGAACTGCATTTCCGCGGTCTCAGTTTGTTTTTCCTTTACCACAATTAATATTTCTATTTAAAAATTGAATATATAGCAGCAATCTTGGTGATAATATATGCATTGTGTATATGTATGTTTACGAGCACTCTGTATAGTAGCTGGCACTATCAATCCCACATAAAGCCAAATAGAAGCAAACCAACGCGTGCGTAAACGATATCGTAGTCACTTTGGCTTAAACTGACGTCATGCTGAGAGGAGTGAGTAATGCTGTCCCTCCAGAGACCAATCTTTCTCATTGGCAGTCAGATAACGCCCTATATGTGTTCGAGATCCTGCCGTCAGAACAAAGGAGGGCTTGAGTGAAAGATTGTGACCTGTGTTTATAAACACTGCATGGAAGTTGAGATCCATATCTTGTGAAGATCTTTAGGATTGCTGAGATAACCGAGACGGTCATTTTAAGAGGAAAATTAATTGGCAGTGAAGTTCTCGGCCTGCTCATCAGTTTCCGAGCAGTTGGTCGAGGGTTTCCGAGAGCTGCAGGGAGCCCGCGAGTTCGGGTAAAGACGAGCTCATAAAAATAAGTAATTGCATTGGTTTCATGAATTGATCGGACGACTGATAGCGTCAGTGAATTAAACCTATCTTCATTTAGTGTAGAGATAAGCAATAGTTCAAAGTATTTAAAGTAAATTCATCAGCAGCATCGCCAGTTAAGAGAGGTTTCAAATGTAGCAAACAATTTTAATCCAAAAAATGACAGGAATTTTATTGTAATTAACAAATGTCCACGTTTGTAATCAGGAATTTTCTCAAGTTATGTTTGTGGAATGTCCGATTTCAAGCTTTGGTCATCGAAGTGTAAATACTTAATTGAAATCATCCATATATGGAGTGAAGAATTATATATGGAGTGAAGAATTATATATGGAGTGAAGAATCATATATTATGTGAAAAGTCATATATGGAGTGAAGAATCATATATGAAGTGAAGAATCATATATGTAGTGAAGACTCATATATTAAGTGAAAAGTCATATATGGTGTAAATCATATATGGAGTGAAGAATCAGCCTTAAATAGGTATCGTGTTTTTCCTGGGAAAGTAAAGCGGCACGGGCATAATACCGACCACATTACCCCAAAAATCAAGTGCCTAAGGTCTAAAAAATTATAGTCACTAACATCATATTCCCTATACGCCACATAGCGTGACGGTGCTCTTTATTTGTTTCTACTTTATCAGGTGGCATGTCCTTTGCAAACTGTTGCATTCACCACAGCCCGACTAAAAGAATCTCTATCTATAGCCAGATCTCCCACTTCTTCTTTTGTTATCTTCGGGGTATCCTTGATGTCTTAAACAACCTTCTTAAGGAAAATACTACAGGGTCCTAAAATATTCAGTGATGAAGTCAGATGTGTTGGGCTTAAGCGTAATGAGTTTTTTAAAAACCGAACCGTTACTTGTGCACTTCTTTCGTGGTCTCTTCTGTTGATTGTTTATTGAATAAAGATTTAGCCTTGCAAAGTAATGATATCGACTAGAAATAATCAAGTCACTGCGGTAGATTTACTGAGGTGGAGTCACTATTGCATTGGTACCGTCTCCATGGACTATTACTTTTCATTCTCCAAAGTAGTCATTCTGAAAGCTACTCTCCAGAGCTCATCTATTATTCACACTGGAATCTAGTAAATAATTCAGCACTCCGAGTAAATGGCGTGCCAGGCTTGCGGCATGCTTTTGTATTACTGTATTAGATGAGGGAAGGCATAGTTGACTTATTTCTTTGCGCATCGTAACACGAAGGACGCCAACTGTCGCTTATCACTTATTCCTATTTAATGTTGCTGTCTTAAACTCTACCCTGAAGGCCTATATTGTTCTACCCTTAGTTTCAGCTCATCTTTCTCCAAATGTTATACTTATACTTCATATATAACTCTCTTGTGTAGCTCTCTTATTCGTGAGACTTTGAAATCGATTAGACACATTTTTAGATTTCGAAATTGTTTGCTTTTATATATAGACTCATCTTTTTTTTTTATAGTTCTGGTTTAACTGCTGCGTTCAAATAACCTTTATTACACTTTTTATTCGTCATTCATTCGTCTTTAAAAGACACTAAATGGACTGAGTGAGTACACGTGAGTCTAGATCATCTACAGCCGTCGACTTTCAGCGACAAAATCAACAATGACGACAAGAAGTATTCAGATAACGAGAAACTTATTTGGCGTATATGAAGACTTATCAAGCAACACAGAACTGGAGTCGTCAGTCGCTGGACACTGCGGGACTTGCTGAGGAGAGGATCTGAGCGCCTATGAACATGTTCGGAGTGCAATGATCATGACCCGCAAATAACTCAATAACTCAACTCAATAAATCAATAAATGGATGCAAATGTGTTGTGTTATTTACACAACAAGCAGTGATAATTTTAGCATTTCGTCCAACAACTCCGACTACAGCATGACATTTTTGAATGCTGGGTAACTTTCTCTCGTTGTTTCCCTTTTTGATTGGTTGGTTAGTCCGTTTCCAGGAACTGCTCGACAAGATAGAGTAGGCTCTAGTTAGTTCTGATTCACTGATTCTAATTTCAATGAGTCGCTTACCACTTCCAGCCAAGGTATTGTTGAGCTCTCTACTCCCGGCGACCAGTACTACAATCATCGTCTCTATATTTACACTCTCGCTTTTCTCTGTATTTCTACTCTCGTCCTTCCCTCTATATTTTTACTCCCGCACTTCTCTGTATTTCTAATTCCTCACTCTGATCTTTATGCTCCCGCACTTCTCAGTATTACTACTCTTACACTTCTCTGTATTTCTAATTCCTCACTCTGATCTTTATGCTCCCGCACTTCTCAGTATTACTACTCTCACACTTCTCTGTATTTCTAATTCCTCACTCTGATCTTTATGCTCCCGCACTTCTCAGTATTACTACTCTTACACTTCTCTGTATTTCTCTTTAACAATTTCACATATAGTTCAAGCAGGTTTCAGACGAAGCAGAGGTACCTGGGACCACCTCTTTAACATCAGAAACGTCATGAGAAGTGTAGGGAATACAACACAGAAGTGCATACATGCTCCATAGATTACAGCATTGATAATGTACAACATCACAAACTATGGAACATCATGAAAGATATGGGGCTTTAAAAAACATCAAATACAACATATCGAATCACTATATTACGGAACAGAAAGCAGCGGTCGAAACATTCAAATCAGTTTGAAATGCAAAAAAGGGCAGAGACAGGAGTAAGGGAACAAAATGTCAATGTATTAGATTGCACGTTTCAACCAACGATTCTGTCCATAATGCCTTTCGACTTTACAGTGCTTTCGATATACTTTTTTCTTACAATACTCTACAATACAATAAGTGACCATTACACCTGATTCTTTGTGGTGTTGAATTTCTCCATGCCGTGTGGACACACTGTCCCGAGCTAGCTCTCTCGCTCTCCCTTTCTCTGCCCACCCACCTATCTACTCACCCATACACCCATCTACATACATACCTACCTAATTAACTAACTACCTACATATATACTTAACTGCTTACCGACCTGCCTGTCTGTCTGTCTGTCTGTTCGTCCGTTTGTCTGTCCATCCGTCCGTCCATCTGTCTGTCTGTCTGTCTGTCTATCTACTAGCTCGTCTCTACCTGTATTTGTTCAGGCTTTCACTTATAACGATCATTTACACCTTTCTCCTTTACATAACAGAAACAAACAATTAATTACTGGCGATATAAGTACCATACAATAAGAGGTGACTAAAGACAGAACGGCCATGCGATATTCCCACTCAAGACAATGAAACAAAATGCCACAGAAACCAACACAACACGATAAATCTAAAGTGGTTTAGAACTGACTTTTTGCAAGGGAACAAACTGCAGCGCCTTCACGTGTTTGTTGTAACGTCAAGACAATTTTCTTCACTTGCACAATAATGAGATTACCCCCGCACACTCTGGCGCGTTTGTGATCCAAGTTTCGATAATCTCTCTCGAATTCCTCAAAGACGAACAAAGTTTACAAAGAAAATATCTAAACAAAAGTGTTCTCACGTTGTTACTTGTTCCTGATTTTTCAACCAGACAAAAGTATAACGCAAAATTCATAACGAAAATTGTTGATGTTACTCTAAATTTCTGCCGTAAAAAGTCATTCCTTGTTTTTAAATGTTTCTTGCTTGTTATACTTTAATATTTTCATTAATGTCAGTAACATCTTATAGAAGCACAACTGTTATTACGTTTTTCTTCTTCTTAAGTTTCATAAAGTGGTTCTATCATTACGTTGAATGATCTTATATATTTGTATATCTTATTTATATTTCAGGTTTTTCCTCAAATTTTTTATGAAATGCAACCAGAACTGCCTAAAAAATGCTGGCAATCCTCGAGACATGAGACGATTCCAGGTAATGACGTTCATAATAAACAAAATATTATTAGAGGATTTGCTTAAAAATGCTTCAAAGACACCATGTTCTTTCCTGTCAGGGAATCATAGCAGGAAGAGGTATGTATTACAGCACTCAGAAAACATGACAAATAAACAATAACAGAAAAAAACAAAGAACAATATATGGTCCGAAGCAGGATCGAACCCGTACTCCATGGCACTGCGCCTTGTTGTTGTTTATTTGTCATTTTTTCTGAGCGCTGTAATACATACTTCTTCCTCCTTTGATTCCCTGAATTATCGCCTCGGGAGTTTCCCTCTATAACAATATTCATTTATTATTATTTGTCTTCCTTTCTGTCATTTGCTTACCCATAAAGGTAAAGGTAAAGTACGAGACTTGAACCGGCGTCTTAGCACGCGAGTATATACCCATATGTGCTCGGCCGCCTATCCAGAAATGTTCGGATATTTCTGTATAGTGTCGCCTCAAGCATCGAAACTCAGATGCGAAGCGACATTCCTCACCTTCCCAGGATAATACCCTGGTACCCATTTCTGCCAACGGCTGGGTCGACCGTGGGGGTATTTTTTTATTATTTTTACAACCACGAGTACAATTCACACTGCTCCCAGCGGGAATTGAACACGGGTTGTCCGAACGTCGCTAGTCTAGTCGGGTGGTTTTCCCAACTAGGCTACCGAAGACGGGAGTGCAGTTCTCAGTATTCATTTGATGTCAGTTAAAATGAACGCCTGGACACTGCTGGAAGGTTGAGATATGTGTCTGTCACATCGTAACAAATGTCCAGTTATAACTGGTTTAAGGTAGGGATAATGATCACAACATTAGAAATGTACCTGAACGTAACACTGCTTCACGTTTCATCAGAAATAATGAACTAACAATAAGATAACTAAGTGAAATCACTGATGATTTTGAAATAGTCGAACTTTTATCGACAAAGGGAGCCGCGATATTTCAGTGGTTAGTGAACTGGACTACAAAGGACAAGAGGTACCCCAACCAACGGCTCCTGGGTTCAACCAGCCTTAAAAGGGTACCGGATTTTTTCTGGGAAAGTAAAGCGGCACGGGCGTATTACCCACCCCATTACCCCAAAAATCATGTGCTGAAGGTCTGTAAAATTCATGGTCACTAACACCATATTCCCTAAACGCCACTTGGCGTGACGGGTACTCTTTACTTTTTTACTTTTTATCGACAAGAAATTGTAAAATGACGTACATAACACAAAATGTAGCAAGGCAGTGATCTACTAAGTTTTAATATATTAGGTTACATCGTTTGGGGTGAAGAGGATCTCATTGATCATCCTCATTGATATCATCTCCCCACTAGTGAACCAGGCACATATTCAGATTTTAAGCTGCGTCCACTTGAAAGCGCCAGACTAGGATTCAACTTGTCCCTGAGTAAAGATATTTAACTTTCCTTACATTCTAGTGGAAGTGTAAACGCCATGATTTTATTTAAAAAGAGAGTGCAGCTAGATATGGTAAACAAAGCAGTGATACATAAAAAAAATCATTGAAATGGTTCGGACACTTGGTAAGAATGAAACAAAATCGAAAGTTTTCTGTCTCTAAACATCAGGACAAAGAGCAAGAGAGACGACAAGGAAGAGAGGATAGACGGAATAAAAGACATGCAAGAATATTTATATTCTACCAGCGTCCAGATACGACTAATAACGACACTACATTCATACAGGAAGTGAGGAGAAGAACAAGCAATACAACATCTACGGCTATTTTATTTGATTGTACATTCATCGTTTCTTCTGCGAAGACCCAAGACAAAGTAAGTGGACAAAAGAAGAAACAAAGACTTCACTGATATAAAGACTAAAAGTTCATCAACAGAAATGAGTACCAGGGAGAAAAATGTATGTGGCTCATAAAGTTAAATAGGAGAGATATAAAAAGCACGATCTAGAACTGTCTTTGAGATATAAACTTAAACAATCTCCACCTTCCATCATTATTTGTTAAGGTCGAGACAACCGCTGTTTTAACGCAACAGCAGACAGCATTTCCAAATTAGCGTCTTTCTAAATTAACCACAAGAATAAAAATTTAATTACTAAAGCACATAATTTGAGTGCAGCTACATGCAAATTTCAGTGAAACAGCACAGCCAAAATGGCTTTTGCCATGTCTACGTAATGGAAATAGATCGGGCACTTGGACAAGAAAAAACGAGAAGCCTGGAAACAGAACTACAAGGAAAGCTGGAAAGGAAGAAAGGCAGAGAATATTTGACAGTCCTCGAAAGATCGACAGCTAGGATTAAACCAAGTCAAAATGAAATCATCTGACAGAACTTTATATATGTGTATCACTTTCTTTCTCTCTCTTTCTTCTTTTTCTACTCTCTCTCTCTCTCTCTCTCTCTCTCTCTCTCTCTCTCTCTTCTCTCTGTCAAACCACTTAACCTTATATAATAATTTATTTCAATGAAAGAATCGTTATCTATCACAAACAAAGTTGACTACAGCTGCAGTCTTGCACGTCTGTTGTGCACACGAGATAACTATAAAGCTAAATCCTGACATCAAATCCCTTGGTACAGATGTCACAGGTATAATCATAAACGGTCATTTAGATGTTAACTTTTTTTAAAGAATCCTTTCTAGCGACACGTTTCCCTAGTATTTCTAGGACACCCAATGAGATATCGAGGAATTGTAATGAGCAGCCTATCGGAACGGTCTCTCAGCATGTGATGCCATTCTTGAATTGTCATAGAGACACCTTTATAAAATCTTCAACGAAAAACGAAGACCTTGACAGCGATGTTCAGCTTTGCAGTTCCCACAATTCCTCAGTCCTAATTTCTAAACTCGTCCTCATTATCTATTACTTTCCAAATATAATCAAAGATTATACTGATTCTGATGAAATAATAACATCTTTTTAATGTGATTTGATTAAACAACGGAATTTAATATTTGTATAACTACGTTACCTTGAAGGACAATTAGAATCTTTATAATCAATGAAAGATGCGTTGACAATAAGTGAATCAAAATATGTTATGCGCCTAGTATGATTAATATATGTCTTTTGGCGTCTTGACCAGCGGTTAATAAATAGCAATCATGATAAGTCAGTAGTTTGGTAAAAAATTTTAGTGTCTTATGCTGGATTCTGCTTTACTGAACAGGTTCTCTCGTTGTTGAATCTGTCAATTATGGATAGACATATCCATAAGCAGAATGAAACAGGATGTGTTTGCAATTTCTGGCCTCATCTACTTTCTCCTGCGCTCTTTGTCTTCTGAAATTGATACCAGCACTGTCTCGAAAGTCGATGTGCCATTTTGTTATTTGTGTTCTCCATGTGCTAGGATCTGTAGCCAGACTTACCAGTTTCTTTCATTGATGAAGACAAGTCAAACATTCATTACTTTCTGTTAGGTTGCCATATCTACATCTACTGCGGTCGATGGTCCCCTACTGGCCGTTTCAGACAACATGTTTGTACACAACAACTCAAAACATGGGCGGCGAGCCAGGAGGTTGGACCCTACAGAGGGAGGTGAGTATTAAATGATAAAGAAAAATTATATCTTATCTTACGATTGGAGAGGAAAGATGTATTTTAATTATTTAATGGGCGCATTTATGGCTTGATTTTATCCCTGGTAATTAATAAAAAAGCCCGTTGGGCGGAACACTTCAAAGAAATTCTTAACCGTCCACTACCCCACTGTTTAATAGATTTTGAAACTGAAACACCAGCAGCAGAATTAAATGTAAATTTAGATGACTTCACCTTGAGTGAAATAGAAACCACCTTAAAGCTTATGACCAATAACAAGGCTGCTGGAGAGGATAAGTTAACAGCTGAGATCCTCAAGGCAATTGATAGCCATAATCTAATACATCTCCAAAAAATGTTCAACATCATTTGGAAAACAGAGAAGACGCCTCATAAATGGAAAAAAGGAATCATTGTTAAGATCCCAAAAAAGGGCAATCTTAGAGATTGTAACAACTGGAGAGGCGTGACACTTTTGTCAGTTGCCTCAATGTTATTCTGCAAAATCATCCTAAATAGAATACAGGATTCAATAGATACAGTAATGCGTGAAGAACAGGCTGGGTTTAGAAAAGGGAGAAGCTGTATTGACCACATTTTCACTCTACGACTTATATTGGAGGAACACATTGAAAAGCAAAAACCTTTTGTACTTAACTTCATCGACTTCAAAAAAGCATTTGATAGTATTCATAGAGATTCTTTGTGGAAAATTCTGAAGCAATATGGTTTACCATCAAAAATCATAAATATTATCAAAGACATGTATGATGGTTACACATGTGCAGTTCGAACAGAGGAAGGACTGAGCGAATGTTTCCCAATAGAAACTGGGGTTAAACAAGGATGTATTTTATCGCCCTTGTTATTTGGAATTGTTATGGACTTCATAATGAAGAAATGCTGCACTGGTAATAAAGGCATCGAATGGATACAAGGAGACCATTTGGAGGACCTCGACTTTGCTGATGACATAGTCCTCATCAGCAGTCAGATAAAAACGATGCAGGAAAACACAAATGAACTATCATCAATAGCCAGCAAAATTGGGCTTGAGATCAATCATGAAAAGACTAAAGTCATGACTAGTTTAATTCCAACAGGTGACAAAATATACATGGAAAACAAACCAGTAGAAGAGATCGATCACTTTATCTATCTTGGAAGTCACATTGATCGAGAAGGGGATACGAGCAAAGAAATTAAAATCAGAATAGCTAAA
This sequence comes from Megaustenia siamemsis, assembly GCA_032433765.1. Classification (NCBI taxonomy): domain Eukaryota; kingdom Metazoa; phylum Mollusca; class Gastropoda; order Stylommatophora; family Ariophantidae; genus Megaustenia; species Megaustenia siamemsis. Next base: position 62,662,661 of record JAVIAB010000092.1, on the reverse strand, counting down.
GCAGCAATGTCTTTCAGAAGCCTTGAAAAGTTGTGGAAATCAAAACTTATCAGCACAAACACAAAACTTAGGCTATTCAAATCAAATGTACTATCAACCCTTACGTATGCGTGTGAAAGCTGGAAAACAACAAGAGATATAGAAACAAAGTTGAACGCATTCGAAAATAAATGTCTAAGGAAAATACTTGGTATAGCATGGAACGAATTCAAAACAAATGAGGAAATTAGAGAAATCGCCAATCAACCACTAATATCTTCAGTAATAAAGAAAAGACGATGGTCATACGTTGGACATGTGATGAGAAGAGATAATAACCGAATAGCAAAGCAAGCCCTCATATGGGAAACAACAGGTAAAAGAAAAAGAGGAAGACCCAGGGAGACACTGAGAAGAACATTGATGAGAGAGGCAAGAGCAGCAGGAGTCGGCTCCCTCAATGAGATAGAACTGCTTGCACAGAACAGAGACAGATGGCGAGATTTGATAAAATATCTTTAAAAGAAAACTGCTAGAACAAAAAAATCCATATAGGAGAAGGTGTATCTTGGTCTACGCCCTATGGGCCGGTTACGGCTCGAAAGGTCAATAGATAGAATTAATAAAATATTAATAACCACGATCTTCTCTAGAGCAGCAAATAAGAGATGTACACTTTGACAAAGACAGATGATATAGCTGGTTGTTCGCAGGCTCAACAGAGAATCGGAAACTATCAGAAACCAGTGGACAACGGAGGAAAGAAAAATAAAGGTGGAAAAAAGAACAATCTGCTTGAGAGCATTTCAAACACGGATGAGTAGTGTGGACTAGACTAGAGGCACCCACTGAAAGAATGGCTAAAATCGCACGAAGAGGAGGGACTTTTAGTTACTCCTCGAGACACTGCATGGTGAGGTGGCCAGTGATTGTTTTGTCTATCTATATAGCCAAGTTAAAATGATAAATTGACATGCATCTGGGGTAATTCAAGTTTCGAGTGCACGCAACAATAAAACAAATATAATGATGCTGAGGTGGTCACGTTGTGAGAGGAGATGCAGAAACTACAACAAGAAGTGCAATGCAGGACTCCATCGGTTAAAAAAAAAACGAAAAAGGTTTCCAAACAACAGGTATTGACCAAGGGCATTAGAAGCACCCATAGTGTCAGATATTCTTTCAAAGAATGGCTATAGACGGAATAAAATTAAATGATTTTATTGCTGCCCACAATACGCATAGACCACAAATTAATTACTTCAGCCATGACCAAGGATTGAAATATAAGAAGAAGTAAAATAAGAAGAGGAATGCACATTGAGTCCAAGGACACTATTAAACATCCTATATAGCGGCCATTGGCGATGCGTGAGTGTTTGAGTTTAATGCAATATTAAACCAATTAAAATTGTAATAAACAGAGTTAACATGGCACATATTTCGAACAGAAGGAATCACAATAACCGGCTGGAGATTATAGGTTATATGACTCTATATAGACGGACATAAAACTAGAGCAAATGTGCACGTCACTAGAGATTTGTTTGGTTATGGGGCTTGGCGATAAAGCGAATGTCGGTTCAGCACAGTTTGGTTTTCTCTAATCAGCCAAGCTGAAAAAAGGCATTTGAGATAGAGACAATATTTTCAGGCAAAATGAAGACTTTCATCTTCATATGCTGTGGCCTAGTACTAGGAAGTTACATAATTCACTGCCCTAAGACATTGTATATCATACGGGGGGGGGGGGGGGGTATGTTTCTTTTAACTCTGTCAAATATTACATTTGTGTTTCATGTTACAAAAGGGTGAACATATTTTTTAAAATATATAGTACAAATAAAAGTTTATCTGGAGGTTATGGAAGCAGAAGGAGAATCAGGAGGTTGTGGGGACGGAAGGAGAATCAGGATGTTATAGAAGCAGAATAAGAAACAGGAGGTTGTGGGACCGGAAGAAGAATCAGGAGGTTATAGAGGCAGAATAAGAAAAAGGAGGTTATGGAGGCAGAAGGAGAATCGGGAGGTTGTGGGGGCGGAAGGAGAATCAGGAGGTTATGGAGGCAGAATGAGAGTCAGGAGTTGTGGAGGCAGAGGAAGAATCAGGAGATTATGGAGGCAGAATAAGAAACATGAGGTTATGGAGGCAGAAGGAGAATCAGGAGGTTGTGGCCGGAAGAAGGATCAAGAGGTTATAGAGGCCGAATAAGAAACAGGAGGTTATGGAGGCAGAAGGAAAATCAGAAGGTTGTGGGGACGGAAGGAGAATCAGGAGGATATGGAGGCAGAAGGAGAATCATGAGGTTGTGGGGCTGGAAGGAGAATCAGGAGGTTATAGAGGCAGAATAAGAATCAGGAGGTTATGGAGGTAGAAGGAGAATCAGGAGGTTGTAGGGGCGGAAGGAGAGTAAGGAGGTTGTGGAGGCAGAAGGAGAATCAGGAAGTTATGGAGGCAGAGGAAGAATTATGAGATTATGGAGGCAGGAGAATCGTTTTCTTCATCTTGCTAAGGTAACATTCTATAACGATTATAATTTTAATTTAATGAAACCTGGAGTCAGTTATCAACATTTTACAACTGTCCCATCGTTTATCTGGGTTTCCTGTCAGCCACGCCCTGTATAAAGGCCATCTGCCCCAGTGAAGGATGGACTACAGGGGGCACCACAGTCATACTGATAGGGGACAATTTCTTTGATGGCCTCCAGGTTGTCTTTGGCACGATGCTAGTCTGGAGTGAGGTAAGGATGACTTTTAATATTGACTGTGTTTTTAAAATCTCTTTTTATTTGAGCATTTATTATGTCTTTTTTTTAAAGATGCCAATTGTTCTGTAAGAAAATGAAATAAAATAGCGCAACGGCTAAAGGAGAAAGACAAACCAAACAAACGGTTGACCAATTGTATCGACCTTCTGTCTCGATGAGCACCCTTCAAGAGACACTGTGTTGTGAATTGAACCGAAACCTTATATTTTCTCCTCCCATTCCCCACCTCCTCCGCAACCCATCCACATTGGCAACGGATATAAAAGACAGCAAAATAAAATAATTAAAATAACTTTCAGAAAGATGACGGCCGAGTTTGGTAAAACCTGGAGACAAATAATAATAAATGAATATTATTATATAGGGACTCCGGGTAGACAGGACTCGTAAACCTTGGCTGGCAACCCGTCTAGAAGAAGGGAAACTTCGACCACAAAACCCTCCACTACCTTGTGGACTAGTTTCTAGTTAGAATCGAAGGTTATGGGAGTACACCCAGAGTAAAAATCCAGAGGGAGGGACCCTAAGGCAGTGGACGGCGTTAATCGTCTTTCTGACATCCCCTGCACCTTCTTTCAATTCCGAACGTATGGACTTTGTCCCTCCTTCGGAAATCCTTGAAACGAAGTCGAGAGGGGGATAGTGCGACTGGGTAAAGCACTATCTCCATATCCTGTGCCCAGGCAGAGTAGGCAAAGTGAAATGAGGAAGAAAGCACCAATGTTTAAACTTGGCACATGGAACGTAAGGACCATGTGCCCTGGACTTACTAAGACAGGACTTAGAAGAGAAGAGACTCATGAAAAAGGATGGTAAACCCTGTGGACCAGCGAGCCTGACCTGTTCATTATGTGACCGCGTGTGTTTGTCAAACATTGGTAGAATTAGCCACGAGAGAAGCTGTTCGGCAAAAACAATACCTAAAAAAAATACGCAATAGCCTCCACTAGACCGTCTGACAAGACGAAAAGGGCCATATAACATATATATAGGGAAACTTCCGAGGCGATAGATCAGAGAATCATTTCAGAGGAGGAGGTATGTTTACAGCACTCGGAAAAAAAAATTACAAATAATCAACAACAGAAAAAAAAAACATACAAAGAACAAAATATGGTCCGAATGAGAATCGAATCCGTACTTCTTAGCACAGCGCATTGCCACAAGAAACCAAACACTAGTTGTTTACCAAAAGAGTTGATTGTCGTTGAAATTCCGGTATTCACAAAGTTTTTTTAAATAATTTAAACGGGATGAAATTCAAACACATCTTAAAGTAATCTTCTTATGCTGACCTGGACTATAAAGCATTCCAATCTAGTGCCTTGCAAATTACTTTCATCTTGACTTTAAGTACTTTTAATCTTTAAACTGTTTCTTTCTCAAAAGTCTAAAACGTAAGTTTAGTATATGGCAAATATGTATTGTAGCAATGCGTGTCTATTGAAGATTATAATAGCAATGCCCTTCAATACTGATTATGCATAAAGAATTGCTGTACAATTTAACTTCCATATATCTCTAGTTATGTAGCGATTTTAATCACTTATTTAAAGTGAACACTTATACAGATGACTCACATTAATTTTGGTTTTAACAGAATTTAGACATAACAGATAGCTAGGACTGGGTGGTCTAGCTGTAAGACGTCAGCTTCCGGAAAAGAAGATGCAGGATTTGAAACCTACTATACAGGCAGTGTGAATTTTCCTCTTTGAATCCGTGATTTCGTGACTTTACCCTCTTTAGATCGCTGGATAGTGAGATTTGATGTATAACCCTTTCGGATAACGGCGAAAGACAGAGGACCATGTGTGCAATCTGCATAGTTGACCATTGAAATTCTTACTGTCAGTACTCAAATTGATAGGCTGGAGAAAATACAAAATGAACAATGATGGGATGTACAAGGGACACTCCCTGTGTAGCAATGAGGTATCTTCTTGACTTTCCAACCATGGATGACAGAATCAAGACCTCTTTAGAGCACGAGCATACCTGAAGATTAGTACAGGTAAAGAGCATCCATTGCACCACGTGCTCAGCACAGGGAAAGGTGCCAGGCTAAAAAGAGGCAAATCATGGGTGGGCCGAGCAGAAGATGTCATCAAACAGGTCTATGGGCTTACAAATATCAGCGTTGGTGAGGAGTGGATACCGGTGCCTACGTCATTCAAGGGGACTTTCTCGTGTATTGTTACACTCGACAGGAAAAGTATGGAACAGAACCCGGTTGTGGTTAATGCTGAGGTCAACGGTCTCATCTGCGATAACACCGATGAGAAAGATGAAGTCATCTATACAGACGGATCTGTAAGACGACACCAAAGAAGTGCATGGGCATTTACAGCACGCTCGGCAGGCAGAATAATCAAAGAAGAAAGTGGTGCATACGTCATGACCACGAGTAGCATGACGATGGAGGTGATGGCAGTGACCAAGGCATTCAAATGGTTAGAGTCACAAGACTACACCCACGCATGTATACTGAGTGATTAGATGAGCAAAAAAAAAAAAAGTGGAGGCGGGCTCTGTACGCATGCAATGGGTAGAGTCATTGCAGAAATCCAAAATACGTAAGGTCACCTTTGTCTATGTCCCTGGACATGTGAGAGTACGGGGAAATGAAAGAGCGGACAGGTTGGCTAGCTGCGCTGTCGTTGAGGACGGGCAACCAATGGATCAGGCGGACATCATTAATGCCCTCCGAGATGTGGGAAGAGCACAGGACTTCAACAAACACAGATCCACGTCACTTCTTCGGATGATGGAAATGGGAGTTAAGATGGGCACAGCCAGAAATGAGAAACTTATTGGCCATGTAAGAAGACTAATCAACCAACATAGAACTGGAGTCGTCAGTCGCTGGACACTGAGGGAATTGCTGAGGAGGGGATATGAGCACCTATGGACATGTTTGGAGTGCAATGATGATGACCCGCAAATAACTCAAGGAAATGGTCGCAGCTTATCGTAAACTAGCGACACAACGAATCCACGCCTACGAAACGGGCGAACACTGAAAGGGAAGACGAATAAGAAGAAAGAAAGAAATAAGGAAAGAAAGAAAGAAAGAAAAGAAAAGAAAAGAAAGAAAGAAAGAAAAGGAAAGAAAGAAATAAAGAAAGAAACGATGGAAAGACGGGCGGATGGATGGATGGATGGATGGATGGATGGATGGATGGATGGATGGATGGATGGATGGATGGATGGATGGATGGATGGATGACCAAATTATAAATACATATATGTATATTGACTTGAGAGAAGGTGTTTGACATTGTACACAAAGGGTCGTTGTGGAATATCCAAAAGTTATATGGAAAAGCACCAGCAATATTCAATATCATGACCTTTTTTCCTCCTGACGACTGCTCTTGTGCAGTTCGCTACAAAATAATACAATTTAAAAAAAAAACAATTATGAAAAAAAATAGTAGAGACAGCCCAATAAGATACAATAACTTAGCTAAGCATATTAATTTTAAAAAAAAGTAAAGTACCCCCGGCACGCCAAGTGGCGTATAGGGAATATGGTGTTAGTGACCATAAATTTTACAGACGTTCGGCACATGATTTTTGAGGTAATGAGGTCGGTATTACGCCCGTGCCGCTTTACTTTCCCAGTGAAAAATCCGGTACCCATTAAAGGCTTGGTGAACCCGGAAGCCGTCGGTTGGGATCGAACCCTACCTCTTGTCCACTGTAGTCCAGTTCACTAACCACTGAGCTATCGCGGCTCCCTTAAGCATATTATTTCAACCTAATTATTTTTTTAGTTATGCTTCTTCGTTTGCTTCTTTCTTAACGTACAAATGTATGGGTTTGGTGAATTATTATAATATGGCAAATGCGGCTAATGTCCAACATCATTTCAATCTCTTTCTGATCTCAGTATACAACACAAATCCCGTAAGTACCGCTAGATTACTTTTTGGTAATTGACGAAAATTGGTTAAGATGATTTCATTGGTGATTGCCATTTTACTGCTGAACGGTGGCCGCTCAACGACACATAACCTGGTCTTTTAAATGTTCAACTGCCAGGTTGGCTTTTGTCTCTTCAACGCGAGCACGAAACCCGCGTTTTAGTGTTTGCTTCGATGTGACCTTGAACTCCATCTCTTCCAAATTTGATTTCACTAAGGAAGCAGTTGTTTGAGGTCCCTAAGGACTGCACTGTGCATGAATATCTCCTTTGCTTGTGTTATTTTGTTGTTCACACAGTCAGCCGTGTGATCGGGTGTCCTCGGCCATACAGGCAGATATTCACCAAACTCAGAGATATTCTATTTTTCTTTATCGTCGAAAGTTTGAGCGCATCAAAAAAATATCTATTTTTGTATCCTAACTATTTTGTCCGGGAAGATGCCTACTATTTTCGATTTTTAATGCCAAGGGCTCTTTAACGTGGGCATATTGCACACGAGAGTTACTATTTTTCTTTTCCTTATCCACGAGAGTTAAACACCAGACCTCAGTACCTAGAGACTGTGGGAGGGTGAAGCCACGGAGAAACACGCGTTCGAAATGAAAATTCTCATTATGGGAATTTGAACTCTGAACTTCTTGTCCAGAAGCTGATGTCTTACATCTAGACCACTCAGTTCCCGACGGAAGCAGTTACCTCCTCATGACCACTTCCACTGCTGACAATTGACGCTCCATCAGTAAAACTACTGCCTCAAAGTAACGTTAACAACGTAGTATTACTGCAAATTGAAAGAAATGCTTTAAAAAAAAAAATGAATTGTTCCACGCGAGATTTTTATTTATCGTGGAGAAAGCACTAATGTTATAAAATATTCAATAGTGGAAGTAGAAATAATTATTATAACTGAAAGCAAAAAAATAATTAAAGAATTCTATGAACGCTTTCATTGCTTTTTCACGTTTACTTGTTTGTATTTCTGTATGTGTGTGTGTGTGTATCGACGTCTGTGAACGTATTTTAGGAATAAAAACGTATTTTCATTTCTCTTTTGATGTATTTTTCATATGAAAACGTCCATTTTCGCTGTCACTTTAAAGAGTTGATTGTGCATCATCATTTTGCCATCCACTTATGCTTATAATGTTTGCAGTAACCATAGCAACAATGCTGATGAAAGTGGCACTAATGGCAATTTGGAGAATCACTTTAATTACTGGATCGCTTTATCTTGTGTGAAAGTCTTTACCCGATCTATTTCCGTGCCGGACACGACGTTTCGTTAAAACAAAACACCTCTAAATAGAAACGAGAGCACCAGAGTCCTTGTGTTGAGTCAGTCCTGGAGAAAGCCATGAATCAAGTCGGACAGGGCGGCAGACAAAGTTAGAAGGACGACACACAATAAATTCTACGCCTTTCTTTCACGACCTCCCGGCATCTGGTTGGCCGACATCGATCTGCCTGTGGTGGGGGCTCAATCGACGGTTCCCAAACTGATTTAACGAGAAACATTTGCTCTCATCGATTCCTTATTCTACGTCATTATTCTTGCTGTCATTTAGTTTCATCATTTGATCTTAAAAAACCTCCTATTTATATAATACTTGGTTTGAATAATGGATGAATTAAAAACAAACGAGGGAATTAGAGAAATCGCTAATCAACCACCAATATCTTCAGTAATCAAGAACAGACGAAGGACATGTGATGAGAAGAGATAATAACCGAATCGCAAAGCAAGCCCTCATGTGGGAAACAACAGGTAGGAGGAAAAGTGGCTGAGCCAAAGAAACACTGAGAAAAACATTGATCAGAGAAGCAAAGCAGCAGGAATTGGCTCCCTCAATACGATTGAAATGCTTGCACAGACCAGAGACAAATGGCGAGATTTGATAAATGTTTATTGCAAGGATTGAGACTGCTAGAAAGAAAATTTAGAAAAAAAAAGAGAAAGAGTGTATGTAGGTCTAGATTATGTATCGGGAACGGCTCGGAATGTCAATAAATAGATTTATATAAACTTGTCAACACCTACTGATACATTCATCTTTGGTGCTGTGAGCTTCTACTCATAATTTTATTTTTTTTTTTTTTTTTTGTAATCATAAATTCATCCTACCATCTCATGACACTTGTCCTGTCCGATCTCGTATGTTTATAATCTTGTCATCGCATTATACTCAATGTAATAATAAACAGACTCGAGCGAGCAACTTGATACCATCAACACAGTCTAATCACTCTCTATGCACTCTACGTTTTATCATTCTCTTTTGCTCTACATTTATCATTATCATTCTCTTGTACTCTACATTTATCATTATCATTCTCTTGTACTCTACATTTATCATTATCATTCTCTTCTGCTCTACATTTATCATTATCATTCTCTTGTACTCTACATTTATCATTATCATTCTCTTGTGCTCTACATTTATCATTATCATTCTCTTGTACTCTACATTTATCATTATCATTCTCTTGTACTCTACATTTATCATTATCATTCTCTTGTACTCTACATTTATCATTATCATTCTCTTGTACTCTACATTTATCATTATCATTCTCTTGTGCTCTACATTTATCATTATCATTCTCTTGTACTCTACATTTATCATTATCATTCTCTTGTACTCTACATTTATCATTATCATTCTCTTGTACTCTACATTTATCATTATCATTCTCTTGTGCTCTACATTTATCATTATCATTCTCTTGTACTCTACATTTATCATTATCATTCTCTTGTACTCTACATTTATCATTATCATTCTCTTGTACTAAAATCTTATCCCATTCAATACAAATGTACCGTTCTTTTAGTTATCCAAGCACTGCAAACATATTCTCTTCACTTACTTGTACAATAAACATATTCTCTTCACTTACTTGTACAATAAACATATTCTCTTCACTTACTTGTACAATAAACATATTCTCTTCACTTACTTGTACAATAAACATATTCTCTTCACTTACTTGTACAATAAACACATTCTCTTCACTTACTTGTAAAATAAACATATTCTCTTCACTTACTTGTACAATAAACATATTCTCTTCACTTACTTGTACAATAAACACATTCTCTTCACTTACTTGTAAAATAAACATATTCTCTTCACTTACTTGTACAATAAACACATTCTCTTCACTTACCTGTACAATAAACATATTCTCTTCACTTACTTGTACAATAAACACATTCTCTTCACTTACCTGTAAAATAAACATATTCTCTTCACTGACTTGTACAATAAATATATTCTCTACCACTCTCTCATCATCATCATCATCATCATCATCATCATCATCATCATCATCATCATCATCATCAAGTACCATGCCCGCTGGCGTAGGTAATCATGTCTCTCCACAACTTTCGATCTCGACCGCTATTTATCATTTCTGTTCTTGACCTTCTACCAAGCCATTCTCTTTCTCTTAAGCTGTCTGGTATCTTTTATCTTTGCTCCCCTCTATCTCTTCGTCCCTCAATTTTCCCAGTTGTTACAATATATTCCATCTGTTCCCTTCTCATTGCTTGGCCAAAATATGATGGTTGTTTCTTCCTAATATTGGAAATTAGCTCTTTCTTTTGATTTGGTGTCTTTTAGAACGTTTTCATTTCTCTTCTTATCTATCCATGGTATTCTAAATATTCTTCTGTAAACCCACATTTCTATAGCCTTCAGTGATTTTCTTGTATATTGTCCTATTGTCCATGATTCACATCCATATTTAAAGACTGGCTCTACATAACATTTAAGAACTCTATTTTTATCACTCTCTAGATACAATAAACTTATTCTTATCATTCTAAAGGTATCAGTGAATAATTGTTATCACACTTTAGGTAGTATAAATATTGACTTAACACTCTTTAGGTACAAGAAACATTGACTTATTGATGTAAACACTAGACCTAACAGTAGGAGACACTAACAGAAGAGCAATATACCATAGTTTCCCCTTGACGCTAAAATCCAAATAAGGAAGGAAAGAAACAAAGAAATAAGGGGGGGGGGAGTATAAAAGACACTGAGAATACTATGGAAAACTAAAAAATAGTAACGAGGATAGTCTAAAATATAACAAGACAAAACAAAGCTTATTACCAACGAAAGATTATTAACAACAAAAGCTTATTAACAACAAAAGCTTATTTAACAAGAAAAAAGCTTATTAACGACAAAAACACCATTACTTGTTTGATCGAATAATGAAAAGGGAATGGCTGTAACATTTTGTGAAAACGAAAATAAAATTGCGGGAAGAGGAGACAGAAGTAAACAAGGAATAAAGATACTGGGCTTCTTAAAAGAATGGTAGGTAGTCAACATCAAAATTGATGAACAAGTAGAGAAAAAACAGTGGAGAGAAGGGATCGTGAACGACTACAGATATGGCACGTTATGACGGCTATTCATAAAGAATTGAACACTAGAGAAGTATGTAAGTCACAACTACAGTTTTTGACCGGAGACACAGGAATTGGAAACTATAAAAATAAACCACTGGCTCCCTTCAAAAGGACACCGTGTTGTGCAAAACAATGTCATATAAAATGCAAACTACTTTTTTTCTAGCTTTGTTCGCCTCTATGCTATGCGTCATCTTGTGTAATCTTCCACAATCACAGGCCTGACATTTCCTCCTGCCTAGACCCCGCCACCCCCCTTTTTTCACCCTCCCCCACTAAAGCCATCTTTCTTGCTATTAATCCTGACGCCCGCAAATGAACACATTTCCCACTTTAAGAATCATCGAGCTAAACGATATTCAGACGGAATGGCTCTAGGTTAGATCGAATTAGTTTCCTTAGTGCTTTGAAATGGCATCTCACGAGCACATGATGATGTGACTAGTATTAAATCAAGAGAAGTTGGAAAGTAACTAACAGACTGGTGAATACATCAGCTTATTAAACTCATTTGCTTATTGAATACATTTATATCAAAGCGCAGAATCGTTAAGTCACAGATTGTGTAATGTTGTATTATTCGATATCAGGCACCGGTAGATATGGCGTGTACAAAGTGGCATTAGTTATCGCTGGATATCATTGGTTTATCTCATCCCTATGATAACGTCACGAAAAAGTCTCAACTCTATGATAACGTCATGAAAAAGTCTCATCCCTATGATAACGTCATGAAAAAATCTCAACTTTATGATAACGTCATGAAAAGTCTCATCCCTATGATAACGTCATGAAAAAGTCTCAACTTTATGATAACGTCATGAAAAAGTCTCATCCCTATGATAACGTCATGAAAAAGTCTCAACTCTATGACAACGTCATGAAAAAGTCTCATCCCTAAGATAACGTCATGAAAAAGTCTCAACTCTATGATAACGTCATGAAAAAGTCTCATCCCTATGATAACGTCATGAAAAAGTCTCAACTTTATGATAACGTCATGAAAAAGTCTCATCCCTATGATAACGTCATGAAAAAGTCTGAACTCTATGACAACGTCATGAAAAAGTCTCATCCCTATGATAACGTTATGAAAAAGTCTCAACTCTATGATAACGTCATGAAAAAGTCTCATCCCTATGATAACGTCATGAAAAAGTCTCAACTCTATGATAACGTCATGAAAAAGTCTCAACTCTATGATAACGTCATGAAAAGTCTCATCCCTATGATAACGTCATGAAAAAGTCTCAACTCTATGATAACGTCATGAAAAAGTCTCATCCCTATGATAACGTCATGAAAAAGTCTGAACTCTATGACAACGTCATGAAAAAGTCTCATCCCTATGATAACGTTATGAAAAAGTCTCAACTCTATGATAACGTCATGAAAAAGTCTCATCCCTATGATAACGTCATGAAAAAGTCTCAACTCTATGATAACGTCATGAAAAAGTCTCAACTCTATGATAACGTCATGAAAAGTCTCATCCCTATGATAACGTCATGAAAAAGTCTCAACTCTATGATAACGTCATGAAAAAGTCTTATCCCTACGATAACGTCATGAAAAAGTCTTATCCCTATGATAACGTCAAGAAAAAGTCTTATCCCTATGATAACGTCATGAAAAAGCCTCAACCCTATGATAACGTCATGAAAAAGCCTCAACCCTATGATAACGTCATGAAAAGCTGCAAAAGTTTCTTCTTTTATTTCGGGTTTCACGTCCGTGACCAAAATAATAGGAAGATAAATCTATAGCCATTAACTGCTGCCCTTTCATTCTTAGCTTAGCTCTTCAATCTCTCAGCTTTAATGTAATTTTCTTCTCACTATTTCTCTGTTCATTTCTCACATTACAACATCTTTCTTTTTCTAAAACCTTCTCCTCTTTTCTATCTCACATTCATCTCTTCTATTTTTTTTTCTTACTTTTTCTTACTCGAGTCTCTTTTTAAATTTGTCTCTTCCTTTTCTACCTATTTTACTTCATCTTACTTTTCTCCTCTTCTTTATTTTCTCTTTCTCCATCGATATCTCTAACGTGTCATACCAATATATATATTGTCGTTGTTTAATTCTACTTCGTCATCATATATATATATATCTTTTTCTTATTATTTACCGACATCATCGTTTTCGTTTTCTTCTTCTTCTACTACTCATCTCTCTCTCTCTCTCTCTCTCTCTCACTCTCTCTCTATCGTTCTTCCGATCTTCCTTAAATTGCAACTTCCATTATTCATCATCATCATGTGTCATACCGGTTGGCGTAGGTGATCATGTCCCTCCACAATCCTCTATCTACAGTGCATCGTATCAGTTCTGTTGTTGACTGTTCTCCATGCCATGACACCAAGCTGTCCAGTATTTTCTCCCTTTGTCGCCCGCGATCTATCTGTCTTTTTATTTTGCCAGTTGTAACCAAGTATTCCAACTTTCCTCTTCTCATGATGTGCCCGAAAAATGTTGATTGCTTCTTTATTAAGATAAAGATAAAGAAAGCAAGAAGCTTATCTCACCTGTTAGCGTGTTGGGTACATTATGTTAGTGCCATCATTTTTTATTGCATTTTGTTGGGGAATGTGGCCAGCACGCGGCTAGTGCAGCATTTCTTTCACTAAAATTCTCAGCTACTCCCCATTTAAGGCTGAGTTAGCCTAGACTCAACCGTTTGAAATCAACTCCGTGCTCCTGTCTTCATTTCCACAAGTTTACTAACAGCTTCGATACCGTCGTTCCTATTGTTTTTCTTTTCTCTTTTCACCGATACCCAAAGGTGTCGTGGTTTTTATCATTTGTCGTTCTTGAGCTGCTCGAACTGTTTGAATTAGTGATTTTCCTTGGTTGTTAATATGTCTCTGTCACTGCATCTATCCATCTTCTTCTAGGTCTTCCGCTTTGTCTTTTTCCATGCATTCTTGAGAAGAACGCCCTTGATGGTGATTGGTGAGGATTCATCCCGACCAGGTGGCCCAACCACTTAAGTTGTTGTTTCAACATATATATTCTTGGCAAGGTTTTATTCCTACCAATTTTTCTTATGGTTTCATTTGGTGTTCTATCTCTTCTTGTGTTGTTTGTTACTTTTCTCAAGCATCGCATCTCACATGTATTAATCTTTCTTAAATGTGATTTGTTCCTATTGTTAATATATAGTTTTTTTGTTTTTGTTTTCATTTTGAGGTTTTTGTATAAAAATGAAAATATAAAGGTTCCCTCCCTTGCTAGGTGTACAGCGAAATCGGATGTTACTGACCAAATTTTTCTTTTGACCATGGCACATTATTGAATAATATGGCCGGTATCACGCCAAGCCGCGTTTACTCCTAAGAAAAGAAGTCTCGTACCCATTTTTATCGTCTGCGTTAACCCCGGAGCCGTGTCGGTGAAAAAAAAATTCGTACTTTTAAGAATCGAATCTGTAGAGGAGGCGAGCTGGGTAACCACTCAGCCGTGGAGGCTCCACATTTGGTATGCTGCACGCAAATGATATATTTAAGTTAATCTTTACCTGATGTGCATATTTCCTATTTGCAACAAGTCAAAAGTTGATTTTCTTCTTTTGTCTCAATCAGTTACCGCTCAGAGCTATGTAAAGGTAAGTGTAAAGGTAAAGGTAAAGTACTAGACATAAATCGGCGTCTTAGCACGCGAGTTTTCACCAATATGTGCTCGGTCACCTATCTAAAGGTGTTCGAAGACTTCTGGATAGTGTCGCTTCAAGCATCGAAACTTACGATGCGAGGCGGCATTCCTCACCTTCCCAGAGTAATACGCTGGTACCCAATTCTGCCAGCGGCTGGGTCGACCGCGGGTGCAATTTTTTTTTTCTAACCACGAGTACAATTCACATTGCTCTCAACGAGAATCGAACATGGGTTATCTGAACGTCGGTAGCCCAGTCGGGTGGTTTTCCCAATATATGTTGACTTCAATGAGTCCAGCCAGTGTGTGGGAGATGCAGCAAATTATCTAACTGATAATAAATCTGGTGAAATGTTTAGTCAAATAAAATAATTAAATTTTTTTTCCCCCTCTCCCTGTAGTTGATAACATCCCACGCCATTCGCGTTCAGACACCGCCTCGTCACATTCCTGGAGTAGTAGAGGTCACTCTGTCCTACAAGTCCAAACAGTTCTGTAAAGGTGCACCTGGAAGATTCGTTTACACAGGTGAGTCTCTGTCTACATTCAGGTATGCATGGTGTGCGTATGCTAGAAACACGTGCTTCGAACACGTATTGATGAATCTGTGGTATGTTATGTTCTTGACACAAACTGTTACTGACACGTCACTTCTTGCTATGACATTCTTCAGCTACTTCCAATGCAGAAATGTGCAAATTATGTTTGCTATTTATTGTTGATGTATTTTGTTTTGCTGACCGTCATTTTGTTTTAGCATAAATGTAACTTGGAGTTGTGTTGTATTCATGTTTAGATTACATACGCGCATATAGTAATATATATATATATATATATATATATATATATATATATATATATATATATATATATATATGCATGCCGAAGTATACGTGCTTCCGAATATACATACACACACTTGTTCTTATATACATACATAGATACATACCTATATATCCCATATGGGATACATACATACATGTACATACACATACATACACATGTACAAACATACACATATATGCATATATATACATATATACATAAGTAGTATACAAGGGTGTATTTGATATTCATTTAGGCGCTAAATTAACAAAGATATATAGTAGGCGCGCGGCGCGCCTAATGTACCGTAGGCGCAGGGGGAGTTAACCGTGACATTTCGTATCGAGGTGTTGACCTCTAGTCCCGGTGACCCCGGAAGTGACGTGTTTATGTTTGGTATAGGCTGACTTTGGTGTACTTGAGCGATAGTGATAGGTTAGTAGATTATACAACATCAGGTTTCTCATAATGAGGTTTCTTCTGGGCGCCTAATGTACTGTAGGCGCAGGGGGAGTTAACTGTAACATTTCGTGTCGGGATGTTGACTGGGGGTGTCTGTCGGCGTGACCTCGGCGCTCCGTATTTTAAAAATTCCGAATTATTTTTTAACTGTGACATTTCGTGTCGGGATGTTGACTGGGGGTGTCTGTCGGCGTGACCTCGGTGCTCCGTATTTTAAAAATTCCGAATTATTTAAAAAAAAAACAGTCTCCATCTGATTCCGAACACGGGTCTACGGCGTGCCGGGCCAGACACTTACCACTATGCTACAGGCGATCACAGAATTAGAGGCTGAATGAGACAGGTGAATCGTGATGCTTTTGTTGGTACCTGACAGCTAGCTAGTAGTAGAGAAAGATTGACCCGCATTTAGGCGCTAAATTAACGAAGATATATATGGCGGCGCCCCGCGCGCATAACGCGTGCGGCGCAGGGGGAGTTAACCGTGATATTTCATGTCGGGATACCCGGTGACCTCTCGTTGACCTCTCAACCTCTCGGCGCCATGGTCGGGGTGAGCTCTCGCCGTATGTATGTCATGTCGAGGTAGTAGACACGTATGTCATGTCATTGTAACAGGCATGTCAATGTAACAGTCATTTCGTTGTAATAGTCATCTCGTTGTAACAGTCACGTGTGTCATGTCGTTTTATCAGAGACGTATGGTATGTCGTTGTAACAGTCATTTCGTTGTAATAGGCATCTCGTTGTAACAGTCACGTATGGCATGTCGTTTTATCAGACACGTATGGTATGTCGTTGTAACAGACATGTTGTTGTATCAGTGATGTCGATGTAGTAGACACGTATGTCATGTCATTGTAACAGGCATGTCAATGTAACAGTCATGTCAATGTAACAGGCATTTCGTTGTAATAGTCATCTCGTTGTAACAGTCACGTATGTCATGTCGTTTTATCAGACACGTATGGCATGTCGTTGTAACAGACATGTCGTTGTATCAGTCATGTTGATGTAGTAGACACGTATGTCATGTCATTGTAACAGTCATGTCAATGTAAAAGTCATGTCAATGTAACAGTCATTTCGTTGTAATAGTCATCTCGTTGTAACAGTCACGTATGTCATGTCGTTTTATCAGAGACGTATGGTATGTCGTTGTAACAGACATGTCGTTGCATCAGTCATGTCGATGTAGTAGACACGTATGTCATGTCGTTGTAACAGACACGTATGGTATGTCGTTGTAACATACATGTCGTTGTATCAGTCATGTCGATGTAGTAGACACGTATGTCATGTCATTGTAACAGTCATGTCAATGTAAAAGTCATGTCAATGTAACAGTCATTTCGTTGTAATAGTCATCTCGTTGTAACAGTCACGTATGTCATGTCGTTTTATCAGAGACGTATGGTATGTCGTTGTAACAGACATGTCGTTGCATCAGTCATGTCGATGTAGTAGACACGTATGTCATGTCGTTGTAACAGACACGTATGGCATGTCGTTGTAACATACATGTCGTTGTATCAGTCATGTCGATGTAGTAGACACGTATGTCATGTCATTGTAACAGTCATGTCAATGTAACAGTCATGTCAATGTAACAGTCATTTCGTTCCAATAGTCATCTCGATGTAACAGTCACGTATGTCATGTCGTTTTATCAGAGACGTAGGGTATGTCGTTGAAACGGACATGTCGTTGCATCAGTCATGTCGATGTAGTAGACACGTATGTCATGTCGTTGTAGCAGACACGTATGGTATGTCGTTGTAACAGACATGTCGTTGTATCAGGCATGTTGATGTAGTAGACACGTATGTCATGTCATTGTAACAGTCATGTCAATGTAACAGTCATGACAATGTAACAGGCATTTCTTTTGTAATAGTCATCTCGTTGTAACAGTCACGTATGTCATGTCGTTTTATCAGACACGTACGGTATATCGTTGTAGCAGACATGTCGTTGCATCAGGCATGTCGATGTAGTAGACACGTATGTCATGTCATTGTAACAGTCATGTCAATGTAACAGTCATTTCGTTGTAATAGGCATCTCTTTGTAACAGACACGTTTTGTCATGTCGTTTTATCAGACACGTATGGTATGTCGTTGTAACAGACATGTCGTTGTATCAGTCATGTCGATGTAGTAGATACGTATGTCATGTCATTGTAACAGTCATGTCAATGTAACAGTCTTGTCAATGTAACAGTCATTTCGTTGTAATAGTCATCTCGTTGTAACAGGCACGTATGTCATGTCGTTTTATCAGAGACGTATGGTATGTCGTTGTAACAGACATGTCGTTGTATCAGTCATATCGATGTAGTAGACACGTATGTCATGTCATTGTAACAGTCCTGTCAATGTAACAGTCATGTCAATGTAACAGTCATTTCGTTGTAATAGTCATCTCGTTGTAACAGTCACGTATGGCATGTCGTTTTATCAGACACGTATGGCATGTCGTTGTAACAGACATGTCGTTGTATCAGTCATGTCGACGTAGTAGACACGTATGTCATGTCATTGTAACAGTCATGTCAATGTAACAGTCATGTCAATGTAACAGTCATTTCGTTGTAATAGTCATCTCGTTGTAACAGTCACGTATGTCATGTCGTTTTATCAGAGACGTATGGTTTGTCGTTGTAACAGACATGTCGTTGCATCAGGCATGTCGATGTAGTAGACACGTATGTCATGTCGTTGTATGGTATGTCGTTGTAACAGACATGTCGTTGTATCAGGCATGTCGATGTAGTAGACACGTATGCCATGTCATTGTAACAGTCATGTCAATGTAACAGTCATGACAATGTAACAGGCATTTCGTTGTAATAGTCATCTCGTTGTAACAGTCACGTATGTCATGTCGTTTTATCAGATACGTATGACATGTCGTTGTAACATACATGTCGTTGTATCAGTCATGTCGATGTAGTAGACACGTATGTCATGTCATTGTAACAGGCATGTCAATGTAACAGTCATGACAATGTAACAGGCATTTCGTTGTAATAGTCATCTCGTTGTAACAGTCACGTATGGCATGTCGTTTTATCAGAGACGTATGGTATGTCGTTGTAACAGACATGTCGTTGCATCAGTCATCTCGATGAAGTAGACACGTATGTCATGTCGTTGTAACAGACACGTATGGTATGTCGTTGTAACAGACATGTCGTTGTAGCAGGCATGTCGATGTAGTAGACACCTATGGCATGTCATTGTAACAGTCATGTCAATGTAACAGTCATTTCGTTGTAATAGTCATCTCGTTGTAACAGACACGTATGTCATGTCGTTTTATCAGACACGTATGGTATGTCATTGTAACAGACATGTCGTTGTATCAGTCATGTCGATGTAGTAGACACGTATGTCATGTCATTGTAACAGTCATGTCAAAGTAACAGTCATGTCAATGTAACAGTCATTTCGTTGTAATAGTCATCTCGTTGTAACAGTCACGTATGTCATGTCGTTTTATCAGACACGTATGGTATGTCGTTGTAACAGACATGTCGTTGTATCAGTCATGTCGATGTAGTAGACACGTATGTCATATCATTGTAACAGTCATGTCAATGTTACAGTCATGTCAATATAACAGTCATTTCGTTGTAATAGTCATCTCGTTGTGACAGTCACGTATGTCATGTCGTTTTATCAGAGACGTATGGTATGTCGTTGTAACAGACATGTCGTTGTATCAGTCATGTCGATGTAGTAGACACGTATGTCATGTCATTGTAACAGTCATGTCAATGTAACAGTCATTTCGTTGTAATAGTCGGCTCGTTGTAACAGACACGTTGGTCACCAGTACAATGAGTATTCTGTTATTGGATCATAGGTCACAATCTATTTTTAGTAACTAATCAGGTATTGCATCAGAGATCAAAATCTATTTTTAGTAACTCAACATCCCCATTATAGGGGAACTGAGTAACACCATCTCTTTTTGCTCCAGCATTGAAATCTGAAATTTTCACAAAAAGAGATGGTGTTACTCAGTTCCCCTATAATGGGGATGTTGAGTTACTAAAAATAGATTTTGATCTGTGATGCAATACCTGATTAGTTACTAAAAATAGATTGTGACCTATGATCCAATAACAGAATACTCATTGTACTGGTGACCAACGTGTCTGTTACAACGAGCCGACTATTACAACGAAATGACTGTTACATTGACATGACTGTTACAATGACATGACATACGTGTCTACTACATCGACATGACTGATACAACGACATGTCTGTTACAACGACATACCATACGTCTCTGATAAAACGACATGACATACGTGACTGTTACAACGAGATGACTATTACAACGAAATGACTGTTATATTGACATGACTGTTACATTGACATGACTGTTACAATGATATGACATACGTGTCTACTACATCGACATGACTGATACAACGACATGTCTGTTACAACGACATACCATACGTGTCTGATAAAACGACATGACATACGTGACTGTTACAACGATATGACTATTACAACGAAATGCCTGTTACATTGTCATGACTGTTACATTGACATGACTGTTACAATGACATGCCATAGGTGTCTACTACATCGACATGCCTGCTACAACGACATGTCTGTTACAACGACATACCATACGTGTCTGTTACAACGACATGACATACGTGTCTACTACATCGACATGACTGATGCAACGACATGTCTGTTACAACGACATACCATACGTCTCTGATAAAACGACATGCCATACGTGACTGTTACAACGAGATGACTATTACAACGAAATGCCTGTTACATTGTCATGACTGTTACATTGACATGCCTGTTACAATGACATGACATACGTGTCTACAACATCGACATGACTGATACAACGACATGTATGTTACAACGACATGTCATACGTATCTGATAAAACGACATGACATACGTGACTGTTACAACGAGATGACTATTACAACGAAATGCCTTTTACATTGTCATGACTGTTACATTGACATGACTGTTACAATGACATGACATACGTGTCTACTACATCGACATGCCTGATACAACGACATGTCTGTTACAACGACATACCATACAAAGACATGACATACATGTCTACTACATCGACATGCCTGATGCAACGACATGTCTGTTACAACGACATACCATACGTCTCTGATAAAACGACATGACATACGTGACTGTTACAACGAGATGACTATTACAACGAAATGACTGTTACATTGACATGACTGTTACATTGACATGACTGTTACAATGACATGACATACGTGTCTATTACGTCGACATGACTGATACAACGACATGTCTGTTACAACGACATGCCATACGTGACTGTTACAACGAGATGACTATTACAACGAAATGACTGTTACATTGACATAACTGTTACATTGACAGGACTGTTACAATGACATGACATACGTGTCTACTACATCGATATGACTGATACAACGACATGTCTGTTACAACGACATACCATACGTCTCTGATAAAACGACATGACATACGTGCCTGTTACAACGAGATGACTATTACAACGAAATGACTGTTACATTGACATGACTGTTACATTGACAGGACTGTTACAATGACATGACATACGTGTCTGATAAAACGACATGCCATACGTGACTGTTACAACGAGATGACTATTACAACGAAATGACTGTTACATTGACATGACTGTTACATTGACAGGACTGTTACAATGACATGACATACGTGTCTACTACATCGATATGACTGATACAACGACATGTCTGTTACAACGACATACCATACGTCTCTGATAAAACGACATGACATACGTGCCTGTTACAACGAGATGACTATTACAACGAAATGACTGTTACATTGACAAGATTGTTACATTGACATGACTGTTACAATGACATGACATACGTATCTACTACATCGACATGACTGATACAACGACATGTCTGTTACAACGACATACCATACGTGTCTGATAAAACGACATGACATACGTGTCTGTTACAAAGAGATGCCTATTACAACGAAATGACTGTTACATTGACATGACTGTTACAATGACATGACATACATGTCTACTACATCGACATGACTGATACAACGACATGTCTGTTACAACGATATACCGTACGTGTCTGATAAAACGACATGACATACGTGACTGTTACAACGAGATGACTTTTACAACGAAATGCCTGTTACATTGACATGACTGTTACATTGACATGACTGTTACAACGACATGACATACGTGTCTACTACATCGACATGACTGATGCAACGACATGTCTGTTACAACGACATGCCATACGTCTCTGATAAAACGACATGACATACGTGACTGTTACAAGGAGATGACTATTACAACGAAATGCCTGTTACATTGTCATGACTGTTACATTGACATGACTGTTACAATGACATGACATACGTGTCTACTACATCGACATGCCTGATACAACGACATGTCTGTTACAACGACATACCATACGTGTCTGTTACAACGACATGACATACGTGTCTACTACATCGACATGACTGATGCAACGACATGTCTGTTACAACGACATACCATACGTCTCTGATAAAACGACATGACATACGTGTCTGTTACAACGAGATGACTATTACAACGAAATGACTGTTACATTGACATGACTTTTACATTGACATGACTGTTACAATGACATGACATACGTGTCTACTACATCAACATGACTGATACAACGACATGTCTGTTACAACGACATGCCATACGTGTCTGATAAAACGACATGACATACGTGACTGTTACAACGAGATGACTATTACAACGAAATGCCTGTTACATTGACATGACTGTTACATTGACATGCCTGTTACAATGACATGACATACGTGTCTACTACATCGACATCACTGATACAACAACATGTCTGTTACAACGACATACCATACGTGTCTGATAAAACGACATGCCATACGTGACTGTTACAACGAGATGCCTATTACAACGAAATGACTGTTACAACGACATACCATACGTCTCTGATAAAACGACATGACACACGTGACTGTTACAACGAGATGACTATTACAACGAAATGACTGTTACATTGACATGCCTGTTACAATGACATGACATACGTGTCTACTACCTCGACATGACATACATACGGCGAGAGCTCACCCCGACCATGGCGCCGAGAGGTTGAGAGGTCAACGAGAGGTCACCGGGTATCCCGACATGAAATATCACGGTTAACTCCCCCTGCGCCGCACGCGTTATGCGCGCGGAGCGCCGCCATATATATCTTCGTTAATTTAGCGCCTAAATGCGGGTCAATCTTTCTCTACTACTAGCTAGCTGTCAGGTACCAACAAAAGCATCACGATTCACCTGTCTCATTCAGCCTCTAATTCTGTGATCGCCTGTAACATAGTGGTAAGTGTCTGGCCTGGCACGCCGTAGACCCGTGTTCGGAATCAGATGGAGACTGTTTTTTTTAAATAATTCGGAATTTTTAAAATACGGAGCGCCGAGGTCACGCCGACAGACACCCCCAGTCAACATCCCGACACGAAATGTCACAGTTAAAAAATAATTCGGAATTTTTAAAATACGGAGCGCCGAGGTCACGCCGACAGACACCCCCAGTCAACATCCCGACACGAAATGTTACAGTTAAC
Source organism: Megaustenia siamemsis (assembly GCA_032433765.1). Classification (NCBI taxonomy): domain Eukaryota; kingdom Metazoa; phylum Mollusca; class Gastropoda; order Stylommatophora; family Ariophantidae; genus Megaustenia; species Megaustenia siamemsis. The sequence goes on along the minus strand of JAVIAB010000092.1, from coordinate 62,638,914 downwards.
TCCCCCTGCGCCTACAGTACATTAGGCGCCCAGAAGAAACCTCATTATGAGAAACCTGATGTTGTATAATCTACTAACATATCACTATCGCTCAAGTACACCAAAGTCAGCCTATACCAAACATAAACACGTCACTTCCGGGGTCACCGGGACTAGAGGTCAACACCTCGATACGAAATGTCACGGTTAACTCCCCCTGCGCCTACGGTACATTAGGCGCGCCTCGCGCCTACTATATATCTTTGTTAATTTAGCGCCTAAATGATTATCAAATACACCCTTGTATACTACTTACATACACATCATATATATCTTATACATACAAACATACACATACATACATACATACAAGCGTACACACATAAATACACTATACATACATACACACATACATGCGTACATGCGTGCGTGCATACATACATACATACATTCATACATACATACATACATACATACATACATACATACATACATACATACATACATACATACATACATACATACATACATACATACATACATACATACATACATACATACATACATACGCACATACGTACATACATACATACATACATACGTACATACATACATACATACATACATACATACACATATATGCATATATACATACCCATCATATATATCTTATACATACAAACATACACATACATACAGACATACAAGCGTACACACATAAATACACCATACATTCATACATACATACACACATACATACATGCGTACATGCGTGCGTGCATACATACATACATACATACGTATATACGTACATACATACGTACATACATACATACATACATACATACATACATACATACATACATACATACATACATACATACATACATACATACATACATACATACATACATACATACATACATACATACATTCATACATACATACACATAATATGTCTATGTGCTTACCCTATGTCTCCTACCTACATGGATAACGTTTCAATACTGGAGCATGTAAGTAGCTCGCAACTCTACCATACCACGCATATTGTATAACGTATTTCCCCATTAAAAAAAAAAAATGGCAACATAAGCCAGCAGTCTCGTATAAATCATAGAATGCCTTGCCACATTAGCTCGGCGAACAAAATTAGAACTATTTTAGAATTTTCATGAAAAATAGAAAGATAAAAATAAGGCCAAAAAAGGTATAAATTTAATGCATGACATCAAATGTAACGTATTTAATTGACATTTATGTCCATTTATGAACGCTTATGCCCAGGGCAGTATCATTCATAGAGTTGATATCGTGATACCCATGTAATGAAAAATAAATAGGTTGTAGTGGACGGCCAGATGCTTGAAACCGGCGCCCCTGGTCCTCTACTGCCAATCATGGATTCAAATTTGTCTGGGTTGTAGGAATATCTTTGAGCGCGACTTATCACAGGCTTTCATGGACAGGAATTCATCACTCGGTGACCCTGGTATATCCCATCGATCCTGCCCCGATATCTCGGCCCCATCGGTCCCTGCACGCCTCGTGGGAGTCCCATGGGAGCCATTACTCGCTGGAAGAGTCGTCATCTTAACACGGGGCAGATTGGGAGAGCAAGCTGGAAGTAACGGCCCTGCTCTATGGAATATCTGAATTATTGATACTACAAATACACACAGTCTTACAGCGGTCGACAAACTGCCCTGTACGATTTTCCTACAGGAATATTTCTGTATTTCGCTGCGGCGTGCAGGATAGGCATGTAGATTATCCAGATAAATATAAATTCTGGTGACTTCTTTATGGCTAAATATATTTTCGGGACAAAAGTTAGGTGTTGCAGTTGTATTACTGAGGGAAGTAGTATTTTTGAGGGGAGCGGTTGTGTTAGTGATGGAAGCAGTTGTGTTACTGAGGGAAGCAGTTGTGTTACTGAGAGAAGCAGTTGTGTTACTGAGGGAAGCAGTTGTGTTACTGAGAGAAGCAGTTGTGTTACTGAGGGAAGCAGTTGTGTTTTTGAGGGAAGCAGTTGTGTTACTGAGGGAAGCAGTTGTGTTTTTGAGGGAAGCAGTTGTGTTACTGAGGGAAGCAGTTGTTTTATTGAGGGAAGCAGTAGTGTTATTGAGGGAAACAGTTGTATAACTGAGGGAAGCGTTTGTGTTACTGAGGGAAGCGGTCGTGTTACTGAGAGAAGCAGTTGTGTTTTTGAGGGAAGCAGTTGTGTTATTGAGGGAAGCAGTAGTGTTATTGAGGGAAGCAGTTTTATTACTGAGGGAAGCGGTTGCACAGCCTGTGCAGTTGTTTACGAAACATCTTGAACTTAAACAGTAGCACTAGAGAACACATAGAACAAGGTATACATCTTTTAATGACTTCGTATTTTATTCTTGTTACCAAGCTCTGGTTCATATGCAACCTTTCTTCTTTTCTATTACAATTTGACTGGAATTCTTATTACTGGGCATACAACGATTAGTTCTAGTAACTCAAGTCTAGTTATCCTAAAACTTAGTTTTAGTACTCCACTGCGGATCAACCCAACACTTAGTTCCAGTACCCCCTCTCAACTATGATCAAACCAACACTTAGTTCTAGTACTCCCTCTCAACTATGATCAACCCAACACTTAGTTCTAGTACTTCCTCTCAATTACGATCAACTCAACACTTACTTCTAGTACTCTCAACTATGATCAACCCAACACTTGGTTCTAGTGCTCCCTCTCAACTATGATCAACCCAACACTTAGTTCTAGTACTCCCTCTCAACTATGATCAACCCAACACTTAGTTCTAGTACTTCCTCTCAACTATGATCAAACCAACTCTAAATTCTAGTAGTCTCACCTACGATCAACCCAACACTTAGTTCTAGTACTTCCTCTCAACTATGATCAAACCAATTCTAAATTCTAGTAGTCTCACCTACGATCAACCCAACACTTAGTTCTAGTACTTCCTCTCAACTATGATCAAACCAACTCTAAATTCTAGTAGTCTCACCTACGATCAACCCAACACTTAGTTCTAGTACTTCCTCTCAACTATGATCAAACCAACTTTAAATTCTAGTAGTCTCACCTACGATCAACCCAACATTTAGTTCTAGTACTTTTTTCAACTACGATCAACCCAACATTTAGTTTTAGTACTCTCAACCCAACATTTAGTTCTAGTACTACTCTCAGTTAACTTAAGCAGCAGGGGTGTACTCTGCTGATTTCCTTCACTGACAGTTAATGAGGCCAATGCAAGCCTTTAAATACCGGCTGCTGTAATGACATGGATGACGAATTACGGATCTATCAATGAAGATGATTTTATACTGGATGTATCTGTCGAAGCTGTAGTTTCTGAATAGAATCATTTATCAATCCCTCCGTTTCAGACCTGTAATTCTTTCGTATTTCGTACCATATCAGCCTGAAAATTAGCTACAACACTGCTCAGGTTATCAGGATTGATTCAGCAAGATCAAATTAATGTTCCGTAACTTAAAATGGACGAGTAACATCAAAAGATGGACAAGTCAATCTATGTCAGCCTGCACCATCAAAGCAAGAAACAGAGTAGAATGGTGATCCATGGTAGCCAACCTTCGTTGCGGAGAAGGCACACGATGATGATAATGAACTTAAAATGAATTAAGCGAGTGAAGTGCTTCTTCGTGTACTAGGCCACAGTATTTGGAGGTGGAGAGTCGATGCTTTCCTCGCTGTTATTACTTTTCCTCGACTACGTGACCAAAGAAAGCATTGTGTATCAACTATGTTATATCAGAGCCCTAAGTAGTTTTCAAACCCGATTTCATTATTTCGCCACGCTGGCACGTTGCTTCAACGCTACTGACTCTGACGTGCATCAGCAGCGATTTTCTAACATCTTTAGTTTATTTTTTAACCTTCTTTCCTGGCTATGATGTGATCATATATCGAATTATTTCAAAGATTGAGTGTGAGTACAACTGAAATAAAAAAAAAAAATTATCTTCCTATGATCAGTCTGTATCACCATCAAGGGCGTTCTTCTCGAGAATGCATGGCAAAAAGACCAAGAGGAAGACCTAGAAGAAGATGGATAGATGCAGTGACAGAGACATGTAACAATAAAGGAAAATCACTAATTCAGACAGTTCGAGCAGCGCAAGAACGACAATGATATAAACCACGACACCTTTTATGTATCAGTGAGAAAGAGATAATGAGAAAGAAGATCAGTCTGTTTTACCATTCACGACACATGATGTCAATGCTCACAGACACAAAGTCTTAAATGGAGCAACATATAACGACAGCCTCACCAAATAAGGGCTTCTACTGGGTCTGGGTGTCCGAGAGTTAAGACGTCGACCCCTAGAGAAGACGATCCCGAGATCGATTCCCACTACAGGCGGTGAAAACAACAAAAATCGAATCCGTGACTTTACTCTCACCTGGTCTCTGGGTAGTGAGATCCGATCTCTAGTCCTCTCGGAAAAGGGCGAAGGAAAAAAACAGAAGGCCCCGTGTACATTCTGCGTACGTTAAAGAACCCTTGGCAGCTGGAAATTGAAAAGAGTGGGTCAAAATTAATAGGAAAAAGCTGCCCAAAAAGTTGAAACTCTCGACGATAAAAATATGAGAGTAGCTCTAAAGTCGGAGAAAGTCTGCCTGTATGGGAGTGGACATTGAGCTGCCAGTGTCAACAATTGGACAAAGGGATATTCACGCAAAATTAAGTCCCTCGAGTCTTCGCTAGATATACAAACTTTCGAATGCAGACAATCAAGGACTCTAGCAGCAGACAGTATGTTCTTAATCAAAAGATGTATGATTATGATGTATGCGCTTCAACATAATCTAGAAGATCCTATCTGAATTGAACAGAACGCGTATACCATAAGCAAGCCCCCAAAATACCCAAATAAAAATCAAAGAGCTGCATATTTTGTGAGGAATACACATATACTCAGAGATAATTCCGTCGAACGTTCTAGCTTGCAGACACCTTTCACACTAATCGATCGATTTTATGGTTGATCCCCTGCCTCAAGAGTCTCCCAGTATTAATCCATCGTCACCTGCCGACGAATGTAATCAGATCACGTCTAAGACAAACAAAGCTCAATTCGTTTCCCTGGGGTTCCAGCAACACTTTCCCTTGTTTTTGGGGTCAAAGATGCATTAAGGTTAAAGAGGAACGAAGACGAGGTTCTCGATTCACGTAGACGGGACTCCCACTTCCCGTAAACCCGGTTCTTTAGATCTACATGTATTTAGATACTTAATATGGAAGTCACGTTCTTTAAAACTAAAACAAAATTTACATATTGTTTATAATTATATCGGTAGCCACAATAGCTCAGTAGTTAGTGAACTAGACTACAAAGGACAAGGGGTAGGGTTCAATCCCAAACGACGGCTTCCGGTTCATCCAGCCTTTAATGGGTACCGGATTTTTTTCTGGGAAAGTGAAATGGCACGGTCGTAATATCGACCACATCACCCAAAAAAATCATGTGCCGAAGGTCTGTAAAATTTATGGTCACTAACACCATATTCCCTATACGCCACTTGGCGTGACGGGGTACTTTACTTTTTTTTTTTTTTATTATAATTATATCATTAAAAAAAAAATAAAAGTAGAAGAAAAATATAACCCGCACTGCGCGAACATACGTCATCAAAATACACGTGTCTCTGACCCCCTTGGTTCAATTCTAAACGAAAAGGCTTCGAGGTCTCTAAGAAGTAAGGATCATGAATGTAGGCCCAATGCCGAAATATGGCAACTTTAAAAAAATGTTAGGCCCAGGCCGCTACATGACCGTGGTTGAAGTTGAGCACTGATTTAGTTAAAACAAATATGCTTCTCGGTAACAGAAATAAATAAATATACGTGTTTTTGATGGAAACAACATTGCGTGTGTTATTAACTGAAATAAATATTATATATATATATATATATATATATCTGCGATCAGTCAGATATATATATATCCTTGACTGAAACAGACACATATATGCTTGATTGAAATAGATAGATATAATTGACTGAAACAAAAACCATGAACTTACAAAAAAAGTGTATCAGCGAGACAAATAGACCTGTCCTTGATTAAGAAGAAATAGTCGTGTCCTTGACCTCGAACAAATATTCGTGCCCTTGACTGGAGTAAATGGAATTTGTCCAACACTGGAAGAAATAGAAACGACATTTGAAGTGACGATGAATGCACCAATCAGTTGAAATGCCAAGTCTCGTCTTTGATGTCCACAACCCAGTCACCATGTGTAACACTCGTCAATAACAATCGAACCTACTATGACATATGATTGGCCAGTCTGCAACCAACCGTAGGTTACTTCTTGCAAAACATTTGGAACTAGGTCAGCTATTTGATTGTGACCATTCCCTTGAGAGGGAGAGAGCTAATCACCATGTACTACTCCGCGCATACTTAATATATTTTTCAATTAATCATTGAAATACGAAGTAGCTCGTTCTTTTCTACTTTAATCGCGTCACGAAATCAAGCTATTAATCAAACCATTAAAATAATTAAGTCGATTTAAATTCATGTAAAGTGCTCACAGAGAAATATCAATAACACGGGCTAGGCGAGTCGTAGAGCAATAACTGTTCATAGTAACACACAGTTTGAAACATGCCTAGCTTGGTCTCAACAATAGGTCTTTTAAAGAAGCTGTGGGTTATTCGCTTTATTTTATTTAGCTGGCCATTTCATTACGCCTCTCCGTTTATCCCCGCTTTGTTTCTAAGTGTTCTGTTGCACTGACATCTTCTCATTGTTTATAGATCTTATTTTCTTGTATTCTGTTAAACTGAAATCTTCTCATTGTTTATAGATCTTATTTTCTTGTATTCTGTTAAACTGAAATCTTCTCATTGTTTATAGATCTTATTTTCTTGTGTTCTGTTACACTGAAATCTTCTCATTGTTTATATATCTTATTTTCTTGTATTCTGTTACACTGAAATCTTCTCAATGTCCCCATTGCTTATAGATCTTGTTTTAATGTGTTCTGTCGCAATGAAATCTTCTCATTGTTTATATATCTTATTTTCTTGTATTCTGTCGCACTGAAATCGTCTCAATGTCCCTTTGTTTATAGATCTTCTTTTAATGTGCTCTATCGCACTGAAATCTTCTCATTGTTTATATATCTTATTTTCTTGTATTCTGCTGCACTGAAATCTTCTCATTGTTTATAGATCTTATTTTCATGTATTCTGTTACACTGAAATCTTCTCATTGTTTATAGATCTTATTTTCTTGTATTCTGTTAAACTGAAATCTTCTCATTGTTTATAGATCTTATTTTCTTGTATTCTGTTACACTGAAATCTTCTCATTGTTTATAGATATTATTTTCTTGTATTCTGTTACACTGAAATCTTCTCATTGTACATATATCTTATTTTCTTGTGTTCTGTTACATTGAAATCTTCTCAATGTCACTATTGCTTATAGATCTTGTTTTAACGTGCTCTATCGCACTGAAATATTCTCATTGTTCATATATCTTATTTTCTTGTGTTCTGTCGCACTGAAATCTTCTCATTGTTTATATATCTTTTTTTCTTGTGTTCTGTCGCACTGAAATCTTCTCATTGTTCATATATCTTATTTTCTTGTGTTCTGTCGCACTGAAATCTTCTCAGTGTTCCCCATTGTTTATTGATCTTGTTTTCCGACATTATAAATATCCACTAGGTTAACTCTGAGAACTCCCGAGTATACCTGGAATGTTGGTGCCGGGGCGGGTCCAAAATGAAGAATTTCAAAAGTAAGAACAGTATTCTTGCTTTGGGATTTGAAATATTCTACATCATTGACAACATTCATGTAGGAGTTAAAAATTACAGCGCAAGCGAATACTGACAGCTATGAGTTGTGTATAGAAGCTGCAAATGTTCAAGATAAACACACCAAGAAGAAATAATCATCACTTTTTGGCCATGTTATGAGAAGGGAACAGCTGGAATATATTGTAAAACTGGAAAAATTGAGGGAAGAAGAGATAGAGGGAAGAAAAGAGAAAAAGATACCAGACAGTCTAAGCTTGGCAGAAGGTCAACAACAGAAATGATAAATAACTGTCGAGATAAAAAGTTGTGGAGAGACGTGATCACCTACGCCAACAGACACGGTACTTGATGATGATGATGATGATGAAACACACTAAAGCGCCGGCCGGACAGCCGGTAGTTTTTATTTAAAAGTAAGTCCAACTAGCAAACACAATAGCTTAATGGTTTTTGGTACAAACAGATTTTTCTAAGGGGTGGTTTATCTTAAAGTCTTCTTCTCATTCACTTTATCTTACATACTACTCTCTTTGGTTAAAGCTTCTTCTCATTCACTTTATCATACATACTACTGTCTTTGGTTAAAGCTTCTTCTCATTCACTTTATCTTACATACTACTCTCTCTCTCTCTCTCTCTCTCTCTCTCTTTCTGGTTGAAGCTTCTTTTCATTCACTTTATCGTACATACTGCTCTCTTTGATTAAAGCTTCTTCTCATTCACTTTACCTTACATGCTACTCTCTCTCTCTGGTTCAAGGTTCTTCTCATTCACTTTATCTTACATACTACTCTCTTTGGTTAAAGCTTCTCATTCACTTTATCTTACATACTACTCTCATTGGTTAAATCTTCTTCTCAGTCACTTTATCTTACATATTACTCTCTTTGGTTGAAGCTTCTTCTCATTCACGTTCTCTTACATACTACTACTCTCTCTCTGGTTGAAGCTTCTTCTCATTCACTTTATCTTACATACTACTCTCTTTGGTTAAAGCTTCTTCTCATTCACTTTCTCTTATATACTACTACTACTCTCTCTCTCTCTGGTTGAAGCTTCTTCTCATTCACTTTATCTTAAATACTACTCTCTTTGGTTAAAGCTTCTTCTCATTCACTTTATCTTACATACTACTACTCTCTCTCTCTCTTTCTCTCTCTCTGGTTGAAGCTTCTTCTCATTCACTTTATCTTACATACTACTCTCTGTCTGTCTCTCTCTCTCTCTGGTTGAAGCTTCTTCTCATTCACTTTATCTTACATACTACTCTCTGTCTGTCTCTCTCTCTCTCTGGTTGAAGCTTCTTCTCATTCACTTTATCTTACATACTACTCTCTCTCTCTCTCTCTCTCTGGTTGAAGCTTCTTCTCATTCACTTTATCTTACATACTACTCTCTTTGGTTAAAGCTTCTTCTCATTCACTTTCTCTTACATACTACTACTCTCTCTCTGGTTGAAGCTTCTTCTCATTCACTTTATCTTACATACTACTCTCTTTGGTTAAAGCTTCTTCTCATTCACTTTCTCTTATATACTACTACTACTCTCTCTCTCTCTGGTTGAAGCTTCTTCTCATTCACTTTATCTTAAATACTACTCTCTTTGGTTAAAGCTTCTTCTCATTCACTTTATCTTACATACTACTACTCTCTCTCTCTCTTTCTCTCTCTCTGGTTGAAGCTTCTTCTCATTCACTTTATCTTACATACTACTCTCTGTCTGTCTCTCTCTCTCTCTGGTTGAAGCTTCTTCTCATTCACTTTATCTTACATACTACTCTCTGTCTGTCTCTCTCTCTCTCTGGTTGAAGCTTCTTCTCATTCACTTTATCTTACATACTACTCTCTCTCTCTCTCTCTCTCTGGTTGAAGCTTCTTCTAATTCACTTTATCTTACATACTTCTCTCTCTCTCTCTCTCTCTCTCTCTCTCTCTCTCTCTCTCTCTCTCTGGTTGAAGCTTCTTCTCATTCACTTTATCTTGCATACTACTCTCTTTGGTTAAAGCTTCTTCTCATTCACTCTATCTTACATACTACTCTGTCTCTCTCTCTCTCTCACTGGATACAGCTCCTTCTCATTCACTTTATCTTACATACTACTCTCTTTGGTTAAAGCTTCTTCTCATTCACTTTCTCTTGCATCTACCATCCTGGTTAAAGCTTCATTTTATTCACTTTCTTTTAATATCCTGCCCTCCTGGTTAAAGCTGCTTCTAATTCACTTTCTTTTAATATCCTGCCCTCTCTGGTTCAAGCTTCTTCTCATTCACTTTCGCTTATATTGTACCATCTCTGGTTCAAGCTTCGTCTTGTTCATTTTCTCTAACATCCTACTCTCTTTAGTATCAAGGGAAGTTCACACTTGTTATAGCTTTTCTCTCAGCCTTACCTTTGTTATGCACTACTTTCTTTTCAAACATTAAGTAACGCGTTAAAATTGTCATCTTAAGTGTTAGTATTAATATCATCATTGATCCAGTAATCTTGGAGGATGTTGGAGCTCTCTACATATATTCACAATTTCATTCCAGCCTTCTTGTAATACACTTTCGGCTCAACCTAGAAATGCTTTTCTTTTATTGTTATTTTTGTTTCCCTATTCGCGATTGTGAGTTGCTTTGTGAGATGCTGCGACAGTTAATCCTGGACATTCCCTGATGTTATTCTCCCATGTCTTCCTACGTCTACCTTGCCTTCTCGTGGCAAGGCGCTGTGCCATGGAGTACGGGTTCGATCCTGCTTCGGGCATTATATATTTTTTTTTTTTTTTTTTTTTTTTTTCTGTTGTTGATTATTTGCCATTTTTTCCGAGTGCTGTAAACATACTTCTTCCTCTGATATGATTTGCCTTCGTTAGCCTAGTGCTGTGCTGTGTAAAATAGCCTAAGCAAAACTGATAGATCTTGTACAATGTCCACACCATTTTCGCTCTCTTACCTTTAGGTCTTTAATTGCTCCCGTGGATTGCTAAATTTTACTGCACACACCTGCCCCCCTGCTGACGGGATCTCACGTGATGACTTTCGATACCACGTCATTTCCAGACACTGCGTTCATCTGCCAAATTAAGTACTAGGTTTCCATGTTTCGCTGGCGTATAGAAGTACAGATATCATTACCATTCACAATTAAAAAATATACCTTTGTTATTAAATAGATGTTTTTGCTTATCCATATATGGTTTAGTCTTTCTCAAGGCTGGAACACGTTGCGCTGCATACATTTTAGTGTGTGAGTCTGGCGCTTTTGTGACTAATGTTAACATTTCTTGTTCTTGTGGAAAATCACAGTCCGTGTACTCTAACTATGTTTATTATTATTCTAAAATATTTATTGATCATGCAGGAAGATGTAGCATAAAGCAAGAACTCCGTAGCACCGGCGAGTATATCTCTCAAAGTTTGTAATAAAATTAAAAACATAACAGAAAATTACACTTTGAGTGTTGCTAAGCAGTGTTGACGTTCATCATATCATATTCTATTTTTAATTGGTAAGAGTTCCTTGAAGTGTGAACAGTACACAGTATTAACATTCAGCTATTTTTTTCCTCGTTGCTACTTTAGAATTTGACACACAATGTGAACCATCCTTATATTAAGGGTCGCTGTAGACAAAATTGTGAAATGTAAACGTGATGAAGCAAACCCACAACATGACAAATATGACTATAATATAATTTTTAACTTGATAGGAGCTTCATTAGGGAATAATAGAACAAAGAAGTATGTGTTAGCACTCGGAAAAATTGACAGACAAACAACAATAGAAAAAAACGAAGAACAATATATGGTCCGAAGTGGGATCGAACCCGTACTCAGTGGCACCGCGCCTTGCCACGAGAAGCCGAACGCTTGGCACACTACCACGCAGCCAACTAAAAAATTGGCTATTGCAGTAGTGTCTTACACGATGACGTTCTCAATGACTATAGCATAGGGTAACGATCACAGACCGGAAATAAATTGTATATTTGTACTTTCCTATTAATGCAAGTATCTCCCAGTAGGGCTGAATACTTGTGTTGTAGACAAACATTTATTGGACGAAACAGCACGAATAGTAGTTCCCAGTGATTATATACTGGGTACAAATAATAATACATAAATATTATTATATGGGGAACTTCCGAGGCGATAATAGGGAATAATAGAACAAAGAAGTATGTGTTAGCACTCGGAAAAATTGACAAACAACAATAGAAAAAAACGAAGAACAATATATGGTCCGAAGTGGGATCGAACCCGTACTCAGTGGCACCGCGCCTTGCCACGAGAAGCCGAACGCTTGGCACACTACCACGCAGCCAACTAAAAAATTGGCTATTGCAGTAGTGTCTTACACGATGACGTTCTCAATGACTATAGCATAGGGTAACGATCACAGACCGGAAATAAATTGTATATTTGTACTTTCCTATTAATGCAAGTATCTCCCAGTAGGGCTGAATACTTGTGTTGTAGACAAACATTTATTGGACGAAACAGCACGAATAGTAGTTCCCAGTGATTATATACTGGGTACAAATAATAATACATAAATATTATTATATGGGGAACTTCCGAGGCGATAATAGGGAATAATAGAACAAAGAAGTATGTGTTAGCACTCGGAAAAATTGACAGACAAACAACAATAGACCATATATTGTTCTTCGTTTTTTTCTATTGTTGTTTGTCTGTCAATTTTTCCGAGTGCTAACACATACTTCTTTGTTCTATTATTCCCTTTTATCGCCTCGGAAGTTCCCCATATAATAATATTTATGTATTATTATTTGTACCCAGTATATAATCACTGGGAACTACTATTCGTGCTGTTTCGTCCAATAAATGTTTGTCTACAACACAAGTATTCAGCCCTACTGGGAGATACTTGCATTAATAGGAAAGTACAAATATACAATTTATTTCCGGTCTGTGATCGTTACCCTATGCTATAGTCATTGAGAACGTCATCGTGTAAGACACTACTGCAATAGCCAATTTTTTAGTTGGCTGCGTGGTAGTGTGCCAAGCGTTCGGCTTCTCGTGGCAAGGCGCGGTGCCACTGAGTACGGGTTCGATCCCACTTCGGACCATATATTGTTCTTCGTTTTTTTCTATTGTTGTTTGTCTGTCAATTTTTCCGAGTGCTAACACATACTTCTTTGTTCTATTATTCCCTATTATCGCCTCGGAAGTTCCCCATATAATAATATTTATGTATTATTATTTGTACCTAGGAGCTTCATTAGCTTGATTGGGAAAATCACCCACCTGGGCTACCGACGTTCGGATAACCCGCGTTTGACTCCCGCTGCTATAATAGCAGTATGAATTGTACTCGAGGTGGAAAATAATATACTCCCGAGGTCGACCCAGCCGCTGGCAGAAATGGATACCAGGGTTATACTCTGGGAAGGTGAGGAATGCCGCCTCACATCGTGAGTTTTGATGCTTGAAACGACACTATTCAGAAGTCTCCGAACACTTCTGGATAGGTGGCAGAGCACATAAGGGTGAAAACTCGCGTGCTAAGACGCCGACCCAAGTCTCGTACTTGACCTTTAACTTTTAACTTGAAAAATATAATCCTTCCAGCTAATTCAAGTACACATAGATCTTCAGATGCTGATATTTTTACGATTTTCTAGTTTTCTGTTCTTGTTTTTTTTTTTTTAACCAGCAAGCTGTGTTGTCATTTAACGTCCTGCATGTACCAACTCTAAACAAATTATTACAGCCACTGGCCACCAATGATAGCGTTAATCTCAACAAGTCGTATTCTAACCAAAACCGTTCATCGAAATGTTCATGGGCTAAGAAAACTTTGGCAGGTTTGCTCTAAAGGAATGGAACTGCGAACAAGTGAGGCATTTTGAAGCCACATAAAGTTCTTCATTTAGATAAGGGTACATTTAATGAAAAAAGTTTTAAATGATCCAGAATGTGTAAACATGGTCCAGTTCGAAAGGGATGATATAATGTCCCATTTATAGATGTATCTAAACAGCTAGCTACTACAGTCAATAGCATTAACCGTCAGTTGCTGAAAGAGATTGGGCATCATTGGACTCGCCTCATGTTTAATGTGGTCGGTTCGGCTAACCAATAACGGAAGTAAGAAAGCCGGTTGGAGGAAATCTGTTCTGGTTATAGTCTCAATCATCAACATCTTAAATCAAGCGGTTAAGAGCTTCAACGGCTTTTTTTTTTCTTTTTGTCGGCATTGAGCTCGATTCCGGGTTGGCATGCATTTTTCTTCCATCGCCATTTCATTTCCTTGTGCGCGAGTTGATGAGTATGGGCTGTCGTTGAGAGTGACAGATTCTGCGGGAAGCGTTCTGTAGAGATGAGGTGACGAAACGACGGACAGGGCCTTGCAGTCATCGAAGGGAGAAAGAAAGACAGTTAAAAGTACGAGTTTTAGGGGAAGGAGAGAGAAAGATAGAAAGAGAATAGGCGTTGATTGAGTTGAAGGAAAAAAGGAATGTGAAAATAGGTTGACTAAAGTAGTAAAGAGTTAGGATTTGGGGAGACATTTACTTTTAAAAAACATGACTGGTAAAATTATTATCTGAACATGTTTAGAGGGTTACATTTGTGGAACAGATAGATAGATAGATGGATAGATGGATAGATGGATGAATGGATGAATGGATGGATGGATGGATGGATGGATGGATGGATGGATGGATGGATGGATGGATGGATGGATGGATCGATAGATGGATGGATGGAAGTTTTGTACATGTGGGGACAGAGAGAGAGAGAGGGGGGGGGAGAGGAAAGAACATAGAAATATGTAAGATTTTTTAATGTGTGAATAATGCGATAAAATCAAGCACAGGTTATGCCTTTAAATTTATATCCGGGTCTCTGTTGAATAGGAGTAGATTTCAATTGACAGGAAATAGTCGTAGAAATAAACAAAATATAACGTTAACGACAACCATTATAGGCAAGTCTTCCTTGTTGCAGTTTCCTCATATTCCAAGTCCGGCTTGCTGCAGGAGCTACTGAGTTAAGTACTCTCTGCACACTGTGAGCTGTGGGTTTCATCTGTTTTGATTGTGTTTCGATATTCCGATTGCTTGCGATGAATGATGATATCGTATGACGGGGAACAGATGGCTGTGTTCACATTCTGTGCGGTTTCGCCTTATGTCTTTTGGCGTTTGCTGAGACTGCTATGATGGGGACCGCAGCTACCTTTCTTGTTCGGGAGATGAGATATTAATTCGGATGATTCCACTGGCACGGGCGGTTGAGCAATTATGTATTATAATTCGTTTGCAGTGATACCGGGGCCTTCCATAGCCATAACCATAACGTTAAATTTACAACAGATTGAAGCTTTGAAAAAATAGTCTGTCTGTCTTGTAGAGTGAGAGACGTAGTAACTGTATTGAGAACCTCAGGAAGTTGTAGTTTCGTATAATCACAATCTGCAGGGATAGATTCCGACTAAATTAAAAAAAAACGTAGCATACAAGATAAGCAGAGATTATTTATAAAATATAAAAGAAAACGCGTGAAGTGTGAGAGAAGAGACATTCACCCACAAAACGTATGTAGTTCACGATTGGGGTAAGCGATTTGGGCAGAAACATGATAAATAAAGAGAAGAATTGAAAAAGTAAAAACACAATAACAAGATCGATCACTTGGACTTGGTCAGTTATCGAGAGGAATTGTAGCTCTAAATAGAGCATAAGTTAAGATAACCAGCTCAAAACATTGCTTGACCGGTCATTGTGTGGACATCCACAAGAAAATATAAACCAAACACAAGTGAGAAATGCGGAAGAAGATGTTTAGAAAACGAATGAGAAAGGCGTAGAGGAAATGTGTAGAATTAGAAAAAAAATTAGTTCAAAACATGAACACGTTTATTTTTATTTTATTAAATGCGTGGAAGTGACTGAAGGCAAGGCAACATGGACGACATCATAGAAATTAGACTGATAGAATCCTTGCATACTTTAAAGTCGATATATAGTAGTGGAACACATTGTCTACTGCCAGCTTAGGAGATTTGATACCTTCAGGTAAGAAGGTTTAAGACAAATTACATGATGAATACAAGACGCTATCCAGAATAAATAACTTCAGAGATTCAACATCCAAGCACCACCACACCGGATATTAATTACGCTGGAACGGGCATGCCCCAGGATTTAACGGCCTGGCAGAAACCAACTAACAGGTTACAATACAAATTTGGTCTAGAGGCAAACAAAGGAGACAATTATTGTTAATATCAATGAGGGACAATATATGAACAAATCCAGACGTTTAATTAAGTTAAGTCGACAGGTTATCCTCATTACATATCAGACAAGTTCATAATTGCTCAGATTTCCATGGAAGTATTTCCCTCAACGTGTAGAGACTATCGACACTGGCATTGTGTTGGTTGACAAGCTTTCTTTGATTCCCTGCCTATTGCTTCCGCCTGGCGTCTCCCACTTTGACATGATGCTCATGCAGTCTGTTATGGCTGCAGATTCACAAACTGGCACATAAATGAAACGATTTGCGAAAGATTATGAACAGTTCAACGTGTTTGGCTCCGTATTCTTTTAAATTTAACTAATGGACAAGACATGCAGATAATATATAACAGCAGTGGACATGTTGGCGGTCTGTTTAATGATGTGAATGAACGTTATGTGAGGTAATACAGTCCAATAACCTGCTCTTCAAGGCGGGTTAACATGTAAGAAGCTGTGAGATGAAAACAGGAAACAAAAAGCAAGAACGTGAAGTTGTTTTAAAACAACATAAAAGAAATGGACCGGTCTTGATCTCCTAGATTCTCAGACAGTAGCAAAAGACAGAAAAAAAGTAGTAAAGTACCACTGTCACGTCAAGTGGCGGCGTATAGGGAATATGGTGTTAGTGACCATACATTTTACAGACCTTCGGCACATGATTTTTGGGGTAATGTGGTCGGTATTACGACCGTGTCGCTTTACTTTCCCAGAAAAAAAATCTGGTACCCATTTAAGGCTGGGTGAACCAGGAAGCCGTCGGTTGGGATCGAACCCTACCCCTTGTCTTTTGTAGTCCAGTTCACTAACCACTGAGCTATCGCGGCTCCCAAAAGACAGAAAGTTTGAGGTTTATTGTTACAGTATTCTGTGTATTAACGACGCTCAAGCGTGAAGGGACCAGAAAGAGAAAAATAATGTTAAGAGAGAGAGAGAGAGAGAGAGTAAGAAAGAGAGATAAATAGAGAGATGTAATACTTTTAAATACCACAATACAATTGTAGCACAAGTAAGAAAGGAAAATAGAAACTCAAACTAATTTGGTTAGTGACTATTTTAAATTTAAGAAGTATAAATAGTTCTTCAGAAATATATATCTGAAAGTACTAATAGACGTGTTTTTTCTTCAAGTGTAGTCCATTTCAAGAACTTTCATAGATCACGAACTATATGACTACACTATTATGTCAGTTGACAATAACTGAAAATTAGCACGATTACCATGAGACTAGAAGGACTCAAGGCTTTGTGACGTTTCATCCACTCATTTGCTAACAAAGCGTGTATTCAACGAGATAGTCCACTTAGACCATATTAATAGTAGTACCATCAGTTGTGCATGGACTTTTGAGGCCTACGTGCTTAGGGTAAACAACATTAGAAGTAATTGTACTACCATTATCTGATTAAACGAATAGAGAGTTTTAGAAACAAACGTCAGTCTATTTAAGTATTCTATAAATGAAATAGTGGTTATTAATTGTAAGTTAGATACACGGATGCTGTAATTTGGCTATTTAAGTGTCACTTTTAGATTTATTAATTATTGTCAGTTGTCTAGATGTTTCTAATTCCTGTTATGTTTTTGTGTATGAGTTATACGAAGTTATTTGGCACATATCTAGTTATGTTTTATAAATTTGTCTTAATGTTGCATTATCGTGCTATGTTTTGTACATGAGTTGTAAGAATGTTGCTTTATCGTGCTATGTTTTTCACAAGAGTCATCTAAATGTTGCTTTAGCATGCTATGTTTTTTTTTCACATGAATCATCTAAATGTTGCTATGTTTTTTTCTTCACATGAATCATCTAAATGTTGCTATGTTTTTTTTCACATGAATCATCTAAATGTTGCTTTAACGTGCTATGTTTTTCACATGAGTCATTTAAATGTTTCTTTATCGTGCTATATTTTTCACATGAGTCGTCTCAATGTTGCTTTATCGTGCTATGTTTTTCACATGAGTCATCTAAATGTTGCTTTATCGTGCAATGTTTTTCACATGAGTCATCTAAATGTTGCTTTATCGTGCTATGTTTTTCACATGAGTCATCTAAATGTTGCTTTATCGTGCCATGTTTTTCACATGAGTCGTCTCAATGTTTCTTTATCGTGCTATGTTTTTCACATGAGTCGTCTCAATGTTGCTTTATCGTGCCATGTTTTTCACATGAGTCGTCTCAATGTTGCTTTATCGTGCCATGTTTTTCACATGAGTCGTCTCAATGTTGCTTTATCGTGCTATGTTTTTCACATGAGTCGTCTCAATGTTGCTTATCGTGCCATGTTTTTCACATGAGTCGTCTCAATGTTGCTTTATCGTGCCATGTTTTTCACATGAGTCGTCTCAATGTTGCTTTATCGTGCCATGTTTTTCACATGAGTCGTCTCAATGTTGCTTTATCGGGCTAGCTTTTGAACATGACTTGTCTGAATATTGTTATATCAGATTACGTTTTGAATATAAGCTGTCATGTCGTGCTCAAAAGTGTTATATAGATATATGAGATACACGTATGCTACTTCATTATGATATGATTTATGGCTGGTTTATCTTCCTTTTAACTCTAATCTTCACATACATAAAATGGAATTAAATGATATGGGCGTCATGCAGTCGAAGCCACACTGATCCGTGTAGTTTTGCTCTATAGAGTGCAACTTCATAACATTGACAAGCCAGCCTGACACATGACAGAAAGCATTGTTAACAATATTTCGCTACAAAATTATACATGCATAACTTGCTCAATTTTGTCTATTTTTTAAAAATATCATTAGATAAAAGAAGCAAACAGAATTAAAATGTTTTTGCTCAGACTTTAGCTTTAGAGTGAGCCACGATAGCTCAGTGGTTAGTGAACTGGACTACAAAGGACATGGGGTAGGGTTCGACCCCAACCGACGGCTTCCGGGTTCACCCAGCCTTAAATGGGAACCGGATTTTTTTCTGGGAAGTAAAGCAGCACGGGCGTAATACCGACCACATTACCCCAAAAATCATGTGCTGAGGGTCTGTAAAATATATGGTCACTAACACCATATTTCCCTATTCGCCACTTGGCGTGACGGGGGTACTTTACTTTTTAGCTTTAGAGTAGCGTCGCTTATTTCTGTGCCGTAATTTCTATTCAGTAACTTCGCCGAGTTTTGTACATACTTTTATACTGTTGAGTTGTGTACATACGTCCACACTTTAGAGCTGTGTACATACTTCAATACTGTTTAGCTGTGTATATCCATATTACAGCCTCTTTTGGCTGTGTCCATACTTCCATTCTGTTGCCTCGGTATGTTGTGTACATACTTCGTACTGCAGCCTTGTTGAGCTGTGCACATACTTCCAAACTGTTCAGCTTTGTACACACTTCCATTCTTGTGAGCTGTGTACATATTTCCATACTGTTGAGCTGTGTACATACTTCCATACTACAGCCTCGTTGGGCTGTGTACATACTTCCATACTGTAACATCGTTGGGATGTGTACATACTTCCATACTGTAGCCTCGTTGAGCTGTGTACATACGTCCATACTATAGCCTCGTTGAGCTGTGTACATACTTCCATACTATAGCCTCGTTGAGCTGTGTACAAACTTCCAA
Organism: Megaustenia siamemsis; assembly: GCA_032433765.1. NCBI lineage: Eukaryota > Metazoa > Mollusca > Gastropoda > Stylommatophora > Ariophantidae > Megaustenia > Megaustenia siamemsis. Next base: position 62,619,258 of record JAVIAB010000092.1, on the reverse strand, counting down.
AATGTAGCCTCATTGAGCTGTGTACATACTTCCATACTGTAGCCTCTTTGAGCTGTGTACATACTTCCATACTGTAGCCTCGTTGTGCTGTGTACATACTTCCATACTGTAGCCCCGTTGAGCTGTGTACATACTTCCATACTGTAGCCCCGTTGGGCTGTGTACAAACTTCCATACTGTGATAATATATGAGTAGTCAACAGCTTAAGAGTTCATTCATCGACAGGAGTTACTTTTTTTCCGGAGATATAAATTTAATTGAACAACAGTTTCATAGGAGGGGAGTAGGTGGCCGAATCAGTAACTTGTTGTGCTTCAGACCAGGAGAATGTGAGTTCAAATTTCAGTAGTCAAAGAGTTAACTTTTTCTGTCGAGGTTGAAATAATAAAAAAAAAAACTCTGACAGGAACACCTCTTGACAACTTCATTGAACATGCTACCTTTACTTTCCATCCCCCTCCCCCACTCCCACCCCAACCCTTTCTCCCCATAACGATAGACCCCAGAAATGTGTTAAATTGCACTAAAAGGGTTTTTTTTTTTTTTGTTTAAAGAAATATTGTCAATATTCTTAGAGAGGATAGTCATAGTATATCTTTTGACTATTGACAATATCGGGAGTGTAAGAGACAATCATGATTAAGATCAGCATAGCAAGGAAATTGAGGAAAGAAAACAATATGTTAGTACTGAAATGTTTGATGACATATAATTGTGGAATAAATTGATCCTCTGTTGCTTACAAACATATTACCCCATAATGATAACACTGATTAGGCTATGCAATGAGATATTCAGGCGCAAAAAATATAGGGGAGGGAATCTTGAAATGAACCCTAACACAGAGTTGTCCGAATGTTGACAATTCGGACCCGACGCGGAATCCTGCAGGATTTCTGACCGACTCAGAGTGAATATTCTAGCTTTACGCGAACGAGAGGTTAAAAGAGCCTTGGTATCCGAGCTTTTCTCGGCCCCAAATCCCCCTACGATTGATTTGTAGTTGTGCATGGCTTTCTTCACCTCACGAAGAGCTCATTTTCTCCCCAATGCTCCTTGCGGGTCGTTTTATCCTGGCAAGTTCGGTAATTATAAAAGGGAAGGCACGCAATTTAAGGGGTGTTCGGCATAATGGAGTTGGGAATTTTTATTTTATTTATTGCTTTCAGCAACGCGTTTGTGCAGAGAGAAAGAACACGGGTAATGTGAAAGCGACAAAATCGGAAGTCATATAGGAGAGTGTTGAAAACAGAAGTGTCATTGATTGGAAAACAGAATTTTGATGATTTGAAAACAGAATTTTGATAATTTGAAAATAGAAGTGTCTTTGATTGAAAAACAGAAATATCACTGGTCCCGTGACGATTGATCATCTGTTACAGATACGCCAATTAAGTCGTTGATAAACGAGCAGGTGGAATATTTCTCTTTTAACCACAAACTTGTCCTTAAACGAAATGACCTCTGCTAGTGTTACATTTCTATATGCTTGAATGTGAACGAAGAACAAGGAGGAGAAGAAAGAAGAAAAAAAAGAATAATAAAGCTAAATAAAAAAAAGAAAATGATCTTTCGTCTCAATATCGATATTCTCCATCTATGTTATTCGTAAAAGACGAAGTCTTAAAACTAAAAATGAAAAGAGAACTGCTAAACACAATTCAAACAAGACAAATACGATTTTTGGGCCATGTTAAAAGACACAACAGCCTACTAAGAATAATCCTGTAGGGGAAAATACAAGGTAAAAGAGGCAGAGGCAGAGGCAGACCAAGACTAACATGGACGTGTAACATCAAAAGATGGACAAATCAGCCTATGACAACCTGCACCATCAAAGCAAGAGACAGAGCAGAATGGCGCTCCATGGTAGCCAACCTTCGTTGCGGAGACGGCACTCGATGATGATGATGATGATGTTATTCGTCAAGCTAACGATATTTATTGAGATATGTCATCATTCTCTGTTCTCGTAGGTTTGTTAGCCGCTTAGGAGGTCAGTACTAGTCGTCAAGTGTCTGTTTTTATGATGACATGCACAGGTTGAATGATGATCTGTCCAGGAGGTTGATACTGTACTGAAGCTTGATTGTTTGGAGTGATTTAACCTTGGATGACGTCATATATAATTATTATTCTTATTTCCCTCCTAACTTGTCACCCTCACAGCAATCTTGCTGCAGCGCTGCGCAATGTGATTAACAACAATACTCTCTCAATCAGCAGGATTGACACAACAGTGCTTCCTAGCGAATAGGATTGCTGAATTTGGCTCTGCAAAATAATTCAATTTACCATATGTTTCCACACAAGAGGCGCATAATAATGATGGGTATTAATCCTGAAATAACTAATCAAGAAGGAAACCATATGTCGTTTTGAAGAAAAATACAACATTCGTTAGTTGCACTAAAAATCTATTTATGCATTATTGTGTTCGTCACATCATGGGGTAATGCTTCTGCAGAACGCATTAGCTGATTTGTTTCTGTAATTATTCGTTATCATTTTATATCGCTAGTTCTCTAAGCCTGATAGCACCAGTTTTGACCAGGCAGTTCGCAATGTTTTATTCTGTTTTTCAGCATTAACCGAGCCTACAATTGACTACGGATTTCAGAGGTTGATGAAATTAGTTCCCAGGCATCCGGGAGATCCCGAGAGATTACCCAAAGTAAGTTATCTGTCTGTTTATATCTGTCTGTCTCTTGTTTTTATTCGTGTTTATGCATACCAACCTATCTAATCAGTCTGTTCGTTCATTTCCCCATCTGTCTCTGGTTCTGTCTATCTGCAATGTATTTAATCGTACGCACTTCCACGTGAGTATCCATATGTATGATCGTTAGATGCTGATTTCTCTGTCTGAGCCTTCTTTAGTTTTGCACTTACACCCTGTTTCACCGGTTTGTCTGCCTGGTTTTTTTTTAAAAATCATCTTCTTTATTTTCCTGGCCACTTCTACGTTGCTCCGTCTGTTTATCTGGTCAGCCTGATCCTTCGATCAGTGTTCGTCATTCTATTGCATCTGTCCACCGCCCATTCTCATATCTGCCCATTAGATCATTATCTCTGCTTACCTATCTTGTTTCTGTTAATTTAAGTAGGTCTTTTGATCTATCTTCCAGCCGTTTTATACTGTACTACAAGGAGTCCATTCTCGTGAAAGTTTCAAACAACCCTTATCTTCACTCTGGAGAAATATTCAAATGGGAAGACAGTAAAGTAACAAAATGACTGATATTTACGGTTATTCATTATCTGTTATCACTCAGATTAGCCACCAATTTCCAATATTTTACCGGAAAAGAATTTTTTTTTATTCAAACAGAGAAAAATAGTCGGTCTACGATCAACTTTGAAAACAACAGAATTAAATAGTTTAGAACTTTCTCTAAATTATAATTTAATTTTGTTTTTAAATTGGCTAATTAATTCGTAACAAACGTAGTATAACATTTTAATTCAATGTAAGTCAATGATATTACTATACTATAGATAATAACTGTTAATTGCTCACATTGTATTCAATGTAAGTCAATGATATTACTATACTATAGATAATAACTGTTAATTGCTCACATTGTATTCAATGTAAGTCAATGATATTACTATACTATAGATAATAACTGTTAATTGCTCACATTGTATTCAATGTAAGTCAATTATATTACTATACTATAGATAATAACTGTTAATTGCTCACATTGTATTCAATGTAAGTCAATGATATTACTATACTATAGATAATAACTGTTAATTGCTCACATTGTATTCAATGTAAGTCAATGATATTACTATACTATAGATAATAACTGTTAATTGCTCACATTGTATTCAATGTAAGTCAATGATATTACTATACTATAGATAATAACTGTTAATTGCTCACATTGTATTCAATGTAAGTCAATGATATTACTATACTATAGATAATAACTGTTAATTGCTCACATTGTATTCAATGTAAGTCAATGATATTACTATACTATAGATAATAACTGTTAATTGCTCACATTGTATTCGCCCTTCTAAAGAAGACGTCTTTTGTGGCGTATTATAATTTTCCACTCTCCCCGCCCTCCCTCAATATTAGCACCGCAACAGTCCGGACTTCGCTTAAGTAGTTAAGGACTTCTTTTTTATTTGATTGTATATTTTATTTTTCTTACTTTACACGTGGATATTTATTTGGTGCGAAACTTATGATTGTATCAAGCCGTTCGGAGAAAGGGTGCCTTCGCTTTAGCTACTATACAATTTTGTTTAAAATATTTAATACTGCACAGTTTTTTTTAAAAAATAGTTTCTAACGTTATGATAATAATAAATTTTACATGCAATAAAGTCACACCTGTCTCGGTTTTATTTTCCTATCAAAATCTGTTTGTTAGAAAAATTTTATTATTAAAGTTTAGAGTTATCTGCCGACCATGTGGTTGGTGACGTCATATTGGACACATTTAAACAATTCAAAAAAATGCATTCACCACTTCATATTTCCACACACAATTACAACAGTAAACCAAACCCTAAACACTTTTCCACATTTTTAAACCCAAGCTTATCCTGGCTTTCATGATATTATGAAGTGTTCTCATGTATAATTTTGTTTAAAATATTTATTAATGCTTCATTTATTTTTGCACATTGGAGCTAAATTAGCTCACATAAATTAAAATAATTGTGTTAATTATAACTCTGTTTAAAATATTTATTAATGCTTCATTTTTTTTTTGCTCCATGGAGCTAAATTAACTCATACAAATTACAATAATTATGTTAATATATAACTCTGTTTAAAATATTTTCTTCTGGATAATGTTGAAAAGTAGCAGCAAAGTGACAATAACTACTTTTAGTCAAACCTTGTTAAGAAATGAGCGTTTCCCGTTAGATAACATCATCATTTACTTGAGTCATCAGTTTCCCTTACTCAAAGAGAAAAAAGGTTAGTCTAACACAAACTTTCAACAACAAAGAGTCAACTTGTTTTGAACCTTTACTTATATAAAACTTTACTCGAACCTTTACATTTAATTAAAGATATGACTATTTTTTAAAGACAATTAAGCAATATACATATCTACCACACCACCACAGATCTAATCTGTAATTAAGCACTCTGTAGAGTAAAAGGAGAAATAATTATTGTAAATGACAAATATAGTTAATAATTATAAAAGGTTATATATTAGTTTCAAACATAGATATTAAACGTTGTCTTCCCACCATTAATGTCTACATAACATTTGATTTGGCTGAATGACAACATTTAAAAAGGAATCAACGTCAACGCTTACTTCTCTTCTATGCCTTATCTATCTATCTTTCGTTCGCTCGAAGTATTGTCTATATCAGCAATGTCGTTTCCTGTATGAATTTTACTGCCTTTTGTAATTCTTGCAGTGGCCCATATAGTTTTGTCTGTAGTGTTGTATCTATGGGCCAATGGATTTTCCTCAGTCTACTATATTCAGTGCAGTCTTGAAGTATGTGTTCAGCAGTCTGGGGTGCCTTTCTATGCCTTAATTCTGCTATATAGATTTGTACATTCCTTTAATATAGCTACGTATGGTATAGCTACGTATATTAAACTTAAATGGTTTGGCCACCTGGTCAGAATGAATCTTTATCAATCACCATCAAGGGCGTTCTTCTCGAGAATGCATGGAAAAAGACCAAGATGAAAACTCAGAAGAAGATGGATAGATGCAGTGACATAGACATGTAACAACAAAGGAAAATCATTAATTCAGACAGTTCGAGCAGCGCAAGAACGACAAATGATATAACCACGACACCTTTTCGGTATCAGTGAGAAAGAGAAAAGAAGAAGAGAATATGGTATAGAGATAATTATTATTAAAAAATATTCCTTATCTCCATTGAGTGTGTGTCTGATGTTATATATGTAGCCTGAGACATATCTAAAATTTGATGGCATATATTAATTGTGTTACATTACAATAGGTCCGTGAATTTGTGCGTCCAGTTGTACAAAACCACACATTTAAAGTTCAAAGGCGATTAAAGTGAAAAGATTGAAAATGGATGCAACTCGAGTCATATTACTGATTTTAAATTATTTAATTAATTTGTAACAGCTTTTACAATTTGAACGTCAGGCGCGAGACTTGACGGAAGCAAGTTCCAAACACACTCCCCCACCCCCTTTTTCAGTTTTATCGGCTTTAATTTTATACATATTATAATTTACACATTTTCACATATTTCATAAATATTTACATTTGTATCCTCCGATATGTATCACATCTCTATTTCGTTTCATCATTTCATCTCTTATCCCTCTGATTATTTCTCCTTATTTACCTGTCACGCCTATCCTAGATGTAGTAGAGTTTAATTTATTTCGTTATTAGTTTGTGTTGTTCTTGTTTTCTGAGGAAGGCCGCATGTAGACCAATACGTCAGTATTTTATTGTGTTCCTGTTTTGTAAAGATGTCACCACACCTTGTAGGAGTGTACGTTACACCCCACTACTTGCTCCGACATATTAGCTACCTACTTCTGTATCGCTAAGGTCCCTGGTTTTGATAAAATACTCAAGGGCATTCTAATTTTTTTAGCTTTTTTAATTCCATCAGAGTATCTGATTTTCTCTCTCTGTGAATCTGATAATTGTTGTTTAATTGAGCACTAATATATTTATCGATATTCACTTCAGCTTGTTTAAATTTCACAGAGCGTTGGCAAAATTCTAGAATTCACTTTGAAATATAAATTTAAAAAAATAGAATGAGAATATAGTTAGAAAAGTTTACGAGAAGCAAGAACATCAATTAAGGGCGAAAAGCAGATTGGTCAAAACAAATCCAACTGGAAATATTTGCTAGCGCACTATAGACAATTTATTCTGTAGCATTTTTGTTTTGTCTTCAGGAAATCATACTAAAGAGGGCAGCAGACCTAGCGGAAGCTTTGTACAGCATGCCCAGAAATCCCAACCAGCTGTCCCTGCCTACTCCCCGGTCCCCAGCCATGAACAACCCAGCAATGTCAGGCTTCAACGCTTACCCCAGTCAGTTGGCAGTCAGTGTTGGGGATACAGGAGTTAATACTCAATGGGATGAAGGTAAGATGCTACTTTTTCTTATTACCTGTTAGCAATCCCGATTATATAAATAAATGTAAACGTCTCACAGCGTGAATTTCCTAGTCTGGTCGTCGAATCATCCTCATTGCACATCGAACACAATCATAAGTGTATGGAGACTGACAACTTCTGTGTTGATTAGTTATTCTTCTCTCTCTCTCTCTCTCTCCTTATATAATACTCTTTCTGGCATCTCCAATTGTGGTCTGATCTTCATGCAGTCTGGACATGGTTGTAGATTCATGCTAATTGATTGAATTAACATTTGTTATTATCGTTAAGTATCCAGGAAACCATTGTGTTGGTGGTCTTTTCTTTTTCATCTTCTATATTCACCCAAATCCTACAGACCTACAACAATTGTTTAATGTGATAAACATAACAAGCAAAAAATATGGACTAGAAATGAATATCAAAAAGACTAAAACTATGATCATAAACAAAGAAAATTCTCAAGACCTACAATTAAATATCACAGTTGATGGAATACATCTGGAGACAGTCCAGAGCTACAACTACCTGGGACATACTATAACCAATGATGGAAAATGCAAAATTGAAATAAACAAAAGAATAGGTATGGCAAAAAGTAATTTTAATGCCATGAAAAATATACTAACAACAAAACAAATATCAGCAGGGCTGAAACTAAGAATGGCAAATGAGAATCTTCTCAATATTCCTGTATGGAGTAGAAACATGGACATTAGACAAGAAAACAGAACAGAAAATTGAAGCCTTTGAAATGTGGATTTATAGAAGAATAGGTAGAATTGGATGGAAAGAAAAGAAAACAAACGATGAAGTTTTACAACAACTGAAAATAAAAAGAGAACTACTAAATACAATTAAGACAAGACAAATGAAATTTTTGGGGCGTGTAAAAAGACACAACAGCCTACTAAAAGTAATATTGAAAGGAAAAATACAAGGTAAAAGAGGCAGAGGCAGACCAAGACTAACATGGACGAGTAACATCAAAAGATGGACAAGTCAATCTATGACAGCCTGCACCATCAAAGCAAGAAACAAAGTAGAATGGCGATCCATGGTAGCCAACCTTCGTTGCGGAGAAGGCACGCGATGATGATGATGATATTCCCCCAACGACTACTACTTTTCACCGCACCCCAATTAAAGAGCGTTAAGCGGGGGGCATAGATGTCTTGGGTTGTAAGTAAAAAAGTAAAGAGCCCAGTCACGCCAAGTGGCGTATAGGGAATATTGTGTTAGTGATCATAAATTTTACAGACCTTCGGCACATGATTTTTCGGGTAATTTGGTCGGTATTACGTCCGTGCCGCTTTACTTTCCCAGAAAAAAATCCAGTACCCATTTAAGGCTGGGTGAACTCGGCAGCCGTCGGTTGGGATCGAACCCTACCTCTTGTCCTTTGTAGTCCAGTTCACTAACCACTGAGCTATCGCGGCTCCCATAGGGTTGTGGTTTACAACAAAAAAACGGTGATAGCTACGTTGTTTTGGCCTCAAAGACTCGAATTCACTTCAAGTGGGAAGGTGTGAGGTGAGGTGTTAGTGGGGAGGTGTGAAGTGAGGTGTTAGTGGGGAAGTGTGAGGTGAGGTGTTAGTGGGTAGGTGTGAAGTGAGGTGTTAGTGGGGAGGTGTGAGGTGAGGTGTTAGTGGGGAGGTGTGAAGTGAGGTGTTAGTAGGGAGGTGTGAGGTGAGGTGTTAGTGGGGAGGTGTGAAGTGAGGTGTTAGTGGGGAGGTGTGAGTGGGGATGTATGAAGTGAGGTGTTAGTGGGGAGGTGTGAAGTGAGGTGTTAGTGGGGAAGTGTGAGTGGGGATGTGTGAGTGGGGTTGTGGCCGCGGGTAGGTATGAGCGGGGAGGTATGAGCGGGGAGGTATGTGTGGGGTGGCGTGAGTGGGGAGGTATGAGCGAGGAGTTATGAGCGGGTAGGTATGAGCAAGTAGGTATGAGCGGGGAGGCATGAGTGGGGAGGTGTAAGTGGGGAGGTGTGAGTGGGGTGGCGTGAGTGGGGAGGCGTGATTGGGGAGGTGTGAGTGGGGAGGTGTGAGTGGGGAGGCTTGAGTGGGGTGGCGTGAGTGGGGAGGCGTGAGGGGGGAATGTGAGTGGGGAGGCATGAGTGGGAAGGTGTGAGTGGGGAGGCGTGAGTGGGGTGGCGTGAGTGGGGAGGCGTGATTGGGGAGGTGTGAGTGGGGAGGTGTGAGTTGGGAGGCTTGAGTGGGGTGGCGTGAGTGGGGAGGCGTGAGTGGGGGGAGTGTGAGTGGGGGGAGTGTGAGTGGGGAGGCGTGAGTGGGGATGGTGAGTGGGATGGCGTGAGTGGGGAGGCGCATGTCTGTCTGTCTGTCTGTCTGTCTGTCTGTCTGTCTGTCTGCCTGCCTGCCTGCATGTCTGCCTGTCTGTCTGTCTGTCTGTCTGTCTGTCTATCTGTCTGTCTTTCTGTCTGTTTGTCTACCTGCCTACCTACTTACCTACCTACCTACCTACCTACCTACCTACCTACCTACCTACCTACCTACCTACCTACCTACCTACCTACCTACCTACCTACCTACCTACCTACCTACTATCTACATATTTATCTATCTATCTATCTATCTATCTATCTATCTATCTATCTATCTATCTATCTATCTATCTATCTATCTATCTATCTATCTATCTATCTATCTATCTATCTATCTATCTATCTATCTATCTATCTATCTATCTATCTATCTATCTATCTATCTATCTATCTATCTATCTATCTATCTATCTATCTATCTATCTATCTATCTATCTATATATCTATCTATCTATATATCTATCTATCTATCTATCTATCTATCTATCTATCTATCTATCTATCTATCTATCTATCTATCTATCTATCTATCTATCTATCTATTCATCCATCTATCCATCCATGTTTGTCTGTCGGTGTATCTAATTTAATTTAATTTAATTTATTTTATTTTATTTTATTTAACCTAATCTAATCTAATCTAATCTAATCTAATCTAATCTAATCTAATCTAATCTAATCTAATCTAATTTAATCTAATCTAATCTAATCTATTCTAATCTGCCTGCCTGTCACATACAAACAACAGACACAGAGAAACACACGATATACTCTAAATTATCTACTCTAATTGACGCCCTACTCTAATTGACGCCCTACTCTAAACGATGCCCTACTCTAAATTACGTCTTACTCTAAATGGCGTCCTTCCCTACCAGGCTACAACAGATCCCAGAGCTCAAGTGTGTCACCTCGGGGCTACGGCTCCAATGGCTCAACACCTCACAGCGTCAACGGGGGCTACGGTGCGGCTCCTTCAATGAACGGCTACCATAGTGGTCCTGGGCCTCTGGGAAACATGGGTGAGTCAGTAAGCTAATGTGGATGAGTCATATGCTGATATGTATGAGTCAGTAAGCTGATATGTATGAGTCAGTAAGCTAATGTGGATGAGTCGTAAGCTGATATGTGTGAGTCTGTAATCTGATATTGGTGAGTCAGTCATATGGATGAGTCAGTATTATGGGTGAGTCAGTAAACTAATCTGGGTGAGTCAGTAAACTAATATGGGTGAATCAGTAAGTAGGTTTTCATCAGAGTTGAAAATGTGTATATGTTTCTCTATTTGTTTCTTGTTGTTTAGATAATTTATCTGTTTCATAAAAACATACACCTGCAAGTGAAAAGTGTATTGTTTATCTTGTGATTAATTAGCATAAACCATTTAATTAAAAATGTGTTTCGTGCCCTCTCAGTAAATGGCGATACATAAGAATTCGCGTTGATCGAGTACGTATTTGTCTTTATATTCGGTCACAACATCTTTCACCATGCATTGACTTACGATTCTGTACTCTCACCAAAATGCAGTGTCAATCAAAAACAGACGTCTGTGAAAATCATAAAATCTCCAACTTTTATAAAATCATAAACATATAACTAGAGCTGTGTCCACTAGCCGCCCGATATCTCCCATGGTACTCATCATTAACTCACCATAGTGTACCGGAACAACGACCATCACAATCCCCGTGGCATATTCAAAAGTCGTGTTAAACTAGCTTTGTTTTGTGATTACGACGTTTAGTTGTTAGTTTTCCCTAGCAGTGGCTTGTAGCCTGTCAGATTTCGATATTCACCTGCAATACGTTATTTACCGAGTCTTACTGGAACACGCATTCTACATTTGTTATTGTCCGCCTTCAATAGGACAGGGCACTCGATTTCAGAGATCGATAACTATGGCGATCACAGATTGTAGTTCGATATGGCCTGAGTAGATCTGATCTGAGATAAGACAGACAGGATAACTTGACGTTTTCAATAATATAGCGAAAAGAGATATTTTTCTTCGTATTGGAGAGAAAAGGGGAGGGGGTTAATTGTTTGTGGCTATGTCACTGCGACATGAGACGATATTCATTCCTAGATGCCACAGAAACCCACACTGACAGAGATAATATTAGGATAACTGTTGTAAAGACGGCTTTTAGTTCAAGAAATTGACAAAAAGTGAGTATAAAAATGTGAGTACACAAATGTGAATACAATAATGTGAGTACAAAAATGCAAGTATGAAAATATGTTTACAAAAATGTGAGTACATAGGTGTGAGGACAAAAGTGTGAGTACACAAATGTGAGTACAGAGGTGTTAGTACAAAGATGTGAGTAACAAAATGTGAGTACAAAGATGTGAATAACAAAATGTGAGTACAGAGGTGTTAGTACAAAGATGTGAGTAACAAAATGTGAGTACAAAAATGTGAGTACAAAGGTGTGAGTAAGTACAAAGATGTGAGTACACAAATGTGAGTACAAAGATGTGAGTATACAAATGTGAGTACAAAGGTGTGAGTACACAAATGTGAGTACAAAGATGTGAGTACACAAATGTGAGTACAAAGATGTGAGTACACAAATGTAAGTACAAAGGTGTGAGTACACAAATGTGAGTACAAAGATGTGAGTACACAAATGTGAGTACACAAATGTGAGTACAAAGATGTGAGTACAAAGATGTGAGTATACGAATGTGAGTAGTAAGGTGTGAGTACACAAATGTGAGTACAAAGATGTGAGTACACAAATTCGAGTACAAAAATGTGAGTACACAATGCGAATACAAAGATGTGAGTACACAAATGTGAGTACAACGTATGATTTACCTTTGTTCACAGGGCTGGATCACTTTCTTAGAGACGAGGCCAGCAGAATAGGGGCAGGTACGCTAACATTTTGTTTCTGAAACGAAACTTTGTTTTTGCTCAGTGTTGTTGCGTGTTCCCATCTTCGTATATTAAAAGCTAATTAATTCATGATCTTCTCAGTAAAATGTTACAAATTATTTGTCTTGTATTATGTTTTATACTTGTTTTTAAATTTATGCTTCAAATGGTCATGTTTTTTTTTTCTGTTACATTGTAAACTTCGTTTGATCTTTTTTTATATTTAGTTTTGCTGTCATTGTGTAATTTATTATGTTGCCTGCTTAATTCTAGCCAGCTTTACTTGTCTTTCTTATTTTATCAGGAATAATAATAATTTTTTTTAAAAACATATTCAAACACGCAATAAATTATTCAGGGTGCCCACAAAAACACTCATTGATTTCAAGTAGTTAGAAAATCAGAACTTATTGATATATTCATATACATGGGTGGCTACAGTTGTACCTGCTCATAAAGTTGTAAATGTGTTAGTTGGTATCACAAACATTCGTTGTGCGCCCAACATGTTACTCGACAAACATAGATGAGATAATATATTTCTAATCAGACACTTTGCAGCATCTCCGGCGTGATAGAGTTTACAGTTTCAGTGATGCGTTCTTGCAGATCACGCAGGGTTGTAGCAGGTACTCGAGGTACAAACACCTTGTCTTTTAAAAAGTTAAAAAGTAATGGTTTCCTCCACGCCTTGCTAGGCGTGTGGGGAATATTGTATTAGTGACCGTATTTTTTATGACTACGGTACATTTTTGGGTGATGTGGTCGGTATCACGCTAGGCCGCCTTTACTTCCAAGAAAAATCTCTAGTACCCATTTTTAGAGACTGGGTGAACCCCAGAGCCTTGTTGGTCCGAAGGAAAAAAATATGCCTCTGCTGTAGATCGAACCCGGACCCTGTTAGTCAGAAAGTGTTCTTTACGTAACCCTTAAAAAAAAAAGGAATAAACATTTATGCACATTGATCTCGGGAGCACTTTGCCATTTGCCCAGCGCATTGACCTCTGAGAAGAGCACGGAGGTTTTGTGCAACTGAAAAGAATTTTTAAGTTAATGTATTAGAGGTCACAAAATTTATAAACATAGTCCAGTAAGGTTTGATTTTATAACAACTTGACATCAATGAATGTTTTTGTGTGGACACTCATTAATTCGGTGTTAAAGGCGTCTTATGTACAAGACAATACACCGCACGTATATCATTACTGTAACATCACCTATTATTTATCTTATTTAAATTAACTACAGCTAGAAGTATTAATAAAATGTTGCAAAAAAATGTGATTGCTAATGAAGCAGTAAAGTTATGAAAATAAAACAATCCTAATGAACAAAAATTTGGTAGAAACAGTCTAAACTAAACATAAGAGATTCTCTGAAATAATTTCAGCGGGAGTAAAAAAAATGTATATATAAAAACTGAGAGGATTTGTAATAACAAAACAAAAAAAAAACAATTAAGCAAAAGCTAATTAGAATTACCCAAAAATATGTAATGTAACATGTATGCTTACGGTACTAATTAAAACAATTTCAGAAAAATCATTAACGTAATTTGTCTGCGGGCATTTCGATTTCTATCAGGCGAAGAAATAATATAATAGAAAGACCACATATCTGAAGATAAAAAGTAATGCACTAAAGCAAAGACAAATAGGAAACATTCTAAGATATAAAATTACAATGTGATATAGTTCTGGTATATTAGAAATTGAACAGTATGTTTTAGATTCAATTCATACTTGACGGTACTTTACTAGAAGACAAGGCTGTAGTTGTGGATAGTCTTGGTGCAATCTTTAGTTAAATTTCATCAAAACACTCCCAACATATCGTAGAAGATATATGCATTAGGTTAAAGAACATCTCCATAGTGACAAACTATTCAAACATAAAGTAAAGAAAAGTAAAGAGCCCCCGTCACGCCAAGTAACGTATAGGGAATATGGTGTTAGTGACCATACATTTTACATACCTTCGGCACAGGATTTTTGGGTAATGTGGTCGGTATTACGCCCGTGCCGCATTACTTGCCCAGAAAAAAAATCCGGTACCCATTTGAGGCTGGGTGAACCTGAAAACCTTCGGCTGGGATCGAACCCTACCTCTTGTCCTTTGTAGTCCAGTTCACTAACCACTGAGCTATCGCGGCTCAAACATGCCGTGTAAAAATGTTCATATTTTGCAGCTCCGCAATATATAATAACACAGTTTACAAAATGCTCTTCATAATAATAACCTTTCACCTCGTCCCTCTAAAATATTTGTGAAAGTAACAGAAATGATTGACAAAGTTAGGTTCTGAGAGACAAAAGTAAGGAGAAAACACGAAAGGTAACGAAAAAACAAAAGTAAAATGTCATGCGGAAAATATGACTGATTTAATTTATTTGAATTGGTAAGCATTCTTGAAGATCTTTTTTTTTCAAATTGTTTTTACTTCTCCAAAAGTGCACCATCTTATTTTTTTTATATCTTTATTGACGTTGTTATTGCGTTGCTTGTGACTACTCTTTATTATTGACAACATTTCTGAAGTTTATAATTGTTGAACATTTATTTACATAAATTTTTCTACAGTTTGTTTTTAAGAATCATTTCAATTTTATTTATAGTAAACGCAGTTAATAGAAATACATTTAATGTACACATATTTATAAGTAACTTAGGATTAATTTCTACAGGTTTATAAACTTTACCAAATAAATCGCAATACTGCAAATTTATAAGCAGCTTACATTGAAATGTAATGACTACACAGTTCACTTACAATAAATTTACAATTCACTAACGTTACATTTAGTTGTTACAGATTTATAACTTGCTTGTAAATGATTGTAGTTACAACAAATGGCATAAGTTACTTACAATAAGTAATTAGTTGTGTGACTTCATTAACCAGAAGTTAGTAAAGAAACAGCATCAACTTGCACATGTACATCATGTTGTTTACTAGAGGTAGAAATATTCTTTATAGGAATGGATAATTTTGAAGAAACAAAGAGTAATTAGATACGAGTCGTTAATACGATAATAATGGAATATAACGAAAACAGTAATTAAGGAAATTGAAATGGTAAGAATAAAATTGTAAAAATAGAAACCTAAAATGATAGATTAAAAAATACACACAACGTAGTGGGTTTATAAATAGGGCACAATGCCGGATACAAATGAAGAATGTAGGTTTGTTAGATTACAGCCAACTATAGATTAACTATGGCCAGAGGACAGAAAATACAAACCTGAAAACCCACCAACAAGCGTGACGTGTTCATCTATAGGAGCCGTAGACAGCTGACCACACTCTTCCCACAACCACCCCTGTTCGCAAAGATGAAAACGTCACGCCAGTTGGTAGTTTTCCGGGAATTCCCCCTCAGCCCACAGGCTGCCTAAGTAAAAAATATAGTTGATTGTGGTTAGATTAAGGCTACTGATCTATATCAGTAGCCTTAATCTAACCAAAGTTCAACTATATTTTTAACTAGAGGATGGAGTGGGAATAAGTCCTTATTTAAAACATGTTGCTTGTTGTTACTGTTTTTCTTTTCAATATTTTTTTGATGTATTGTAGTTTCGTTATTTGTATCTCTCTCCCCCACTTTTCATTTCCCCGTTTCAGTAGCGTCACACACTACGTTCTCGGTGCCACAAACCCCAACTGCCTCCGGTCCTGCTGTAGTGTCGTCTGCACACGGTCCTGGCTTCATTTCTTTTTCCAACACTGGCAAGCAGAAAAGCGCCTTCGCCCCCGTGTACTATCGGCCAGGCTTCAGTCCCCCTCCCTTGATGGCGGGTTATCAGGCCCATCCTGGCACTTGGATGACATAAACTGGATCCATTTATCCATTGATATCAGTCAGTACGTGAAACTTATCTTTTCTATTACAATGTCTGATTAACAGAACAGCAAAGAGCATAAATAAAGCATGTAAAACAGACATATCTCAGATTTAACGACAATATATATATATAGATATATATATTCGATTTATTATGTCTTTAAAATTAACAATAAACAGCAGAGATTGGTGGGGAAATTGTGAACCTATTAACAGAAGCCTACACGACCAAGATATGGAGTTACCTTTAGCAGTACATGTTAGAGTCTGATCTAAAATTCATGTCCTCAAACTACATTCAAATCTCGGAAACCCTTTGATAGATTACCATGAATTTTTGTTAGTGGTCTTACTTTGCCTATGACGTTATGACTTCATAAATTTAAATAATGCAGATAACACGGTTTCATTAAAGCTGTCACTTTCTTTGATAGTTGTTTGTTTAGTAGCTCTTGTAATCCTAAAAAGACGAAGAGATTTTACAGTAGTTAAACAATTTGTAGACTTTTGATAAGCCATAGTAATGGACACTAAGTTTGCGCCACTTTATTCAACAGAAGTGATAATTTGCGCGCAAATTAAGGTGTTTATAAATGCACATGCGTGTAATATTGACTAGTTGGAGCTGTAAAGATTCTATTATTTTCATTACACCAGTTTAATAACATGTGTTTTTAAAATATAAATACTGCAAATGAAACAAAAATAAAAATCATATGTTTGTTTCCAATGAATTTATATATATATATATTACATTCAAAATTTCAACAATTGGAACCAAACGGTTATTAGGTTATTGCATTTTGAAGAAGGGCATGAGTTTTGGAACGGGCTATAGGCATGTAAACATTGTAGCATCTTAATTTACATATTCACATGTACCTGTCAACTGTTTACGAAAAAACACTAATTTAGAAAAGCAATAATAATCAGACACAGTATAGCCATCTAAAGTTAATGCTTCAGATGTCTGGGTGGCTCACACACCGCATGTAAGCAAACACGAGGAATAAATGTAGTCACGAAATGAGAGATTTTGTTAAATCAGACATTGTATTAATGCATGCTGTATGCTCTTGCATGATTGTATTTGGCTGCCTTCATTAATTTTTTTTATGTTTGGTCAGTTCAACACAGTGAATACACCATTGTGGGTCTCATTGCCAAATAAACACAACATTCTTATTTAGAGAATTTGTATAATTGGATCACTAAACTAAATAGGTACACAATCTAACTATGCCATCAATAGCACATAAACTAACATCCTAAAAGGGCTGCTAGTGAAAAACAAGAGGTCACGGCCTGACTAAGCAATGATCAGGAGGGGGAGTATGTAACAGAGGATGGATAAATAATAGGAATACCAATACAGCGTGAGGATCAAAGTAAATCAACGTAACGGAGGCAACGTAATTTAAAAGTACACAAGAATAACGTGGACTTCAAATAAAAGAAACAATAACTTTACTGGGGGACCAGCCTAACAGTGCACAAGAATAACGTGGACTTCAAATAAAAGAAATGATAACTTAACTGGGTGACCAGCCTAACAGTACACAAGAATAACGTGGACTTCAAATAAAAGAAACAATAACTGGGGGATCAGCCTAACAGTACACAAGAATAACGTGGACTTCAAATAAAAGAAATGATAACTTAACTGGGGGATCAGCCTAACAGTACACAAGAATAACGTGGACTTCAAATAAAGAGAACGCTAACATAACGGGGGGGGGGGGGGGGGAGAGAGATTCAACATAACATATAGATCAAAAGAAAGCGTCAGTTACTAATAGATTTTTTTTAAAGCAGTTCTGATAATACATGACATATTTAAAGTTAACATTATTTAAAACTGCACAATTTCATCCTCAATAGAGAGAAAGATAAAAGACTAGAACACAACTCGCAGGCCACGACGCCTTGCCTAAAGGCGAAAGGTAATCGATAACACTTCCACTGAAAGCACAAACGATTACTCTTGTCATTGAAAAACATGGGTGTCCTGATTGGCTTTCAGCTCAGCCTCTTCATGAATTCTAGCTTCTCTACAACCTCTGTATATGTTTGAGAACCTCTGATTTATATATTAACTCACTTTCTTGACTCCAACCAGAATAAAATTATGATTAACCCCACAGACGGTGATATTTTCAGTAACACGAAATGGCTACATATTTCCACACAAGACGAATTACCTGTCCAGTGGTAAAAAGTTAAAACCTTGCTAAATATAAACCATACATTGTTTATTCCACAACTCACTTAACGGTAAAGCCACTTTTCTGCATTTGCTACTTGGCAGCATTTTGTTCTGGCTCAAAGCTAGCCACGGGACTTGAGACTCCAAGTAAACGCACTGGTGCCCACATTAATAGAACGTTAACCTTATGACTGCTTAAAATGCTATTAATGGGTTATTTAAATATGTTCTTAAGTCTAGGAAACCTATTGTCTTCACGAAATATCTAATAAATTATTATGCTTCTTAAGGAAGGTTGCATTTTTGTATCAAGCAAAACACACATATATACACATATTTGTATGTAAAGCTAATTGTGTAGAAGACAAATGTCTGAAATTATGTCTTAATTGTGGGAATAAAGGGATTTGAGTAAACTCTACCACTAAATGCCCAAGTTAGCGGTCTATATTTTGCATAAATGCATTGTGAGATTGTTAGGAAAAGGCAATTTATACTCAGAAAGGTTCACAGTTCCAACTAACAAAGAAAAAATATAACAATTTATTCCCAATAATTATTATTATTTTGCTCTGTGAGTCCCACATTTCATTGATATCTAAGTCTATTTCACCGAGTGCTGAATAACAATTACTTAGCTCTATGTTAAACTTTTCCTTTATGGCTTCATCTTTCAGTTTATGACTATCAATTTTATGTGTAATTGACCTCTTCTGTTGGTTTCTAATAATGACAGCAGCAGAAGCAAGTGCCGGACTGAAGAAAATGGAAAAACGAGCTTGGATCTCAGACACCACATGGAAATACATCAAAGAAAGAAGAGAAGCAAAGAGAGCCGTGACTAATGTAAAGACAGATCTTGGAAAGGTTCTGGCAAAAGCAACATACAAAGAATTAGACAACAAAGTGAAAAGTTCGGCAAGAAGAGATACAAGAGCTTATATAGACAACTTGGCAGAGAAAGCAGAGACAGCTGCAATTACAGGAGACAGCAGAACTCTCTATACAGTACAAAAGATGCTGACAAACACCTATACATCCAGTGGAACACCAATTCTAGACAAATCTGGATTAATGCTAACAACAAGCGCAGACATAAAAGCCCGTTGGGCAGAACACTTCAAAGAAATTCTTAACCGTCCACTACCTCACAGTTTAATAGATTTTGAAGCTGAAACACCAGCAGCAGAATTAGATGTAAATTTAGATGACTTCACCTTGAGTGAAATAGAAACCACCTTAAAGCTAATGACCAATAACAAGGCTGCTGGAGAGGATAAGTTAACAGCTGAGATCCTCAAGGCAATTGATAGCCATAATTTAATACATCTCCAAAAAATGTTCAACATCATTTGGAAAACAGAGAAGACGCCTCATAAATGGAAAAAGGAATCATTGTTAAGATCCCAAAAAAGGGCAATCTTAGAGATTGTAACAACTGGAGAGGCGTGACACTTTTGTCAGTTGCCTCAAAGTTATTCTGTAAAATCATCCTAAATAGAATAAAGGATTCAATAGATACAGTAATGCGTGAAGAACAGGCTGGGTTTAGAAAAGGGAGAAGCTGTCTTGACCACATTTTCACTCTACGACTTATATTGGAGGAACATATTGAAAAGCAAAAACCTTTTGTACTTAACTTCATCGACTTCAAAAAAGCATTTGATAGTATTCATAGAGATTCTTTGTGGAAAATTCTGAAGCAATATGGTTTACCATCAAAATCATAAATATTATCAAAGACATGTATGATGGTTACACATGTGCAGTTCGAACAGAGGAAGGACTGAGCGAATGTTTCCCAATAGAAACTGGGGTTAAACAAGGATGTATTTTATCGCCCTTGTTATTTGGAATTGTTATGGACTTCATAATGAAGAAATGCTGCACTGGTAATAAAGGCATCGAATGGATACAAGGAGACCATTTGGAGGACCTCGACTTTGCTGATGACATAGTTCTCATCAGCAGTCAGATAAAAACGATGCAGGAAAACACAAATGAACTATCATCAATAGCCAGCAAAATTGGGCTTGAGGTCAATCATGAAAAGACTAAAGTCATGAAAAGTTTAATTCCAACAAGTGACAAAATATACATGGAAAACAAACCAGTAGAAGAGATCGATCACTTTATCTATCTTGGAAGTCACATTGATCGAGAAGGGGATACGAGCAAAGAAATTAGAATCAGACTGGCTAAAGCAGCAATGTCTTTCAGAAGCCTTGAAAAGTTGTGGAAATCAAAACTCATTAGCACAAACACAAAACTTAGGCTATTCAAATCAAATGTACTATCAACCCTTACGTATGCGTGTGAAAGCTGGAAAACAACAAGAGATATAGAAACAAAGTTGAACGCATTCGAAAATAAATGTCTAAGGAAAATACTTGGTATAGAATGGAACGAATTCAAAACAAACGAGGAAATTAGAGAAATCGCCAATCAACCACTAATATCTTCAGTAATAAAGAAAAGACGATGGTCATACGTTGGACATGTGATGAGAAGAGATAATAATCGAATAGCAAAGCAAGCCCTCATATGGGAAACAACAGGTAAAAGAAAAAGAGGAAGACCCAGGGAGACACTGAGAAGAACATTGATGAGAGAGGCAAGAGCAGCAGGAATCGGCTCCCTCAATGAGATAGAACTGCTTGCACAGAACAGAGACAGATGGCGAGATTTAATAAAATATCTTTAAAAGAAAACTGCTAGAACAAAAATTCATATAGGAGAAGGTGTATCTTGGTCTACGCCCTATGGGCCGGTTACGGCTCGAAAGGTCAATAGATAGATAGAATTATTATTATATTAAGAAACGCTCCCTCCACACCTTGCTTGGTGTATGGGGAATATAGTGTTAAAGACATATTTTCCATAACCAAGACACATTTCTGTGTAGTATGGTCCATATCCGGCCAGGCCGCCTTTATTTTCCAGAAAAAAATCACTGGTACCCATTTTTAGAGGCTGGGCGAACCCCGGAACCTTGTCGATCAGAAAAAAAAAATCCGGCAATTCTGGGATCGAACACGGACCCTTCTGATTTGGAAGTGAGCGCACTAACCACTCAACCAACGAAGCTCCATTACTATATTACTTAATTAGCACTGCTGAAACACTCCATACTTCATATTGCTACAGTGGATACTAGGATACATACTCTCGAACCTGGGGTCCAGTAGCCTACTTGAGAAAACCACCCGACTGGACTACCGTTGTTCGGATAACCCGTGTTCGATTCCCTCTGGAAGCAGTGTGAGTTGTACTCGCGGTTGGGAAAAAACAAAACAAATTACCCCCGCGATCGACCCAGCCGCTGGCAGAAATGGGTGTCAGGGTTGTACTCTGGGAAGGTGAGGAATGCCGCTTCGCACGTGAATTTCGATACTTGAAGGGACACTTTCCAGAAGTCTCCGAACACTTCTGGATATGCGGCAGAGCACGTAGGGGTGAAAACACGCATGCTAAAATGTCGATTCAAGTCTCGTACTTTACCCTAACTTACCTATACTCTCAAACATGACTACAGGAATGTCACGTAGATATATTAACAATACTTAAGACACTCGTATCTATAGTTAAAATAGTAAGCTGACACCAATATGTGACCGAACCAACCTTCTTTCTTAAATGAGCTCTTACACTCCCTATTATAAATGAACATCCTTCTCTTGTCATAAATATTGGACTTTATCATCTTGTACATAGCGCACTGACTGCCAATCCAACTATTGTCAGAAACGACAGAGTTCTGCTGTCCTTAACAGCAACAACATCTCACCTTCCGCTCAGTAATTGCGAGCCTCTCACTCAAATCTTTCCACCTGCTTCAGCGTCAGTCTCTCACTGCTAATATTTTGTTTTGGCTTGGGTTGTTTTCAGTTTCTTTTACATTAGTTAGTAGAATTCATCTTTTACACTAGTTAGTAGAATTCATCTTTTACACTAGTTAGTAGAATTCGTCTTTTACACTAGTTAATAGAATTCATCTTTACACTAGTTAGTAGAATTAATCTTTTACACTAGTTAGTAGAATTCATTTTTTACACTAGTTAGTAAAATTCATCTTTTACACTAGTTAGTAGAATTCATCTTTTACATTAGTTAGTAGAATTCATCTTTTACACTAGTTAGTAGAATTCATCTTTTACACTAGTTAGTAGAATTCATCTTTTACACTAGTTAGTAGAATTCATCTTTTACATTAGTTAGTAGAATTCATCTTTTACACTAGTTAGTAAAATTCATCTTTTACACTAGTTAGTAGAATTCATCTTTTACACTAGTTAGTATAAATAATTTTTTACACTAGTTAGTAGAATTCATCTTTTACATTAGTTAGTAGAATTCATCTTTTATATTAGTTAGTAGAATTCATCTTTTACATTAGTTAGGAGAGTTCATCTTTTACACTAGTTAGTATAAATAATCTTTTACACTAGTTAGTAGAATTCATCTTTTACATTAGTTAGTAGAATTCATCTTTTACACTAGTTAGTAGAATTCATCTTTTACACTAGTTAGTAGAATCCATCTTTTACACTAGTTAGTAGAATTCATCTTTTACACTAGTTAGTAGAATTCATCTTTTACACTAGTTAGTATAAATAATCTTTTACACTAGTTAGTATAAATAATCTTTAACACTATCTAGTAGAATTCATCTTTTACACTTGTTAGTAGAATTAATCTTTTACACTTGTTATTAGAATTCATCTTTTACACTTGTTAGTAGAATTCATCTTTTACACTTGTTAGTAGAATTCATCTTTTACACGTGTGAGTAGAATAAATCTTTTACACTAGTTAATATAATTAATCTTTTACACTAGTTAGTAGAATTAATCTTTTACACTAGTTAGTAGAATTAATCTTTTACACTAGTTAGTAAAATTAATCTTTACACTAGTTATTAAAATGCATTTTTGTTTGGTTGTGGCTTTCATGTATTGACCCTATCTCTCTGTCTTGCTGTGGTAATGGCAAATCTCTGCATCAATACCTCTCTTATCTGTGAAGTGCTGATCGATATCTATTGCATTATTGTTCGATATAATTTATTCAAGGAGTTATTGCAACTTTTTTACAGTGTTATTCATCTTTCTCTTTAGTTGCTGTTTATATTCTGTTTTAATCCTTCTGCTTTCAATTTATTCCAAGTTTGTTGATCATTTAGTTTCTATCCTTTTTCTTTGTTTCTTTTAATCTTCCCATCACATTAATGACATTATATTTCACTAACTTTGTACCCGAACTTCTCCGTCCTGTGAAATGATCATGATTAATTTTAAAAATAAACTTTATCTGATCACATTTCAACGACGATAACACTGTTGGTTATCTGGTAACTGTTTTGTTAACCCTAACATTACCTGACATTGACTACTATATCTTTACATGACAATCACTTCTATATCTTTACCTGAAATTGACTACTATATCTTTACATGACAATCACTACTATATCTTTACCTGACATTGACTACTATATCTTTACATGACAATCACTACTATATCTTTACCTGAAATTGACTACTATATCTATACATGACAATCACTACTATATCTTTACCTGACAATCACTACTAAATCTTTACCTGACGATCGCTACTATATCTTTACATGACATTGACTACTATATCTTTACCTGACAATCACTACTATATCTTTACCTGACATTGACTACTATGTCTTTACCTGACAATCACTACTATATCTTTACCTGACAATCACTACTATATCATTATCTGATAATCACTACAGTATCTTTACCTGACAATCACTACTATATATTTACCTGACAATCACTATAATATCTTTATCTGACAATCACTACTATATCTTTACCTGACAATCATTACTATATCTTTATCTGACAATCACTACTATATCTTTACCTGACAATGATTACTATATCTTTACCTGACAATGATTACTATATCTTTATCTGACGATCACTACTATATCTTTATCTGACGATCACTACTATATCTTTATCTGACGATCACTACTATATCTTTATCTGACGATCACTACTATATCTTTATCTGACGATCACTACTACATCTTTACCTGACGATCACTACTATATCTTTACCTGACGATCACTACTATATCTTTATCTGACGATCATTACTATATCTTATCTGACGATCACTACTATATCTTATCTGACAATCACTACTACATCTTTATCTGACAATTACTACTATATCCTTATTTGACAATAACTACTCTATCTTTATCTGACTATCACTACTATATCTTTATCTGACAATCACTACTATATCTTTATCTGACAATTACTACTATATCCTTATCTGACAATGACTACTATATCTTTATCTGACAATTACTATTATATCTTTATCTGACGATCACTACTATATCTTTATCTGACAATCACTACTATATCTTAATCTGACAATCACTACTATATCCTTATCTGACAATAACTACTCTATCTTTATCTGACAATCACTACTATATCTTTATCTGACAATCACTAATGTAACTTTATCTGACAATCACTACTATATCTTTATCTGTCAATCACTACTATATTTTTATCTGACGATCACACCTGTATCTTATCTGACAATCACTACTATTTTTTTCTCACAATCACTACTATATTTTTATCTGACGATTACAACTACATCTTTTTCTGACAATCATACTATATCTTTATCTGACAATCATACTATATCTTTATCTGACTATCACTACTGTATCTTTATTTTACAATCACTACTATATATTTACCTGACAATTACTACTATATCTTTACCTGACAATCACTACTATATCTTTACATGACAATCACTACTATATCTTTACATGACATTGACTACTATATCTTTACCTGACAATCACTACTATATCTTTACCTGACATTGACTACTATGTCTTTACCTGACAATCACTACTATATCTTTACGTGACAATCACTACTATATCTTTACCTGATAATCACTAAAGTATCTTTACCTGACAATCACTACTATATCTTTATCTGACAATCACTACTATATCTTTACATGACAATCATTACTATATCTATATCTGACCATCACTAATATATCTTTACCTGACATTCACTACTATATCTTTACCTGACAATCACTACTATATCTTTACCTGACAATCACTATAATATCTTTATCTGACAATCACTACTATATCTTTACCTGACAATCATTACTATATCTTTATCTGACAATCACTACTATATCTTTACCTGACAATGATTACTATATCTTTACCTGACAATGATTACTATATCTTTATCTGACGATCACTACTATATCTTTACCTGACAATCACTACTATATCTTTACCTGACAATAACTACTATATCTTTACCTGACGAACACTACTATATCTTTATCTGACGATCATTACTATATCTTTATCTGACAATGACTACTATATGATTATCTGACGATCACTACTATAACTTTATCTGACAATCACTACTATATATTTATCTGACAATCACTACTATATCTTTATCTGACATTCATTACTATATATTTACCTGACAATGACTACTACATCTTTACCTGACGATCACTACTATATCTTTACCTGACGATCACTACTATATCTTTATTTGACGATCACTACTACATCTTTACCTGACGATCATTACTATATCTTTATCTGACGATCATTACTATATCTTTATCTGACGATCACTACTATATCTTCTCTGACAATCACTACTATATCTTTATCTGACAATTACTACTATATCCTTATTTGACAATCACTACTATATCTTATCTGACAATCACTACTATATCTTCTCTGACAATCACTACTATATCTTTATCTGACAATCACTACTATATCTTATCTGACAATCATACTATATCTTTATCTGACGATCACTTCTATTTCTGAGCTGACAATCATACTATATCTTTACCTGACTATCACTACTATATCTTTATCTGACAATCACTACTATATCTTTATCTGACAATCACTACTATATCTTTATCTGACAATCACTACTATATCTTTACATGACAATCATTACTATATCTTTATCTGACAATCATTACTATATCTTTATCTGACAATCACTACTATATCTTTATCTGACAATCATTACTATATCTTTACCTGACTATCATTACTATATCTTTACCTGACTATCACTACTATATCTTTATCTGACAATCACTACTATATCTTTACCTGACTATCACTACTATATCTTTATCTGACAATCACTACTATATCTTTACCTGACAATCATTACTATATCTTTATCTGACAATCACTACTATATCTTTATCTGACAATCATTACTATATCTTTACCTGACTATCACTACTATATCTTTACCTGACTATCAATACTATAACTTTACCTGACAGTTACAACTATAACTTTACCTGACAGTTTCAGTTATAACATTACCTGACAGTTAGAACTATAACTTTACCGGACGGTTACCATTATAACATTACCTGACAATCACTACTACGTTAACTTTACCTGAGAGTTAACTATTTTTCATGTCCATATAAATTTGAATTTGTTTTGTTAATTTTCATGACCGTCTTTTTGTATGTAAGAATTGCCTCTACTATCTTTTCTCTTCTACCCTGTACACAGATTCGTTGAGAGTTCTGTCACTTATTTATATTCTTGTTCTAAATTTATTACTGACTCCATTTAGATCTTTATGTACCTTCATTTTCCACTTAAAAAAAAATATAACGTCCTTATACAGCGGTACAATTATTACAATAACTCATACTTCTCTCTCTCTCTCTCTCTTTCTCTCTCTCTCTCTCTCTCTCTCTCTATGTATATATATATAAAGTAAAAGTAAACAGCCCTCGTCACGCCAAGTGACGTATAGGGAGTATTGTGTTAGTGATCATAAATTTTACAGACATTCAGCACACGTTTTTTGGGGTAATGTGGTCGGCATTACGCCCGTGCCGCATTACCTTCCCAGAAAAAAATCCGGTACCCATTATAGGCTGGGTGAACCCGGAAGCGGTCGACTGGGATGGAAACCTACCTCTTGTCCTTTGTAACTAACCACTGAGTTATCGCGGCTAATATATATATATATATATATATATATATATATATATATATATAATATGTGTGTGTGTGTGCGTGCGTGTGCGTGCGTGTGTGTGTGTGTGTGTGTGTGTGTGTGTGTGTGTGTGTGTGTGTGTGTGTGAATATATATTTTTTCTTCAGAATTTGCTACTTTAAGCTTCTGCATAATGCAATTTATTTTAATTCTGATTTTGAACAGAGCAACAATTAGTATAAAATAAGGAACACAACATAAAATTAAATAAAAAATATTATATTACATTTCCTTATTTCTTTTCAGGTATGGGTGGCATCGTCGGATCTCCATTCTCAGGCGTCAATCCATTTGGCCTTCCTACATGTGGGGCACAGTCCGCCTATGGAAGCTCGATCGTTTCGCCTGCTAAATAATCAGTTCTAAATCATAACTTGTTGCAGACTTCACAATGGATCTGAGAAACCGTTTACCTCATCGGATGTCTGGTCTGGCCAGTAATGTTTGGATACGAGAAAATGGCGAGACCAACTTGCGACGTTTCACGAAATGGAGCCGTGCAGATAATTTTGAATTGAGAGAGCAGCTTTCTTTCGATAAGGACTTTGTTCAGATTCAGTGTCTAGTAATACTTTATTTGAAGTATTACAGTTAGAAAATGTATTCCGACTGCTGAATGAAGTGTTCTCGCTGTGTTATTCGTATCTTAATTGTTTTTCTGGGCTATGTCACTGACACATCAATCAGAGAACAAAAGCTCCCCTGAACTCTGCTGGTTACACAGAGTTCGTTTATGGAAAAATATTTTTTTTTCTTGATTGTAAATAAAAGAAATAATACCTGCAAATTTTGGTATTTCTGTGGATGTTTTGTATTCATCTGAATGATTCTGGAACATGCTATCCAGTGAGCGGTGGTAATGTTCTTGTGGATCGGTGTCTTCAAAACGAAAACCTGCTTGTCAAATCTTACACTGGATCAAACTGATTTAATGAAGCAGAAAACAAAACGAAAAACTAAATACTCGGAATTAAATATTACCCTCTATTACTATTATTAAATATTATGATTAATTAATATACATATATATATATATATATATATATATATATATGCCAGGAAGTTCTTTGACCAGAATATTCGTCATCGATAATGTTCAACGGTTTTATTGGATTTGATTCCGTCAAATTCTCTTCTCCAAGTTGGTCACCATATTGTTTTTTTTTTCCTGAAAGGGAGCGTTTACATTCACAATTTTGACCAACCAATTTATGGAATCGTGTCTCCAACAATGTGTATTCTTCCTGCATGTAAAAAGTATTTGTGTTGCAGACTAGGGGAGGAGAGATATTCACCAAGGAAACAATACCTCGTCTCATGACTGTACATAAAGGTGGCCATTGCATCAGCGGTGCGCATGACTGTTATATAACTAACATTGTGAAGTTTATATTTTTGTGTGCAAAAAAAAAAAACGTTTATATGTTAATGATATTATTCTAACGAATGTAAGTAAAGGCATCCGTTGACCTGCAAGTGTATGGGGAATGTGTGTTAGTGTTCTTTCCGTCGACGATCGACATATTAATGAGTGGTGTGACCGGCACAACGCCAGATCACTTTATTATTTCTTCAGAGGAAATCTCTGGTACAAATATATCAGAGGTTGGATAAAATCTGAAAACCGTGTCGGGGAAATAAAACACTGCAGATGTTGATCGAACAACGATCAGATATTCAAAGAACGAATGCTCTATCTGCATGTTCATCGTATTCTAATAAGAGATACTGATTTGGAGATCTTTACTCTTGGCTTTCGTCCCAACGGATTATTGTAATCTTCTTTGTTTATGATTTATCAGAACTAGTATCGTTTAATACATACAGAGAAGCAATACGAACTGAAGGTTCTTAAAGTTGTGCTTCAGATCAATGATTCACTTCTAAGCTAGGCGTAGACACCGTTGAATGTACTCAATAAGAGTGCAGGCTCTGTGAGCAAACAAGTTGATCATCCCGAGACGGCAGGCCTTCACAAACTGATCTTTCTGAAACTGATTATATAAACAAGGAGCTATAGTTCATAGATAATATTGGGATTGACTACTGATGGAAGAAAGTAGTATTAGTAGTAGTAGTAATTGTTGTAGTAGTAGTAATAGTAGTAGTAGTAGTAATAGTAGTAGTAGTAATAGTAGTAGTAGTAGTAGTAGTAGTAGTATAACAAGAAAAAGAGGAAGAAAATTAGAAGTGGAAAAAGAAGGAAAATGATGAGAAACATAACTACTTGCTCTCACTTTTGCTTATAACTTATCTCTGTTATATCTAAAAGTTAGAGATTTGGGAAATAGCTGATAAAATATTGACCGCGTCTTAGACTCGCTAAGAAAGTCTACTTTTGGGATTGCTGTCAACGTTGATTATTTCTAAGTGAACGGGCATTACTGTAAATACACATAGTATATACAGGATACCTAATTGAGCATACGACAGAAATATTTAAAAAAAAAAACATTCAACGAAAGCAAGGCAAGAGTTAAACAAAGTGAAATGGAATAAATGATATTTTATTGTAAGTACCACCTCTTTAATATGTAAGCATATGTGTGTGTGCTTTTAGCAGCATATAGATTTGATGAAAGATAGTACTGACCATCACAATTTATCATAAAACGAGAATTTAATTAATGGTATAAAATGTGAAATAGTTTGTATAGCAATGTTTTCTTTCTCTTCGTTCCAGATCTCTTTTTCATGTCCTTATCCAATTCGTTCGTCCATGTGTATCTCTTCTTGGCTGGGTGACCTCATGAGCAATTCTTGTTTAATATTCTTGTTTGCTCAAAATATTATGGGGTTTTTCTTTCCTGTAGGTTGTAAGGAGATAAAGAAAGTTTCCTTTAATGTGTTGCTCTTCAGCATTCAGTTCTACAGAAAAGGTATAATTAAAATGCACAGTTATCATGTA
Source organism: Megaustenia siamemsis (assembly GCA_032433765.1). NCBI lineage: Eukaryota > Metazoa > Mollusca > Gastropoda > Stylommatophora > Ariophantidae > Megaustenia > Megaustenia siamemsis. Next base: position 62,588,831 of record JAVIAB010000092.1, on the reverse strand, counting down.
TCGTTATTTGGATGTTTGTGCTGTGATATGGGTGGGGTTTTCAATAGCTGGTTATATTGGCGAACAATATTGTGGTATTTCTTTATTCGTTTTTTTCTAATATCTTCATGTGACAAAGTAAAGTGGATATAGTATTTTCTATAGTGAGAAAATGTAGAATAAATATAACTGACAACATTGAGTGGTCATTGTACGGTCAGTTTCCCGTGCATTTGTCTATGTACAACTCATGACTCTTGGAAAGTGATATCTCTGTGCGTTTTACAACGTGATGGTTCGGGTAACCCGTCTGTGTACAGCATTTACTTCCAGGAAACTTCAGCACTTAGATTTTTATTTTACTCTTTGCTTATCATTTGCTAACTAGTGTCATCAAATTTTGATCAGACGTGGCCAGCTATATATATATATATATATACATGTATATATATATATATCTACATATACTAAATAACTTTTACAATTATTAATTTACTTATTTTGCTAAACTTTTTCCTATATTTATATTATTTAGAGTTGAAACAATCATTATGAAGAAGGTACACAGAATTAAGGAACACAATTCACAAAAGCAAACACGTTTATGCTTGAGATTGTATTGAAATAAGGAAAATTAAACACTGAAAGAGACAACATATTTCAACACAAAAAATACAGATTTATATCATATATATTATATCTGGAAATAAATTAACAATCGAATGCACGAGAGACTCCTGAATTTTGAAAGCAAACATTTTAAATCTGAAATTATTTAAGAAAAAAAAATCATCCACAGGTCCTGACAAAATGCAGATCATTATTAGGTCGCATGTCCTTTGTAGACACAGTTGTATTCACCACAACCCGACCGAATGAATGTTGGTCTCTAGCCAGGTTACCCAATACTTATGTCATGTTCAAGGTCTCCTTAATGTCTTGAGACCACCTTATAAGCCTGCCCCTGTCACATCGCCTAGGAATCATACTTTCCATTACTGTTCTTTCCAACCCGCTGTGTCTTTTGACGTGGCCATAATTAATTTCCTCGGTAGAATGTTGTTCATAAGCCAGTTCTTCTCAATGTGTATGTCTTGTAATGTGGCTTCATTAGTCTTCTTCATTATCTTAAATCTGAAGGCTTCTTCTGTAGCACTGTTTCGACATACAGACAGAAACGGTATTAATAATAAATTAATTTGACATTGAAAAGATGAGATCTTTATTTGAAATTTGTATAACACCTCGTGATCTGAAAACACAGATATTGATTGATTTTAATTCTAAAACCGTCACTGTAGAATGCAATCATGTTATAACAATAAACTTGATGGACCACAGAACGAAATGGTTACATGCAGTTATGCTAAGACAAATATAAAGTAAAATCAATGTGCTAATGATTAGACAAGAATTAGGATTCCGGAAACTACTCACATTGTATTATACATCTACTTGGGTGTAAGACACGGCTACAAGTGTTTTGACTTAAAATGTCTTAAAATCAGTAGACAGTAAGTCCGCAGCGTAACTTGTCCATACTTATTTTTACAGAGTGCAGAATCAGTAGTTTATATAAAGTATTAAAAAGTGGTGTACATACAAAGATGGCAGCCGCTCTAGCTCAGTGGTTAGTGAACTGGACTACACAGGACAAGAGGTCGGGTTCGATCCTGATCGACGGCTTCCAGGTTCACCCAGCCTTAAATGGACCCATGATTTTTGTCTGGGAAAGTAACGCGACACGGGCATAATATCGACCACATTACCCCAAAAATCATGTGCTGAAGGTGTATACAAATTATGGTCACTGACACCATATTCCCTATACGCCACTTGGCGTGACCAGGGCTCTTTACTTTTTTAAAAATACTTTTTACATAAAAAGATAGAGTGGTACATGCAACGATGGAGACATACATATAATGGTTGAGAGATACATACAGAGATAGAGACATACATATAACGATTGAGAAGTAAAATTCATATTCGGCTTGTTTAGTTTAGTTTACTCGACAGGCCATCCTCATTACACATTAAACAGATCCATATATGTTCAGATCTCCTCCCCAGTATGTCTCTCATTATGTGGAGACTGACGAATCCAGTTCTGTTCTGATTTGTTATTCTTCTCTGTCTCACCGCATAGTGCTCCTTTCTGGCATCTCCAATTTCACCTGATGTTCGTGCAGTTGGGACATGCTTGTAGATTCAAATCAGTGATTGAAATATTAGCTCGCCTATCTCTCTGAGGGCATTCAAAAAGCCAGTCCGATCCATTGCACGTCCGCCATCCGTGGCAGTCATTTCAGCCAACCTGTCAGCTTGTTCATTTCCTTGCTTTCACGCATAAGTGTCCACGTCTTGTTCATTTCCTTGCTTTCACGCATAAGTGTCCACGTCTTGTTCATTTCCTTGCTTTCAAGCATACGTGTCCACGTCTTGTTCATTCCTTGCTTTCACGCATGAGTGTCCAGGTCTTGTTCATTTCCTTGCTTTCACGCATGAGTGTCCAGGTCTTGTTCATTTCCTTGCTTTCACGCATGAGTGTCCAGGTCTTGTTCATTTCCTTGCTTTCACGCATGAGTGTCCACGTCTTGTTCATTCTGTGGCCGTGTGCGTTTGTCAAACTTTGGTAGAATTAGTCACGAGAGAAGCTGTTCGACAAAAACAAAACCTAAAAACAATACGCAATAGCCTTCACTAGACCGTTTGACAAGACGAAAAGAGCCACCAAGTGCTACAACCAAAAGCCATGTAAATCAACATCAAACGCAGATAGTATTATTTTAATGTAATTAAAATAAGTCTAATGGTATGGCAATAAACATAGATAGAGCACATCATTTGCAAGTGACTACACAGATAAATGTTACTTGTGACACATAATACCGAGTTACGCAAGATACTTGGTTGATATCATTACTAGAAACGAAATGACAAAATAAACCTTTAACAGAATGAAAAATGCTTTTAGTTATAAATAAGCACGTTAACGTCTACAATTGAGAGTGGTAAAGTTGTAAGTCAATTCAACAATTTAGCATGGAACAGAAACATGGGCATAAGACAGCACAATGGAATAATGAAGTAAAACAGATGTAGATTTGCAGTATAAGTGGAAATATTTTAATGACTGAAAAACGCAAATAATGAAGTTTTGATGTTTGAGTTGATGTCTATTTTTCGTAGTGTTATCTTAATGACATGATTTAAAACCAGGATTGACACAGTTCAGCAAGAAGGTTGATACGATTGTTATTTATGGAAACCAAAGTCGAATAAAGTCCACGAAAATGCAGAAGTTGACGCTTGCAATATTCAATAAAATATTAAAGTTGCATGGTAACAGATTTACGTAGGTAAGAAACAAAACAAAAGTCGACGTTTCGACCAAGTAGGCCTTCAGCTGGAACAATAAACAACAATATTTATATATATATATATATATATATATATATATATATATATATATATATATATATATATATATATATGAGGATATAATTTATAAATCTAACTATGGGCAATAATATGCTAGATACTTCAGAAAGAGAAAAAAGCAAAAACAAGTCACTTGCCTAAGAAGAACAAGATGTGGAGTTTCAGCCTGGTCAGTGGCTTCCAAGTTCATGCAGTTTTAAGTGGCCACTGGATTTTTTTTACTGGGAGAGGAAAATTGTGCGGGCGTAATACTGACCATAGTGCTGGCAAAAATATGTGCTGAAGGTCTTTAACAAATATGAACACTAACACCATATTCCCTATATGCCACGAGACGGGTCTCTTTTCTTTCTTTCTAATGTCTTTTAAACAAATGGAAACCATCATCAGAATCACCTTTGTGAGGGAACTGGAATATCTTTCATCCACAAATAATAAGACATGACGTCATATATATCCTTTGATGAGAGCGTAGATCTGTTACATCCAGACTGAGATCTGGACACTAACAACTTCGGCACATTAAACTAAAATTTCGACTTTGACTCACCCAATGACCTTTGCCCCTGTCATCAATCTAGACAAAATGCAGAGCACATTCTCTAGCCTCGCAAACTCCACATTTTAGTCTGAGACAAATTCTGGACTTCTGAAACTATATATATATATATATATATATATATATATATATATATATATATATATATATATATATATATATATATATATATATGAAACCCAATAAGAGAAGATGGATAAAGAAGGGAAAGAAAAAAGCAACATTTGAAAATAAAGAATAATAAAATTATCTTCATTACTTGTTTTCAAACGAGTTATTGTAGAAGTTCTGTTTTTAAAAACCGTTGCCCAGGCAATATATAGATTAGATGACTATCGTCATAAAAGTATTATTGCATTTTGTATAGGCTGAGAAGCTCATCATCAAGTACCATGCCTGCTGGCGTAGGTGATCATGTCTCTCTACTACTTTCCATTTTGACAATTATTTATAATTTCTCTTCTTGACCTTCTGCCAAGCCATTCTCTTAAGCTGTCTGGTATCTTTCTCTTTTTCTCTATCTCTTCGTCCTTAAATTTTCCCAGTTGTCACAATATATTCCAGCCGTTTCCTTCTCATTACATGGCCAAAAAATGATGATTGTTCCTTCCTAATATTGGACATTAGTTCCTTTTTTTAAGAACTGAAAAGCTGGAATTGTTAAATAAACTTGAATGTACTCAATTTAAATAATTTTGCAGGATCCTCACCTCATTGCTTTAGTATTAGCCCACTCATTACATTTGTTAAAAGTAAACACTATGGATGTGATAAACATTGGGTTAAGAATTTGTATGGACATTCTCATGACTGTATAAACAAACTCAAAAGGGGCTCAGTCAATGCTCAGGCATTATAGTCTGAAAAGTAATATGAAAATTATAAGTACGACACTATCATTTTGAGTTACAGGTTGCCTTGTGTTTTCACATAAAATCTAATTTTAAAAAAATTTAATTAATTAAATTCTATATCTTTAATGAATTGTTTCTGACGTGGTACCCCGCTATATTTTTCTTGTTTCCTAAAGTTTAATTTTGATTAAATAAGATCATCACATACTTTTAAGTACACTTTGTTGTTGTAGTTCTTAAAGTATCGGTTTTTCCCCTGAAAAAAAAACAGTTATGTAAACAAATAATAATGCATGTAGGGGAAAGAGATAAACACGTTAATTCAGCCTGAGCTATAGTAAATGTAGCACATTTCATTTGCTGTTTCAAGTGTATTTATTTGTGAAAATTAGAGACTAGTGCTGCCATGCCTCGATACACTTAAGATTAAATTATGGAGCAGCCCAAACAATAATAAACCCGGTTCCTGTCTTCCCTTAAAATCTGACAGAATAATCCCTGAATTAAAACATTATTAGTCTACACTCAAAGATGTCAGAAAGAGGTCAAAAGTGGAGAAAAATACTCAAACACTACAAAAATATTCTGTTCAAGAACGTTCAGTAGCGCAAAAATACAACAACAACAAAAACAAACATATTTAAATAGGCACTACAGAACTAACTGAATCACTCTAATGACGTAATCGTGATGGTGATACTAATGTCCACCAGACGTTGTTCGTAATGTGGTCAGCATCAGGTCTATGACGTTAAATATTTCAAAAGTAATACAGAGATGTCCACACATTAATAACTTGACCAAATAATTGTAAAATGTCAACATTCAAGATACCCAATCCTTATAAATATGCCCAAAACAATACAAATATGATCATAATCAAGATACCTAAACAATACACATATGATCACAGTCAAGATGCCTAAACAATACACATATGATCACAGTCAAGATACCTAAACAATTCACATATGATCATAGTCAAGATACCTAAACAATTCACATATGATCACAGTCAAGATACCTAAACAATACAACTATGTCTACATATATCTAGAGATACTTAAACAATACAACTATGTCTACATATATCTTGATATACTTAAACAATACAACTATGTCTACATATATCTAGAGATTACTAAACAATACAACTATGTCTACATATATCTAGAGATACTCAAACAATACAACTATGTCTACATATATCTAGAGATATCCAAACAATACAACTATGTCTACATATATCTTGAGATACTCATATAATACAACTTTGTTTACATATTTCTAGAGATACTCAAACAATACAACCTTGTTTACATATATCTAGAGATTACTAAACAATAAAGCTATGTCTACATACATCTAGAGATACTCAAACAATACATATTTATCTACATAATATCTAGAGGTACTAAGAATAGCAAAATGTTACATCTTCTCAATATTCCTATATGGTGCAGAAACATAGATATTAGATAAAAAAAGAACAGAAAATTGAACCTTTGAAATATGGATATATAGAAGAATAGGTAGAATTGGATGGAAGAAAAGAGAACAAACGATGAAGTCTTAAAACAACTAAAAATGAAAAGAGAACTACAAGGCACAATTCAAACATTTTTGGGCCAGGTTAAAAGACACAAAAGCCTACTAAAAGTAATCCTGGAGGGGTAAATACAAGGTAAAAGAGGCAGAGGTAGACCAAGACTAACATGGACGAGTAATATCAAAAGATGGACAAATCAGCCTATGACAACCTGCACCATCAAAGCAAGAGACAGAGCAGAATGGCGCTCCGTGGTAGCCAACCTTCGTTGCGGAGACGGCACTTGATGATGATGATGATGATGATGATGATGAAGATGATGATGATGATGATGAATATCTAGAGATACTCAAACAATACAACTATGTCTACATATATATAAAAATACCCAAACAGCAACAGTACAAACATGTTTAAAATGAGCCCAATATATGCCAAAATATACAAGTATGCTCAGACAGCTCAACTCTTATAAAACAACTTAGCGACGCTCAAAGTCACATTTGCCTAAACAGTGCATGAATATCCAAGCAGTAAAAACAGATGTTTAGTCACAATATACATAATGCTGAATTAGCACAATGGTGCCCAAACAAGATATAAATGCTAGAACAAAACAACAAAACATCGTTCCTTAACTCTTTCAGTACGTTTTGCCGCACTGTGCGCCATGCGGATTTCAACCGCATTTTTACCACACAGTGCGCAACTTTCAATTCGATTAGTGTGAACCGTCATAAAATCATATTCTTTTTACATGTCTCGTATCATCTTGAAATTAGTGAAATCGAATGCATTGTTCAACGATCTAAAAATTCATATATCTTTCTTTCTTCTTTTTCCTTCCTCATCTGCCTTTCACCGTCGAGGATAGATATAATTTGCGGTCTTTTGCTCTTCTGTTCGCCTCTGCTGCTGTTATGTTTCCTAGTGCTTATAATATTCCATCGACCCATCTTTTTCGTGGTCGACCCTTGCGTCTGGTGTTCTCACAACGTTTGTAATTCATATATAATATGATATATTCAGATAAATATAAATATATAAATTGATTCTTAAAACATGAAAAATGTTGTCTCTGAAATCTCTCCCGTTGCATCTATAAAAGCGTTCCGTACAGAACGAGTTACAGTAAATCCAAACACAAGTGATGATTGATTAGTTGGTCGTCTCCTTATCTTTTAATGTTCCATTGGTGTGTTTCAAAGTTGTTAATTGTTTGCCTCATGCGTAAGAGTATCTTTTAGATTCTTATGTGCAACCATCAGGTGCTAGTTTAATTAATTCCTGTAGCTCAGGGGAAAGTAGATCTACCACCTAGTCTTGTCGGAATCGAACAGTAAAGGGTATTCCCGATATTCACGGGGAGCGCGAAAAGGAACTGTTAGCAGTTGAAACTTGAAAAGAGCAGGCTTTTCGACACTGCCCGGGTGAACATCAAGTAAATGATAACAATTCAGCCGTTATTAAAATATTATCACACTATAGATATTGCGTGAAGGGCCCTCGCCAGTTCTCGCGCTCTGTGCTAAGACTTTCCTGGGTGATCCGGTAACAGATTGGAGTGTTGTTGGAGATTGTCAAAATCAAATGTTGTTGGTTCTATTAACAATAGCCAATCAGATATGGAGACTCTGTTCAGTGTAACTACAACAAATATAAGGCCAGTAGGCTATGAGGTAATGTAAACCCGAGTCTTATAGCATGTCATTTCTCAAATAGGAGCGCGGTAGAAGCAGATATAGAGAGATTCGGGGGGGGGGGGGGGGGAAGAGAGTTCAAGTATTTAGCGTGACATTACTATAGCAGATTGTGAAAGTCGGGATAAAAGAAAGTTGAAGTATTGAGCCCTACATTACTATAGCAGATTGTGTAAGTCGGGATAAAAGAAAGTTGAAGTATTGAGCCCTACATTACTATAGCAGATTGTGAAAGTCGGGATAAAAGAAAGTTGAAGTATTGAGCCCTACATTACTATAGCAGATTGTGTAAGTCGGGATAAAAGAAAGTTGAAGTATTGAGCCCTACATTACTAGAAAGTCGGGATAAAAGAAAGTTGAAGTATTGAGCCCTACATTACTATAGCAGATTGTGTAAGTCGGGATAAAAGAAAGTTGAAGTATTGAGCCCTACATTACTATAGCAGATTATGAAAGTCGGGATAAAATTAGTGAGATCTGTAGATGTGGAAAGTGAAAGAGTTGAGTGATTAAGTGTTAAAATCTACAATTCTAACGCGAAATATTTGTTTGGTTGTGAAAATGAGGGAATGCAGGGCGTTGTGAAGACTGATCAGTATTATTCCTTGATGTTAATACTAGCCATAACTTTGCTGTAAAATATGATCTTTTTCCTAAAGTTCAATAAGTTTAATTAAAAATCAAAAAGCGGGTTTCTTAGGGGATATACACACACAAAAAAGACCCACCTTTTGTTTAACACAAACAGATGTTTTCCAAAGCAAAGATTCTGAGTAGACTGAAATCGATACGCAGAGTTCGATTCCCTTTTGTTTGTTCAGGTTGTGTTTATAGACAAATAGAAACGTGTTTTTTTTTTTTAAATAACAATTTTTTTTTAAAGTATCGAGCTTACCAAATTAAAATTGATAAGTTACTCATTGGTTGTTTGTTGTGTAAGCTGAATTAATTTCGTCATTAAAATAGATGTGAAGCGATTGGCAGTATTCGAGTGTATAAGTTATTATCTGGGTTTTTTTTTATTACTTATTACTTTAGTTCGCTGTGCGTTTGAATACTGTTTTTTTTTACTGAATGTGTAAATGATTAATTATTTGTATATTTCTTCTCAGTCAATACTGGAATAATTTTCATATTGATATTTGTATAGGCACATATACTTAAAGGAATGAACACATACTTGAAGACGCCAAATGTTTATGTACATTTCTACATGTTTGTATGAGAAAATTCAATATATTATTGGTAATGTAAATGTTATACAAATTTATCACAATAATCGCATCAAATTTGCACAATTTTACTGTAATACCATTGTGTGTGCGAACGTGTGTGTGTGTGTGTGTGTGTGGATGAAATCAAGTGTTTGAAATAACATAAAATACAGTAAACTTCCATTTTAACGAAATAAAAAAAGAAGCGTAATGAATAAAATCAATAGTATTATCAGTCTTTCACCTTCTTGTAGTATTCATGTCCCCAGTAAAACACTTTCAGCCATTTTCTTCTTTTGGTATCATCCTTTTACAGTTCTATCGATGTTTTCTGTTATTTCTGAGGTCAGTACTTCTAATCTCTTCTCCATATTCTTCCAGGCCCTCCTCGACATCTTTGATATTGTGGATTCCTGAACAACCATGGATTTGTCATGCCCTGTGATCATGCTCTTATTATACACATAAATCGTGGAGTTCAGCGTTATTCTATCTATCTATTGTCCTTTCGAGCCGAAGACGGCACACAGAACAGAACCACAACCTCAAAAACAGAAACTTTGCGTGCCAAAATGGCACATATTGCCGAGATCACTGCTCTAAAATCTATGGCGCTGTTTCCATAACAATACTTTTTACAATGACAGCTTGTCAAGCCATCGATCAACCTCCTTAGTCGCCTCTTACGACATGTCTGGAAGGTCACAGTGTCACTATTCTTTACCTCCCTCAGCGTTATTGCGTTCTTGTTATTTCAGTGTTACTGTGTTCTTCCTATTTCAGTGTTACTGTGTTCTTCTTATTTCAGTGTTACTGTGTTCTTTCCAGTTAGTTCAGCGTTATTGTGTTCAATCCAGTTATGTCAGTGTTATTGTGTTCAATCCAGTTATTTCAGTGTGTTTGTGTTCAAACCAGTTATTTCAGTGTTTTTGTGTTCAATCCAGTTATTTCAGTGTTATTGTGTTCAATCCAGTTATTTCAGTGTTTTTTGTGTTCTTTCCAGCTATTTCAGTGTTATTGTTTATTAGGAAAACATAACCGAGATAAGACAACAGGCAGAAGAAGTCGGATACTCGTGTCCTGCAATTGCCAAAAAAAAAAAAAAAAAAATGAAATCATGCAAAATTCAATAATGTTGGAGAATGCAAGAATCTGTGGACGACGTGATGTCCAGACATCGGAATCCAACAGAATTCAAAATGTTAAAAAAAACAACTCTTCGACTCGTTGGCAGAATGGGAATCCATGGTCTCATTTGTAGTGTAGCCTGCAATTTTTGGTCTAGTTGTTTGGTTTTGTTATCACGAGAAAGTCGTTAAATTATTAAATGGAAGACACAATCGAGTCTTGGGCAGGTTTTTGCCACATACACAAAGATCAATCAACATGAGTGAAAGCCAATCAATTTACGACAGTTCCCAGAGTGGTGGTGGTCATAACTTTGTATTCTAAACCCAGCAGAGATTTCAATGTTAACCTCTTGCACTCTATAAATACTCCTTGATTCTCCGATTTTATGAAAATGATTGTTGGAAATTATATTCGCGCATCATTTTCTGTATGTAAAGAGCGAATGTATGAAAGTAGGTAAATGTTATAAATGAAGCAAGTGTCAGAAATAAACAAAAATTGGAAACGAATGTTGTGGTTAACAATGATGACATTTCTTTTATATTTATATGTGCACAGTTATTGTTTGTGTTCACAAGATTTAAACATCGATTTTGAAAAACTGACGTTAATATAATTTAGCAGGAAACACTTTGCTCTGGAAAAGAAGATCAATAAATGAAAAGACAAAAATGCAAATCAAACAATAAACCACAAAAAAATCTTAAAAAACGGTAATCGGAATAGCATGTTTTGTTGTGGAAACCGCTTCTATGTTGCTGTGAAAGTGATTAAGAGTGACAAACTCGATAAATGGGGAATATAAATGCAGCTAATAAGAAACACACAAGAGGGGGAGGGGGTGGGGTGGGGGCGTAGCAGCATGAAAAGACTGCGTTGAGATATAGACAGGCTTAAACCAGCTTTACGTGGGATGTAACTATGGGATTCAATACAATGTTTTCGTTGGAAAGGAAATGGAGGAGACTTGTATGATGTAGCTGTTTAGTACAGAACATAAGTAACATGAAATGTGTGAGAGTCACGGCTTATTTGACTGACTCTTCTGGGCGATAATTCAGGAATCCAACAAAATAAATGATTGTTACATAAAGGAAAGTATTGTTCACATACAAATATTGACAGTTTTGCTGGGGAAAAAATGGCAGCAATATCCCTTTACTGAGATCTGTAAGGGAAGGGGAGATCGGGGCCGCGTGACAAAGGGATACATATACAAAGAAAGTATACAAAAGAATGGAGAGACAAATATATATATTACAGACACATAGATATTATAAACGAGTATGTATAAACATATACACACACACACACATATATACATATATATATACATATATATATATATATATATATATATATATATATATATAATGACAGAGAGAAAGAGAGAGAGAAAGAAATCTTTGAACGAATGATAAACGAGAATCAATTGTAAAAATAACACTAAATAATGTAATAATTTTTATTGCTCCATTCGTGAATTGTAAATGAAAATGAATCTTGAAATGAATTTCTAATAAAATAAACACATTTTTTCCTAAGCTCACATCGTGTTGAAATATCTTTCATCTTCTCTGTGTTATCATGTGTCACTTTTTTTGTCTCTAGGTTTTTTTTATTTTTTAAATGTATCATTCTACCACGAAAACTGAAATGACTACAAGCAAGCAATATTATCATTGTTAATTGTATCATCACTTCTAACTTAATAATTCGCGTTGTCATCATGGTCACAGTTTACACTATAAAGTTTTTTTTTTCTCACTGTCATCAAATATCGTCATTATTATGATCATTTAAAGTATATATATATATATAAACCGTAGATGGTAGATATACAATAGAGGTGTACAATGTACAATTCCAAAAAAAGAGGAAGATACTGTGCAATCCATTTTTGACAATAGAAACAAGAAAAAGAGTTCTTAAATGATATGATTTAGAGCTAGTCTTAACATATGGATGTGAATTGTGGACAATAGGAAAACAAACAAGAAAATCACCAAAGTAATGAGAGCCACAGAACGAACAATATATGTTCGTGGTGCCTAGCGTCGTCTCCTTTCTCCTACACCTTTTATCTTCTAAATTTGATATCTTTGTTTTTCTCGTATGCTACGATCTACACAGCCAGATTTTCCTAGTTTCTTTCACCGATTGAGAATTCCCTTACGGAAGCCCTGCAAACATTGTTATATCTCAGCACTGGTCTGCCCTTTGGTCTCTTTCCGTCTTTCAGTTCGCCATACAATATTTGTTTGGGAATACGATTTTTGCCATTCTTTTTACATGGCCCAACTACCTTAGTCTCCGACTACTAAGTGTTGCCATGTTGGATGGGAGCTTGGCTCGTTGTAAGACACTACAGCTGGTTATTATGTCCTGCCCTCTGACGTTCATAAACTTTCGAAGGCAACACACATGAAAACCTATATTGTGCCTCTTCACATGTCCACACAATTTCATTTGTATTTTTCGAATTGAGTTAAATAGTTAAATATTTCTCGATATACATTTAACGTATTCAAATGTAACGTACAGACACCACGAACAATCTAAATCATATAGTTCTGGTTTTATACTGCCTCACAGTTTTAACTTGAATTTTTGCAGAATTAATTTCGTGAAAAAAAAAGATTAATGGGAGTGTTTTTTTGATGCAGGAGAAGTGCACACACGCACACACACACACACACACACACACACACACATACACGCAACAAAAAAACAGAAGATGCTTCTATTGTCCTCACAAAGGCTTTCGATACATTGAGCAGAACGGGTCTATACAGGGTGCTGGGAAATGTAGGCTGTCTACCTAATTTACTCAAGCTGATAAGTAATTTCACAACAATATGTCTGCCACCATTCAGCTCGACGGCAGATCATTTCGGCCCTTTAAGATGAAATATGGAGTCAAACAGGGAAGTGTCCTTGCCCCTTCTATATTCGGAATCTTTTTTGCTGCCCTTCTACGCGATGCTTTTGAAGCGTCTCTGGAGACATCTATATCCGAACAAGATCTGACTGCTCCTTATTTAATCTGGCATGTCTGAAGGCAAAATTTAAAACAAATGAGACCCTAATAAAGAAGCTTCTGTTCGATGATGATGCAGCACTGGTTGCTCATGATGAATCCGTCATGCAGTCAATGATTGACAATCTAGCTAGATCACGTGATTTATTCTTCTTGTTAATAAGTTTCCAGAAGACGGTGACGCTTCAGCAGGTGTAGACACATCCGCCACTATAACTTTAAATAACACACTTCTTGAATATGTGAGAAAGTTCACCTGCCTAGGTTCTATGGTCACAGCCACCGTCTCCCTTGATAACGAAATAAATACCCGAATCGGAAAGGTAGCTTCAGCACGGGCCAACATCAAACTAACACTCAGGACTAAGATTCTAATTTGCCGAAGTTGTGTGCTTAGTACACTTTTATACGTATTAGCGGATCAGAAACTTGGACAACCTATGCAGAGCAGAAGAAAAAATTAACAGCTTTCATGGTAATTACATTCGCAAGATAATGAGCATCACAATGCAGAACAAAGTAACCAACTTTAACTTCTTGCAACTAGCTATATTCCCAAAGATCGTGGCAACACTTAGAAGTCGAAGACTAAGTTGGCTGGACCACGTGAGAAGAATGATAAACAATCGTGTTGCCAAACAATTATTGTGTGGCGAGCTTAGGGGCAGAAAGAGACGAAAGGACAGCTCAGTAATGAGATATAAGGAAGTTTGGGAACTGGGTAGTCTTGAGGTGCGACGTCGGCCTCAGAACAGGAAGGAACCGAGTTCAAAGCCCATCAGAAACGGTGATGATTAAAAAAAAAGAATAACAAAAATTAGTCCGTGTCTTCATTGTCATATTACTCTCTCCTAATCTCTTTGGTAGTGAGATTAGATGTATAGCCCTCTTGGATAACGACAATAAATAGGAGGACCCGTGTGCACCATCATCATCATCATCATGTGCCATACCGGTTGGCGTAGGCGATCATGTCCCTCCACAATCTTCTATATACAGTGCATCGTATCAGTTCTGTTGGTTTTGTTTCCCATGCCATGACACCAAGCTATCCAGTATTTTCTCTCTTTGTCGTCCGCGATCTCTCTTTCCTTTTATTTTGCCAGTTGTAACCAAGTATTCCGACTTTCCTCTTCTCATGATGTGCCCGAAAAATGTTGATTGCTTCTTTCTGATGTTTTTTAAGAGCTCCCTTTTTGTGTTGGCCTCTTTGAGAACTTCCTCATTGTTCTTTTTAGCTGTCCAGGGAACTTTCAACATTCTTCTGAGAAATCCCATCTCTTTAGTCTCTAATCGTCTTTTCATTTGCTTATCTACTGTCCATGATTCGCTTCCATAGGTCAGAATTGGTTCTATATAGCACCGATGAACTCTCTTTCTCATTTTTATTAACATAGATTTGTTGCATTAGAGATTTTATTCTGGTGTGCACCAGCACACATAAAGATCCCTTGGCGGTTAAAGTCGAAAAGACTAGTCCATAATTATGGCTTCTGCCCGGACACAATTGTCAGGAAAAAAAAAACACCAGTACCCACACCGTGGATCTCAGGCCATGCTACAGTGTTCATGTACGTGGGCCACGATCCCAGGCCATGCTACAGTGTTCATGTACGTGGGCCACGATCCCAGGCCATGCTACAGTGTTCGTGTACGTGGGCCATGATCCCAGGCCATGCTACAGTGTTCATGTACGTGGGCCACGATCCAGGCCATGCTACAGTGTTCGTGTACGTGGGCCACGATCCCAGGCCATGCTACAGTGTTCGTGTACGTGGGCCATGATCCCAGGCCTTGCTACCGTGTTCGTTTACGTGGGCCATGATCCCAGGCCATGCTACAGTGTTCGTGTACGTGGGCCATGATCCCAGGCCTTGCTACAGTGTTCGTTTACGTGGGCCATGATCCCAGGTCATGCTACAGTGTTCGTGTACGTGGGCCACGATCCCATGCCATGCTACAGTGTTCGTGTACGTGGGCCATGATCCCAGGCCTTGCTACAGTGTTCGTTTACGTGGGCCATGATCCCAGGTCATGCTACAGTGTTCGTGTACGTGGGCCATGATCCCAGGTCATGCTACAGTGTTCGTGTACGTGGGCCATGATCCCAGGTCATGCTACAGTGTTACTGTACGTGGGCCATGATCCCAGGTCATGCTACAGTGTTCGTGTACGTGGGCCATGATCCCAGGTCATGCTACAGTGTTCGTTTACGTGGGCCATGATCCCAGGTCATGCTACAGTGTTCGTGTACGTGGGCCATGATCCCAGGCCATGCTACAGTATTTGTATAAGTGGGCCACGATCTCAGGCCATGCTACAGTGTTCGTGTACGTGGGCCACGATCCCAGGCCATGCTACAGTGTTCATGTACGTGGGTCATGATCCCAGGCCAAAATACAGTGTTCGTGTACGTGGGCCCCGATCCCAGGCCATGCTACAGTATTTGTATAAGTGGGCCACGATCTCAGGCCATGCTACAGTGTTCGTGTACGTAGGCCATGATCCCGGGCCATGCTACAGTGTTCGTGTACGTGGTCCACGATCTCAGGCCATGCTACGGTGTTCACGTGGGCCACGATCCCAGGCCATGCTACAGTGTTCGTGTACGTGGGCCACGATCCCAGGCCATGCTACAGTGTTCGTGTACGTGGGCCACGATCCCAGGCCATGCTACAGTGTTCGTGTACGTGGGCCATGATCCCAGGCCATGCTACAGTGTTCGTGTACGTGGGCCACGATCCCAGGCCATGCTACAGTGTTCGTGTACGTGGGCCACGATCCCAGGCCATGCTACAGTGTTCGTGTACGTGGGCCACGATCCCAGGCCATGCTACAGTGTTCGTGTACGTGGGCCACGATCCCAGGCCAAAATACAGTGTTCGTGTACGTGGGCCACGATCCAGGCCATGCTACAGTTTTCATGTACGTGGGCCATGATCCCAGGCCATGCTACTATTCGTGTACGTGGGCCACGATCCCAGGCCATGCTGCGGTGTTCGTATACGTGGGCCAGGATTCTCCTAGAATTTTCTCGAGATTCTCGAGGGGGATATCGGAGCACCCATGGATTCGTTCGGAGTGCACTGATAATGATCCTCTAAATAAAATAAACACACAAAAAAAACAAAGGAAGCTTGCAGGACTTTCTTGAGTGAGTTCTCTAACAGCTAAAGAAACTGGTAAAGTTTGGTAATAGATTGAAGCACATGGAGAACAAAAATGAAAAAAAGGCACAGCAACATCTGATGAAGCGATTATGTCAAAATTAGAAGTCTAAAGGCTCAGGAGAAAGAGATAAAGTCAAGCGCAACAAATGCATCTTGCTATTTCTGCGGTGGGATCCGTCTATCCATTATTAGCAAGTTTAGCATCTACGAGAGAAGGTGCTCAGTAAAACATCATCCAGAACAAGACACTAATATATTATCAAGACTGTTGACTAATCATAATTGCTTATTACCAACCGTCTGTCAAGACATAAAAAGATATATTTGACACAGACACCCAAGCCAGCATCCTATACTACAAACAAAGGAAAGTCACATCTCTTTGTAAATAGAAGACTAAGTTAACTTTCTGTATGAGAATCAACCACTCGGACACGCTTGCTATATTTGAGAGGTGATACCATTTGAAAGACTTAAATGAGACAAGAACAAACTCATATACATGCTCATGTGTGACTGTTGATTCAAAAAAAAAAAAATTGTAGGAATGGCTCCTTTGCGTCTCTAATTTAGCTGAGTTTCATTGATGTAAGACAATGAGGTATGTCTGATCTATCTTTCTCTTGTCCTTTCAGGCTGAACACATCACGTTGCTCAGAACTCGACTATCTTTAATATCAAAAGTCAGGCTTTGCACAGAACCCGATTATGTCCCTGTTCTGGGCGTGCCGCTCAATCTCGGAGGGAAGCTGATTGTCTACTGTTGTTGCTTCTCGCCTCAGTGTTCAAGTTAGTGTTTCTCTATATTGTTTTATTCTTTTTTTTTTACCCTGTGATTCCCATTTGATGGTTTACACACATAGTGGGACACACCTGCGACTCCAGGGCAGAGTCAGCGACTCAAAACTGATAGAGATTTCGCTCCATCCCTTTGTGGATTCATGGTAGAAATGTGTTACATGTAGCGTTGTATTATGGTAGAAATGTGTCACCTATAGCGTTGTATTATGGTAGAAATGTGTTACCTGTAGCCTCGTATTATGGTAGAAATGTGTTACCTGTAGCCTTGTATTATGGTAGAAATGTGTTACCTGTAGCGTTGTATTATGGTAGAAATGTGTTACCTGTAGCGTTGTATTATGGTAGAAATGTGTTACCTGTAGCGTTGTATTATGGTAGAAATGTGTTACCTGTAGCGTTGTATTATGGTAGAAAAGTGTAACCTGTAGCGTTGTATTATGGTAGAAATGTGTTACCTGTAGCGTTGTATTATGGTAGAAATGTGTTACCTGTAGCGTTGTATTATGGTAGAAAAGTGTAACCTGTAGCGTTGTATTATGGTAGAAATTTGTTACCTGTAGCGTTGTATTATGGTAGAAATGCGTTACCTGTAGCGTTGTATTAAGTAGAAATGTGTTACCTGTAGCCTTGCATTATGGTAGAAATGTGTTACCTATAGCGTTGTATTATGGTAGAAATGTGTTACCTGTAGCCTCGTATTATGGTAGAAATGTGTTACCTGTAGCGTTGTATTATGGTAGAAATGTGTTACCTGTAGCGTTGTATTATGGTAGAAATGTGTTACCTGTAGCGTTGTATTATGGTAGAAATGTGTTACCTGTAGCCTCGTATTATGTTAGAAATGTGTTACCTGTAGCGTTGTATTATGTTAGAAATGTGTTACCTGTAGCGTTGTACTATGGTAGAAATGTGTTACCTCTAGCGTTGTAGTATGGTAGAAATGTGTTACCTGTAGCGTCGTATTATGGTAGAAATGTGTTACCTGTAGCGTTGTATTATGTTAGAAATGTGTCACCTGTAGCGTCGTATTATGGTAGAAATGTGTCACCTGTAGCGTTGTATTATGTTAGAAAAGTGTAACCTGTAGCGTTGTATTATGGTAGAAATGTGTTACCTGTAGCGTTGTATTATGGTAGAAATGTGTTACCTGTAGCGTTGTATTATGGTAGAAATGTGTCACCTGTAGCGTCGTATTATGGTAGAAATGTGTCACCTGTAGCGTTGTATTATGTTAGAAAAGTGTAACCTGTAGCGCCGTATCATGTTAGAAAAGTGTAACCTGTAGCGCCGTATCATGTTAGAAAAGTGTAACCTGTAGCGCCGTATTATGTTAGAAAAGTGTCACCTGTAGCGTCGTATTATGATGGAAATGTATTAACATTGTTCTGCGGTCATCCAGTATCGTGCCTGCTAAAGTAGATGATCTTCTAGACGACCTTCTATTTCTAAGGCTGTTTATCAGTTATGTTATTGACTTCCTATCAAACCATTCTCTTACTTTGTCGTTTAACTTTTCTCTCCGTTTCCTTTTACCTCGCCTTTCATAAATAAATGTCCAACAATATAATTATTTTATCTTGATCCTGACGGTATGTTTTCCTTTTGTTTTGCCGTTTTGTAAAACATCTTAATAATTGTATACGTTTATCGTTTTGCTTTTTACTACCATATCCGCTGTTTCTGAAGCAGTTAATGGTGGGCGAGGTATGTTAACATTGTGTTTGATAGAAGTTTTTTAAGGATGAAATATGTTCGAAAGTTGTATTAACATTGTAACTGATAGAAGTGTTTTAAGGATGAAATATGTTCGAAAGTTGTATTAACATTGTAACTGATAGAAGTGTTTTACGGATGAAATATGTTCTAAAGTTGTGTTAATATTGTGATGTGATAGAAGTATTTTAAGGGTAAAATATGTTCGAAAGTTGTGTTAACATTGTGATGTGATAGAAGTGTGTTATCACGGTAATGTGATAGAAATGCGTTAAGAGAGTGTAATGTAGTCGAAATGTGTTACCATTGTAATGGGATATAAATGTGTTAAAAGTGTAATGTGGTCGAAATGTGTTAACATTATAATGTGATAGAAATGTGTTAACAATGTAATGTGGTCGAAATGTGTTAACATTGAAATGTATTAACAGTATATGATAGTAGAAATATTTCATTAGTATATGGTGGTAGATAATACTAAGTGAACAGTGGATGATTTGGCAAGCAAACGGTCATCATGTCTAGCTAAAACCTTCATGGTGAGAGTCGTTAGAAGGGTGCCATAAAGCCATGTCTGTGCACACACACACACAAAAAACAACTGGAATAACAACATTACAAAATGGACGGGTCTCAGCTCTGCCAGATCACAATATCAATCAGAGATTTTGGTTAGTTGACTGTAAAGTGTAGGTAGGGATCATTTCTTTCCTTCCTTTTTGTGTTTGTTTAATTACTAATCTTAGTCACCATTCATCATTAAATGACGCTGAGTGACGTAGATACGCAGTGTTGTATGTTACAACAGAGCTGCTATATTTATGTTTGGCCAATTCGCCTTCTTTGGATGCCTGTTACCGTCTGTCTCGATCACCGTGAGTTTGACCTGGCTAGTCAACCTTTTGCGTGAGTCCTGACAGGGAGATTTAATAGGATCTTGATAAGCTAATGTCACTGATGATAATGCAAGCAGTCACCTATGAGTCGTTGACCACTTTCAGCCCAAACGTTGCTGGACATCACGGACCAATGTGAGAGAGAGGATAAAAGCATTTCAGTGACATCTCCTGATGTCATGTTCTAAGATGGCGATATTAATCCACAGCTTCAGCACATGAGAATGCTCTTTCATGCTGCTGTAAATTTATCAAGTTCTACGAGTCAGATGCCAATTTTGACCAGCTTGTGGTTTACTGGAGCTTGTCTGTCAGGACAACAATCACAAACATTTTTTACTCGCCACGCTAAAGTGCTGATAAAAAGCGAATCAATTCAGAGGGAGAGGTATGTTTACAGCACTCGGAAAAATTGACAAATAATCAACAACAGGAAAAAAATATGGACCAAAGCAGGATCGAACCCGTACTAGGCAGCGCCTTGCCACGAAAAGCTAAACGCTAGGGAACACTGCCATTCAGCTAACTAAAAAATTAGCTTCGTAGGCAATGTCTTTTCGCGCAGGTGTGGGAATATAATAAAGTGCTGATACTCTGTTCTTATCTAATTGAATATCGCAACATTTTAACTTATTTTATTGTTATTTTTACAAATTCTATATCTTTGTCACTTGATACTAGTTTCATGTACTGCGGAGTTAGTGAATTGTGCCGATAGCTTCTTGAGTGATAAAGCAACAGAGACCAGAAGACTAAAACACTATTCTATTGAAATAATGTTCGTGGCATATACAAAAACAGGAGTCAGAATTAGAATGAAACTCATCTACAGCAAGAATTTTATTAATTGTGCGAACACCTATATAATGATCAAACAGGGAACATATACACTCCCGTGTTATGTTTCAAAACCAATCTTTATCGTTCAGGATGACTACATATCTCTTTTATTTAATCATTGTTTATTAAGTCTTTTGCTATCGTTTATATATATATATATATATATACATATATATATATATATATATATATATATATATATATATATATATATATACTTTAACTTATCTCGTGTCTTAAAATAATTGTTCATAATTGTTCTACCAACTATTGTATCAGTTTTATGAAAAAAAAACCTAGTATTGAAACATTAAAATATAGAGTCTAACAGCTGAAAAAACCCTAGTGTTGAAACATTAAAATGTTTAGTGTAACAGCTGTTGAACACATCTACACGTGTACCTAATCAAATGAGAGTAAAAAGGGCTAATGGAGGAATCGTTCATATTTATTCTATTCCTGGCATATTTTCCTCCCTTATTTCCACTAGCTCAAATGCATCCAGATGCCTTGTCGAGAGACGTGGCCGTCAGAAGGAGATCATGTATCAGCCCATCAATTGCAGGGATACACTTCAACGTTCATGAATTCCCGGCACCATGGAACTTTAACCGGTCCACTGGGCCCATTGTCTGACCTTTAGAGAGCGGCCTTTGCCGACCCGCTACACTCTTTGTTTTCTAGACATTCAGCACTCATTTTCAATCCCAGACTTGCTAAGCCACCATCTGTCAGCCCCAAACACAATGCCATTGTCTTGCTCCGCCCTTCAAAAGACATGCAAGGCTCGGCAGATTTATGGAGTTGCGCTATGTTTCCTTTTGATCTGGAACCTGACTCCAGATGCACACCGCGTTAGGCTTAGATTATTATGTTTTCTTTATATTCTTTATTATTTAATACTACAGCGCGCAGTTCATTAGGTAACTTAATTCCGGTCTTTTTACGCAACGTTGGTGAATTGAAATATTCACCTTCTTTATCTCTACACTTTTAGCTCACTGTGAAGAACAAGTCGCCTTTTTATTGATCCAGATCTGGGAGGGCTTTCTTTTGCCCCAGTGCCATGTCATGTTAAGTACATTTTGTTAACAGCTTATGGAATAGGTTTTGTAGCAGAGAATCATAAATGTCTCTGGTTTGTTTCGTTTGGTTTCCAGGTGTAAAGTTTAAAAATAAAGCAAAATAAAGTTGTCATGTTTGTTTCTGTGGGCCAATAAGGAAACGATCATTGCGGCAAGCAATTTGTAACTCATGTAGGTTGTGAAAGAAACGGGTGGGGGAAGCTGATTAACCACCATTGTAGTGTTGGGGAGTGAAATATTAAACATTACCTCTTAGAGATGAAGGTTCCAGTACTCTTTCATAGCTTCATCACTGTTAAGACCCCAAACTTATGATTGTTTTAGGCTGGATTTAAACCCACGACAAGTCCTCCTGATAACAACCATGTTACTGCCACACCGTAACCATCGGGTAATTATTTCCAAAGGTTTGCCTTTCCCCCACTCCGTTATTTTGACAAAACGAAATGCTTGAGTTAATTCGCAAAGTGTGCTGCGGTTTTTTTCCCTTTGGAAGATGGGGTCGTTAAATTGTATTAGGCAGAGAGGTTGAAAAAAAAAAGGGGGGGGGGGGTTTACGTTTTGTAAGATAAATATACTCTCTTGCTCCCAACTTTCTTATTTGTCTTTTACAACCATATAACCGCTAACAGATTCTGACGACAACTTTATCATATCTCGCTTCGCGACCTTGAACCAAGTTGAAACCCAATCGAAACTACTTAGAAACAATGTAGAAACAACGTAGAAACAACGTAGAAACAACTTAGAAACAACTTAGGAACAACGTAGAAACATCTTAGAAACAAATTAGAAACAATGTAGAAACATCTTAGAAACAACTTAGAAACAACTTAGAAACATCGTAGAAACAACTTTGAAGCAACGTAGAAACAACTTAGAGATAACTTAGAAACAACTTAGGAACAACGTAGAAACATCTTAGAAACAACTTAGGAACAACTTAGAAACATCTTAGAAACAACTTAGAAACAACGTAGAAACATCTTAGAAACAACTTAGAAACATCTTAGAAACATCTTAGAAACAATGTAGAAACAATTTAGAAACAACTTAGAAACAACTTAGAAACAATGTAAAAACAATGTAGAAACTATTTAGAAACAACTTAGAAACAACTTAGAAACAATGTAGAAACAATTTAGAAACAACTTAGAAACAACTTAGAAACAATGTAGAAACAATGTAGAAACAATTTAGAAACAACTTAAAAACAACTTAGAAACAGCTTAGAAACAACTTAGAAACAATGTAGAAACAATTTAGAAACAACTTAGAAACAACTTAGAAACAACTTAGAAACAACTTAGAAACAGCTTAGAAACAACTTAGAAACAATGTAGAAACAATGTAGAAACAATTTAGAAACAACTTAGAAACAACTTAGAAACAGCTTAGAAACAACTTAGAAACAATGTAGAAACAATTTAGAAACAACTTAGAAACATCATACAAACAACTTAGAAACAATGTAGAAACAATTTAGAAACATCTTAGAAACAGTTTGGAAACAACCTACAAACAACATAGAAACAACGTAGAAAGATGTTAGAAACAGCTTAGAAACAACTTAGAAACAATCATCTACACACGAACTATATTTTCCTGCATATTCATCAACAAATCTGCCATCTATCTTCATTTATACCCGGCGCCTAGAATCAACTCTGTCATTAACTAGGGCTCCCTTGATATATATCTCATAGTTCTCTCCTCGCCTTTCTTCACACCTCTGGCACGGATCGATTCCTAGCAGGGTGTAGTTGAAACAAAACGATTTCCATCAACACACTCCGGCCAGATGTCGATTCTGCTTTAGCCACTAGAGTCCCGTATTCGTCACGGTCGCTTTGTCGTGCTGTTAACAAGAGAATAGAAAGTCTCTGTCGAAGCTAGTAGCGCCAGTTGTCATTAGACTACCCCTGAAGTACTGATGACGTTATCAATAGTCACCCTCATTGTATGAGTCTTTCTTTTTATTTTTTATTTGGGACCACCTGTCGGTTAGTAATCGGATAAAAGAATAAGTTTCGAAGATATTGTTAACGGTTTTGCAGGAACATGCTAACAATGTTATCTTGGTAGATAATGTTAACATGATAATTTTAATAACAAATAATTCATTAACATCGATATGTGGTTGTAAGTAATGAACATTAATATGATACATACATACATACATACATACGTACGTACATACATACATACATACATACATACATACATACATACATACATACATGCATGCATGCATACATACATACATACATACACACACATACATACATACATACATACATACATACATACATACATACATACATACATACATACATGCATACATACATACATACATACATACATACATACATGCATGCATGCATGCATACATACATACACACACACATACATACATACATACATACATACATACATACATACATACATACATACATACATACATACATACATACATACATACATACATACATACATACATATATATATATATATATATATATATATATATATATATATATATATATATATAACATTATTAATATTACACCATTTTTATCTTAACATTAGTATTTTTGGTATATATAATATTAACATTATTATACAGGAAGCCGTGGTTTCCAAATGGTTAGTGGGCTCATATAGTAAAAAAAAATAAAAGTAAAGAGCCCCCGTCACGCCAAGTGGCGTATAGGGAGTATGGTATTAGTGACCATACATTTTATAGACCTTCAGCACATGATTTTTTGGGGCAATGTGGTCGGTATTACGCCCGTGCCGCTTTACATTCCCAGAAAAAAATCCGGTACCCATTAAAGGCTGGGTGAACCGGAAGCTATCGGTTAGGATCGAACCCTACCTCTTGTCCTTTGCAGTCCAGTTCACTAACCACTGAGCTATCGCGGCTTCCAGTGAGCTCATATACTTCGCAAGTATTTTTTTTTTCGAACAGACACGATTTCGGATTTCTCCAAGCCCCTGCAAATAGTTACTAAAAAGTATTTTCAGAGACTACAATGCCATCTATAAAAGTATTCACGTCAGTAGATAAATATAGACTCTCTAAGACATTGATATGTGGGAAGCATTCTCATCTCGTCAGCACAAATTTCGTCTTCAGAAAAGCGCACAAGAAACAAACTACATCTCAGAGAAAACACTAACCCTCATAGAAGAAATAAGAAAACTGAAGCAAATAGGAGCAAAAGCAAAACAGCGACGAGTACAGAAAATACACAAAAGCATTTAGAACATAGATCAGACGCGACAAAAAGAATTATATTATGAACGCCATGCCAGAATTGAAGAGCTCTATCAGCATAAAAGGGGGGGGGGGAGAGAGAGAGAGAGAGAGAGAGAGAGAGAGAGAGAGAGAAATGTGTTCAGAGAAATTAGAATGATAGCAAGCAATTTTAGACTATCAGTTCAAGTAATTAATGACCACAGTGGAAACACCAAGCGAGCAAAAGGTTACATTGCAAAGATGGAGCGAGTACTGCACAGAAATGTATGAAAATATTTAAAACCACTGAAATAAATTAATATAAAGTGAATAAAAAGAACTAGAGCTATACTAAATGAAATGTGTTCCGCAATTTAAAAAAATCTGAAGAGAGGGAAATCATCAAGAAGAGATGATACTCCAGCTGAATTCATCGAAGCTGGAGGGAAGGTGTTCGTATTTTACCACGCACGGTGTGTCAAAATCTGGAAAAATGCAGACCGGCCAAAAGCCTGGGAAAGATGAGTGTACATCCCTATTTCAAGGAAAGGAAATCTGAAGTTGTGTTCCAACTACAGAACTATTGCCCTAATTAACCATGCTAGCGAAATACTCTAATGTGTCTTCATGAACAAGTTAGCAAGAAAGTTAGAACAAGAACTTTATATAGTTAAAGCAGGTTCAAGACAAAGTAAAGGCACCCGTAACCACATCTTTAACATGAGAAACATCCTTGAGAAGTGTAGGGAATATAACATAGAACTGTATACATGCTTCATAGAGTACATCAATGCCTTTAACTGCATACATTAGAAACTGTGGAATATCATGAAAGATGTGGGCTTTCCAACACACCGAATGCAACTAATCGAATCAATATTTCACGAAGAGCAACCAGCTATCAGAATAGTGGGCGAAACATCAAACTTGTTTGAAGTACACGACTTGTTGTCGTGTCTTAGTGTCTGTCCTTTGTGTGCGGAAAAATCCGGAAAATGCCTACAATGTAAACGTCCTGGCTACATCTGTAGTGACACTAGTCCCGATGGTAATTTTGGGCTACAGTGCAAACAGACGTGTTCTGAAGGTTGTGACATCATATGTGACCCGGAAAGTACAGACTGTACGTGCAAGGAAACGTACTACGGATCAGACTGCACTCTCAAATGTCCGGACAACTGTTTCAACGGCACCTGTGAACAGTCAACCGGGAACTGTACATGCAAGGGAACGTTCTACGGGTCAGACTGCACTCTCAAATCTCCGGACAACTGTTTGAACGAAACCTGTGAACAGTTAATGGGGGCCTGCATCTCGTATGTCGATGATTCCCACGTTAAGAAGAGTACTACAACAAACCCAAGCATATGGATACCTTAATGTGTTTCTGTGCTGGACATGGTTCATTTCTTGGTGTTTTTCCGTGAAGCCATGGCTCATATCTTGATGTGTTTCTGTGCTAGCCATGGCTCATATCTTGATGTGTTTCTATACTAGCCATGGCTCATATCTTAGCTTGTGTGCGTGTTGGCCATGGTCCATGTCTTGGTGTGTGTCATGTTGGTCATATCTCATGTCTTGGTGTGTCCTTGTTAATCATGTCTCGTGTCTTTATGTGTGTATGTGTTTGGTCATGTCTCATGTCATGGTGTGTATCTGTGTTAGTCATGTGTCATATCTTTCTGTGTGCATGTTTGGGTTAGATATCTCATATCTTTGTGTGCATGTTTATGTTAGTCATATATCATATCTTTGTGTGTGCATATCTGTGTATGTCACATCTCATGTCCTTGTGTGTGCATGTCTATGTTGGTCGTGTCTCATGTCTTTGTGTGCATGTCTATGTTGGGCAACTGTCGTGTCTTTGTGTGTGCATGTCTATGTCGGTCATATCTCATGTCTTTATGTGCATGTTTATGTTAGTCATGTGTCATGTGTCTTGATGTGTGTCGGTGTTGGTCATGCCTCGTGTCGCTGTGTGCATGTCTGTGTTGGTCACATCTCCTATCTTTGTGTGTGCATGTCTGTGTTAGTCACCTCTAGTGACTCGGGTAGATGGTGCTCGTAAACCTGGGAGGGCCGACCATCTAAGGACAGAATCCCCCTACAGAAAAGATCATCTGCTGCCTTGCAGGAGGATTGGGGACAATCAAAGCCTAAGGAATGCAAACCTGAATAAAACTCTGGCTGAAATCGGATGCACTGGTGCAGAACACAGTGCAACGTTTTAACGGGTGTTCAATCATAGTGGATCTGGCAAACTCTAAATGTGATGTTCTGTCTGTGGGGGCGATCAACACACTTAACCTGACAGCTGACTTCATGTGGGAGTCTGGAATCCTGCTCTGATTGAGTCCTGATCGCAGAGAGAGAGTTTGAAGTACAAAAAAGGGGTGAGGCAGGGATGCATACTCTCTCCACACCTATTCAACATCTATGCTGAGAACATCGTGAGAAATGTCAGAAACGATGACAGAATTGTAAAGTTTGACTCTTTCATAATAAATGCCAACATAATTCCAGAACTCATATATGCTGATGACACAGTCCTTCTATAAAATAGCGCAGAAGGATTAAAAGAGACAATTAAGTGTTTAAAAAAAACAGTGAAGAACAACACCCGTATCTAAACATATAGAAAGCTAAGATAATATCGACTGACAAAACAAAACAAAATAACACAAAATCATCATCAATAGTGAAGAACTTAAAATTGTAACAAATTATGAATATTTGGGATCTGTAGTAACTAACAATGGAGACTGCTAGAAAAAGACCAAAAACAATAAGCAACAGCAACACAAAAATTAAATACCGTGAAGAACATGTGGCACAATACCAGCAATGCAATACAATTAAAATCATTGAGGTCATGCATCTTCCAGACAGCAACATACAGTTGCAAATCATGGACAATTTCGCAGACATCGTGGAAGAAAATTGATTCATTCGAATTAAAATGTTACAGAAAAATCCATAGGATACCTTTGATAATGAAAAGAGCAATGAAGACATTACAATTGAAGCATTTAAAAAGAACTGGCTTATAAACACCATTCAACAGAGGCAATTAAAACACTATTGTCATGTCAACAGACACAGTGGACTGGAAAGAACATTAATAGCAGGCATAGTTTCAGGGCGATGCATCAGTGGCAGACCAAGAAAAATATGATTTCAAGACATCAAGGAGACTTTGAGCTTGACAACAGAAGAAGTGGGAGATCTGACTATGGACAGAAATTCTTTCAGATGGACTGTGGTGGATGCAACGTTCTGTGGGAGATCTGACTATGGGCAGAAATTCTTTCAGATGGACTGTGGTGGATGCAACGTTCTGTGGGAGATCTGACTATGGACAGAAATTCTTTCAGATGGACTGTGGTGGATGCAACGTTCTGTGGGAGATCTGACTATGGACAGAAATTCTTTCAGATGGACTGTGGTGGATGCAACGTTCTGTGGGAGAACTGACTATGGGCAGAAATTCTTTCAGATGGACTGTGGTGGATGCAACGTTCTGTGGGAGATCTGACTATGGACAGAAATTCTTTCAAATGAAGTGTGGTGGATGCAAAGTTCTGTGGGAGATCTGACTATAGGCAGAAATTCTTTCAGATGGACTGTGGTGGATGCAACGTTCTGTGTGAGATCTGACTATGGGCAGAAATTCTTTCAGATGGACTGTGGTGGATGCAACGTTCTGTGTGAGATGTGACTATGGGCAGAAAGTCTTGCAGATGGACTGTGGTGGATGCAACGTTCTGTGGGAGATCTGACTATGGACAGAAATTCTTTCAGATGGACTGTGGTGGATGCAACGTTCTGTGGGATATCTGACTATGGGCTTGAAAAGTGTTTGTTGAAAACCTGTGCTTCACAGGGAGCATAAAGAATGAAGAAGTACTAATGTCCCTATCGGGAGCAACATTCAAGCATGCTATCCGTACACCACTCGCAGATCGGGCACATATAATCTACACAAAATCGTTAACGTTCACCCTCCTCATACCGACTTGACATTCCTGATAGCTCTTCAGAGTGAACGGAACATAGAGTGCGTGGTCAGTGCTCTGTTGTGTGGATCCTGCATTGTGCTCTCCACGATGTCATAATTCAGCTTCTTCTATGTCTACCTCCTCAACCCCCCCCTCCCAACCCACCCACTCCATGTTTTTTTTAGCGTTATAGCTATCTGATGGGTGATGTCTGGTGAGGATTATGATACAAGCCTAAACAATTTGATTTGATGATGCTTAAAATGATCTAGCACCCTTGTTACCCTGTTTTCCTTATGAGAAAACAAATAGGCAAGTTTACGTTTATCTGAATTAGCACTTGAAATAAAAATGTCCACTAAACAGCAGAAAAGAGATATCAAATAAGGACGCTAGGAGCATTAAACAAACATTACTAGCGGAGACAGTGATTTGCCGTCAGACAGTAGTGCTAACTGCTTGTTAGCTTTATCACTCAAATTCATCTCCATATGGTATGGCTTGTCTATAAATAAGTGTAATATATTCGTTGAAGTGCTTGTAGATCTGTCAGTATGTGTCTGTGTGTCTGTGTGTCTGTTAGTGAAAGTAAGGAATAAAAATAAATATACACATAAATGCCACATCGTAGTTACAGATTTTAAAATGAGTGGTCAGTCCACCTATCTATTTCTTTTACCAGAACTAACTCTGTCGAACGTGCACCCAATTACATAACTGGGTGGGCGAACACGTGTCCGCAAGGAAACGAACCCACAATCTTTAGGTGGTAAAACCTACATGTAATCAGTACCTTGCTCCAACTCCCTGTTTGTGAGTAGCAGAACTAAACTCAAACGAACAGGCCCAACAAAACCATTCGGATGTTTACCTAGCCCGTGTTTCAAACGTTTCGCAATTTACACTGAGCGCTCGTTGGAAACAGAGCGTGTCTCGTCAACAGTCAACAATCGAGGCGAGGACAAAGCAACACGGTGGCCTGACACACAGCAGAGTGGCTATAAAATAATGAAATAAGTATTGATCTGCGGCTTACATCTATCTGCGACCAGCGCATCCCAAAATTCCCAAGTTTGCACTTGACGTTTCAATTCTGCTTTCTCTTCACTCGAGCTTGATTTCTCATCAACGCTCCCAGCAGGATCTTGGTTTGCAGTTGAAGTGCTCGTCAATTACGTGTTCCACAACACAGGATCATTCACGGCCACACGGTCGCCTAATAGGTTTCGGAATCAGCGAACAGACTCTGTGGGCACTAGAAGCTCAGTGTCGAAAACAGAAAAATAGAGGTTGAAGGGAAGGACAATAACGTTAGGAAAAACAATTGAAAAAAAGATAACAAAAGTAAGGCACACAATTGAAAATGAGATAATAACAATATTACTAGAATCAATTGCAAAATTAATAGTTGTCTAATTCAGTTATTCAAGGTTCAGTCTACAAATCCCCAGCTATTAAGTATTTCACAGCTATTTGCTTCAGTATAAAAGTGGCATTTTAGTGTATTCCCTGTGACATTGTACGCACAAATAGTTTGCATAGTATCGTTAGTGCACCTATTTTACGTTTCTTGAATTGATGTTTATTTGTAGTAGTTCCGAATTGTGATACAGAACGAAGCGGGACATTTTTTCTTGTTTAATGAGCGCCATTAATTTAATTGAAATTGGTGAGTGTGGAAACACAATTTCAGATTGTCTATGTTGTAATTTGTTGTTGTTTGTATTTGCTCAGCGTAGATCCCACCTCCTAGTCCATTAACCCCTTACCTCTTGATACATAACGGAATTATTTTGTTGGTTTAGACATAATTAATGAAGTAAAACTATGAACTTCATAAAGTCATCAAGCTCAAACTCTGGTATAGGTGTTGATATTAATTAAAACGTATATCTTTTATAGGAAGACTGGTGTCTAGTGAATAGATGCAACACATAGATACAACAAATAGATACAACAAATAGATACAACAAATAGATGCATCACATAGATACAACAAATAGATACAACAAATAGATACAACAAATATATGCAATATTTGCTGCATGTGTCATGGAGTTCAAAGCAGAAAAAGAAAACTGATGAGCAATAACCCTAGGGGCATTGTTGCAAAAATCAAAATAAAAGGGCAAGAACTAGAGACAATTGACAAATTTAAATACTTAGGCTCAATTGTCAGCGATGAAGGCTCAAAACCTGAAATATCAACTAGTATGGTGAAAACTACTCCAGTCCTTGCAAAGTTAAAACCTATATCGAAAGAAATGTTGAACAAAAAAAAAAAAAAATAAGAACATCGGCCTTGGCTCTAAAATCGGGCTGATGCGAAACATGTCAGTTTTGTTTCTATATGCTTGCGAAATATGGACCCTTACAGCAGAGCTAAAGAAGAAAACATCAAGCAGGGAAATGAAAAAGACGAATTTACATTTATTGGAACTGTGTGATATGAGATATCGTGGATCAGGGGAAATATATTCTGATGAATATAAAATCATCTGTTCTGGAGGTACTGAACACCAAAGAGGAGTAGGTATTATCTTGGATGCATAAAGAGCAAAAACAATAAAAGGTTTTTGGGCAATATCTGGCAAAGTCCAGCGAAATTTAATGGAAAATCAATAAATATTAATCTCATACAAGTTTATGCACCAACAGCAGACAGTTCAAAGGAACCAATTGATAAATTTTACAGCGAGCTTAATATGGCACTTCATCAATGCAAACCATATGAAAACACCATAGTTCTAGGGGATCTCAATGCGAAAGTAGGAAAGGGAAGAATTGAAGAAGTGGTTTGTTACTATGGCTTAGGAGATAGAAATGAAAGAGGTGATACATTTATTGACTGGACAAGAACACACAACATGATGATAGGAAATATCTGGTTTAAGCAACATTCAATACGTATGTGGACATGGAAAAGCCCAGGCGACAACGCACGTAATCAAATCGATTACATAATGAGAAAACAACAGATATAGAAACAGTTTAGTATGTGTAAAAACTAGACAAGAAGCAGATTGCAAAAGTTATCATGCACCAATTGTGGGAAAAAGTAAAGTAAAAGTAAAGTACCCCCGTCAAGCCAAGTGGCGTATAGGAAATATGGTGTTAGTGACCATATATTTTACAGATCTTCAGCACATGATTTTTGGGGTAATGTGGTCAGTATTACGCCCGTGCTGCTTTACTTTCTCAGAAAAAAATCCGGTACCCATTTAAGGCTGGGTGAACCCGGAAGTCGTCGGTGGGATCGAACCCTACCCCTTGTCCGTGGTAGTCCAGTTCACTAATCACTGAGCTATGGCGGCTCCAATTGTGGGAAAGCTTAGAGTAAATTTAAAAACAGCAAAACGAGCCTCAGTTAATACCAAGTTAAATTTAGATTTACTCAAATCAGGCAAGAGGTTACAAGACAAATACAACATCACAACTCAGAACCGGTGCAATAAAGAAGATACAAAGCATTGATGAACAGTGGGAAATGCTAAAAGAATAAATGCAGCAAACATCAAAGGAGTTCATACCACCAGTGAGGACAAATTAAAGAAAGAAATAGATGACATGACATTTTACAGCTAATGGATACATGTAGAAGAAATAAAGATAACAAAGATGAGTATAAGAGATTAAATAAAGAAATTGTAATAAAGACAATGAAGCAAACAGAAACATGGCTAAGAACATAGATGCAAAGAGGTTGAGATGCAACAAAAAAGCCATATTCCAAAGATTCCAAAGCCATATACAAACACATCGAAGAATTAACAGGAAGAAAAAAGCAATAAAAAACTGGAATTTTAAGATCAACGGAAGGAGAACTGTTGATAAAACAAGAAAGCACGAGGGAACGATTGACAGAATACATTAAAGATCTTTATAATGATGGACGATAGAAGTAAATATTAAGGCTAATGGGGAAGGACCAGAAATACTCAAAGAATAGTGTAAGTGGAAGATGCCTTGCGCAATATGAAAGCAGGAAAAGCTCCTGGACCAGATAATATAATTTACAGATTGAAGTCATGTGGGATTTTGAAATAGGAATAATAACAAAAATATTGAATGATATCTACAACAGCGGATATATACCAGACGACCTGCTCAAATCAATATTCATAGATCTACCAAAGAAATCTGGTGCGATTGAATGCGATGGTCATTGCACAATAAGCCTTATGAGTGACATGACTAAGATATTACTAAGAATCATCATACGAAGAGTGCGAAACAAAATCAGTCCAGAAATTAGCGATGAACAGTGTGGATTTGCTGGAGGTAAAGAAACGAGCAATGTCATATACATCATAAGATCTTTAGTAGAAAGAGCCATAGAGGTGAAAACAGATCTATACCTATGTTTCATAGATTATACCAATGCATTTGACAAAGTAAAGCGCCAAGAAATAATCAAAATAATTTTAGAAAGCATAAACGTAGACAGCAAAGATCTAAGAATAATAAAGAACATGTACTAGCAACAGATAGATGCCACAAGAACTAGAAATCAATTGGGAATGTTTCAACAAATAAAACAGGGTGTTAGGCAAGGTTGTTTGCTGTAACCAGATTTATTTCATATGTACGTTAAGATTATTTTAAGATTCATAAGGGGCATGACGGGGATAACATTTTGAGGTCATAATATAAATAGTCTAAGGTTGCTGATGATATGGGAGCCACGATAGTTCAGTGAACAAAGGGCAAACAAAGGACAAGAGGTCGGGTTCGATTCTGAATGACGGCTTCCGGGTTCACCCAGCCACATAAAAAATAAATGGGTACCGGATTTTTTTCTAGGAAAATAAAGCGGCACGAGCGTAATACCGACCACATTACCCCAAAAATCATGTGCCGAAGGTCCGTAGAAATTATGGTTAATAACACCATATTGGACAATTGGCGTGATAGGGGCTCTTTACTTTTTACATTTGTTATGCTGATGAGACAGTCTTAATCACTAAGAGTAAAAATGAGTTACAAGAATTGTTTGGCTTTATAGTGAAGGAAAACAAAAACACAGGACTTAACCTTAATAGCAACAAAGACACGTAATGGTAGCAACAAAGAAAAATACATAACCGCAATGCACAATAAAAACAAGTGGAACAATATTACAACAAGTAAATGGATTTAAAAATCTTGGAACAATGTTAACCTAAGATGGTAGATGTAGAACAGAGGTGTGATGCAGAGTGGCTCAGGCAAAAGCAGCTTTCGAAAAAATGAGGAAGATACTGTGCAATCCATTTGTGCCAATAGAAACAAGAAAGAGAGTTCTTAAATATTATGGATATACGTACGGATATGAATCATGGACAATAGGACAAGAAACAAAAAAAATTATTGGAGGCTGTATAAATGTGGTTTTACAGAAGAATGTTGAGAATACCATGGACAGCTAAGAATAGTTATGTAAACGTTCTGAAAGAGGTCAAAGCAAAGAGAGAGCTAATATCCAATATTAAGAAGAAACTATTATGATTTTTTCGCCATATAATGAGAACGGAAGAGCTAGAATATATTGTAAAAACTGGGAAATTTGAGGGACGAAGAGATAAGGAGAAGCAAAGAGAAAAGATAACAGACAGCTTAAGAGAAAGGCTTGGCAGAAGGCCTGCAACAGAAATGATAAATAACTGTCAAAATTGAAAAGTTGTGGAGAGAAATGATCACCTGCACCAGCAGACACGGTATTTGATGATGATGATGATGATGATGATGATGATGATGATGATGATGATGATGATAATGATATCACATACCCCTGCATCTACATTCATAACTGCTACATTGAGGCTGGGAGGTCTAGATGTTGACCTCTGAACTAGGAAGTCCTCAGTTCGATGCCCACCACAGACGCGAGAATTTTTTAAAAAATCGAATCCGTGGTTTCTTTGTAGCTATATCTTTTCCTGGTCTCTGTGTAGTAATATCGGATAAAATAACATGAGGTCCCGTATGCATTATGAGCACGTTAAAGAACCCGTGACACTTGGAAATCCAAAAGTATAGGCTAAAAATGCTACCCCTTTCCTTCATAGGAAAAAAATCTACTCAAAACGTTAAAACTTGTCGAGAAAAAAAATAAGGGTACTTTTGAAGTCGAAGAATATCTGCCTGCATGGCGGGAGACACCTGAACACACGGCTGCTGGTGTGAACAATAAGGAAAAGTGTGATGATGATGCAAAATTCAGTCCGTCGAGACTTTACTAGTGCGAAATTTGACTTACGCAAACAAATAAACAAAAATAACTGCTTTATTTACAGATCCATCAGTGTCTACTTATATCATTGCATGTAATTTTAAAAAAGAAGCAGGAAACGTCCATGTTGAATAAAGACAGGAAGAAAATGAAAATTGACTTAGAATTAGAAACTTCCATGAAATGATACATTCACCTCATTGGTTACTTCAATGGATATTATTAATTTCTTACATATACATATATATATAACAGTGAAAAGTCTTCTTCATCCATTCTAGAGCTGAACAGTTATCAAATTGAATACTTGAAATCATTTACTTTTATTGAAATGTCTAAAGCTGAACCAAGTTTTAAAAAAAAAACAATCAAGACCACATAATAGATAGCTGCCATCATCATATATATGCTCAAGCAACAGATTACCAGCTTTCGGATGCAAAAAATAAAAAATAAAATTACTTGTCACAGAAAACGAATTGCTTTTTTCAGCTGCATTTGTTTTGTGACGGGATCTTGAAAAAAGATCGTTTTGTGCTCCAGAGAAATATTGAGTAAATGGAAGTTGTTTTCTTGAGATCCTTCCTAGAAAAACTGTGTTCTCTTGAGATCTTCTATAGAAAAGCATGTTGTTCTGTTGGTGAATTTATATTGATTTCGTTGAGAAATGTAACAAACGAACATTTAGTTTCAATATTTAGAGCTTAAAAAATATAACAAAGAATAACGATGATAAGAACAACAAGAAAAACGACAACTGGACCAAGGAAAACTAGGAGATGAGGGAATACGTATTCATGCTAATAGGGTTTGATGCGCACTATTAAATAATTTTCTCCGTTAAGTGTTGTTGTACCAGGTCGACCCTTCAGTTGCCACTTATTGATCCAGTCTGCCAACCGTACCTTGCCATAAACAAGCGCCATCACCGTCATTTGCTAGGATTCCACCGGAGAATTATCAGGAGACTTCGTGTCCTTGTCCACCCACCCAAATCCTTACTCATCCAAGCATTCATCCATCCATCCACTTAGTTCTGGTTCTTCCTATCTCTCATCCCGGCCGTTGACAACAATACATAACAGTGGTTCCAACTGAGCTTGTAGGAATGTCGAAAGTTTTATTACTATTTTGATTTTCTCGCTCTCTGCATTTGACGAGGAATTAAACAAATGCCAGCGTAGACCCTCGGGCTTTGGGCGCCATTCAGACTTGCCCGCTACCTCTCTGGCTTCCATTTAACGGAGTATTGTAGACACAGCATAGCGATTCTTGTCAGGATACGAGTGTGCATGAATCTCCCATCTCTCGCTGGGTCCCCAGAGAAAGTGAAACACAACAGGCTGTTGATCACTCTATTAGGGAGCTTACCCCGAGGGAGACAACCAGGCGGTCGACGACGACATAGCAGCAAACAGTATTCACCAGAGCCGTTCTATGCTGGTTCATCTTGGTGCCAAATTGCTGTCCGTTTGTTTAAGTAAAATAATTAGTGAGCTCTGTCTATTCAAAATCGATTTTTCCCCATGGCTCGCTTTCATCCATAGCTTATTTGGCGGGGTAATGATGATATTAAATTTATTAATATGTCCCGATCTCTCTTTACGAACTCAGTGGACTCGTGGTGCCAGAGGAAGTGCAGAAGCGTGAGGATGCATAACGAGGGGAGAAGTGCTTCTCAGAGTGACTGCAGCTTGATGAGGGTCCGTCAATATTATCTCTATCTCATCCATATAATGAACTCCGCCGCAGAACATACCGGTCCGTTTACGAAAATGCGATTTCAGATTTTGGGTCACGGTCAACGATTCGATAGACATCTCTGCCTGGAGGGACGTAACAGAGTGTATGTCAATATTTCGTTACTCAATAGCAACAAAACATAATGGTTTTATCTTAATATTGATTCAGTTACTACACATTAGCACAGTTTGTTGGAATATTATTATTCAAGTCTAGTTCGTTGTCTATATCAAAATATGTCGATAATTGGCCTATAGCAATTTATTTCTTTCATTGGTAGTCACAGTGGTCCAGCTTTTTACTATTGCTTTTCTGTCTGGTGCACTGTTGTACTCATGTCCTCTCTATTTCGACGTTTCCCTCCATTTTGGTCTTCGGGGTTGAATAAGTGCGACATGATAGAGATCCTTGTTTCTTCAATAAGTGCGACATGATAGAGATCCTTGTTCCTTCAATGAGTGCGACATGATAGAGATCCTTGTTTCTTCAATAAGTGCGACATGATAGAGATCCTTGTTTCTTCAATAAGTGCGACATGATAGAGATCCTCGTTTCTTCAATAAGTGCGACATGATAGAGATCCTCGCTTCTTCAATAAGTGCGACATGATAGAGATCCTCGTTTCTTCAATAAGTGCGACATGATAGAGATCCTCGTTTCTTCAATAAGTGCGATATGATAGAGATCCTTGTTTCTTCAGTAAGTGCGACATGATAGAGATCATCAGAATAAGTGCTACATAATAGTGAAGACTGTTTCTTGAATAATTGCTACATAATAGTGAAGATTGTTTCTTGAATAAGTGCTACATAATAGTGAAGATTGTTTCTTGAATAATTGCTACATAATAATGAAGACTGTTTCTTGAATAAGTGCTACATAATAGTGAAGATTGTTTCTTGAATAAGTGCTACATAATAGTGAAGACTGTTTCTTGAATAAGTGCTACATAATAGTGAAGACTGTTTCTTGAATAATTGCTACATAATAGTGAAGATTGTTTCTTGAATAATTGCTACATAATAATGAAGACTGTTTCTTGAATAATTGCTACATAATAATGAAGACTGTTTCTTGAATAATTGCTACATAATAGTGAAGATTGTTTCTTGAATAATTGCTACATAATAGTGAAGATTGTCTTATTGGCGTCCCACCGACCACTACTGAAGGTATAAATAATCCTCTTCGTCACTCGTCCTTAAATGGACGTTAAGTGGAAGTACATACATTGTGTTGCTGTGGTTTACAACTAGGCTGTGATGTTTGCGTCTTTCGACCCAGTACATTCGATTTAAGCATAACATTTTTAGTACATTTTTAAGTTGCATTCCCTCTTCTATTTCTTCTCACTTGACCGGATTGGTTAGTCTGTTCCAGGAGCACAACATGGAAGTGGAGTACAGTCTGGATTAGCTCTGTTGTTAGTCGATCTTCGCACGCACAGTCAGCTGTGGGTCGCTGACTATTCTAATCTCAACTGTTGGATGAACGTTTCATTGATCAAGTTGACTTCACTTCGCCGCGGTAGCTCTGAAAATAGTTGAACCAGTCCTACCTAGCAAATAGAGATTTTTAAAAAGGATTGCAAACTCGGTACACACACAATGTTGTGCTGAAATCGGATGCCATGGGACGGAAATACAGATAATGCAGCTTGCTTTAAATCACAACATAATTTGGTGACATCTATTTAATCCTTCTTAATGACGGGCTAAAAATGGGAGTAACCGTCCTGCTAACGCATGAGAATATCATGGTCTTCAATGAGACATCTCGACTTTATGTTATATGCAGAAAATTGTACAAACATATTACACAAATATGTGAAGTTACATAGATATGAATGTATCAAAGCTAATTATATTCAAACATATCGCTATAAAATTTATAACCGTTGGGAGGGGGAGGGGGGGAGATGTAAGGGACCCACTAAATTTTATTACTACATGGATATTTGTACATGTACACACGAACCTAGTACAAACCATTTATACAAACTACAGACCACTAACTTCATCATTTTGTGAATTTTTCTTGCAAGATCGACCATTTGACATTTCAAAATGTCACCAGGGAATCTGAGTGCCCTGAGGTAATCTAGCGGGAAAGTGATATGAAATTGGTGATTTATATTCAGTTTTATAGTTAAGATTTGAGACAGTTTTTGGCCCATAATTTTGAACACAAATATTTCTGCTCATTTAAATTATAGCAAATAAAAATAGGGGGTTTAAAAGAAATTATTTTCTTAATATTCTAAACATATTCGTTGTATTGTATATTATTGCAAATTTTAATATAATTAATTTTTTTAATCAATTAATTAATTGTTGATTTTGTTAATGTAATTGTGTATTAAAACAGCAGAAAAATCACACATTAAACGATGTAATACTATCTACATACCTGAACTCTTTGTCAAATCAAAATAAATTTTTTTTACGCACGAGATACGTTTATTACCAATACTAATGTAGGTTACTAACAAGCTACAAGACGAAGACATAACGAGTGTCACACTGAGATGGAGAACCATGGTGGACAATAAGAATGACTAATAATTGACATGATTTTTCTTGACAAAATAATAAAGTAGTTTCCCATTTCTTTATTTCTTGACAGTGAATGTACTAGTCGTTGATCATAGCTTTTGTCTCTACATTTGAGATCATCCACTTAGCAACGTAGAGTGGAGATCATGACCGGTAGTATTTCAATGACACATTTTATGGACGGGGTGTATATCGTGCCCTACTTCCCCAGAAAAAAAAGATATCAGGTACTCATTTTCAAAGGCTTAGAGAACTACAACCGTCCACTGTTTTTGTAAGACCTGCAGGATGTGAGGGAAAAGCAGGAAGGACCCAACGTTTGTGATGTCTTCAGCTGTACGAATCATTTCGCCAACAACCGCCCCTGCTAGCAAAGCTGATAACGTCATAAACATTGGGAGATTCCTTTCAGCCCGCCGGTAATAATAAACTAGAGATGGCAGTGGGTAAACACTGAACCCGTGGCGTCCAGAAAAAAAATTCAACATCTCTGGAATTTAAACTTGAACTCTTATGATCAGACTAACCACCCCCAGAGATAACTGCTTAAATAAAAGTCTTAATAAAACATAAACATAACGTCTACAATCAGAGATAACTGCTTCAATAAAAGTCGTAATAAAACATAAACATAACGTCTACACTCAGAGATAACTGCTTCAATAAAAGTCTTAATAAAACATAAACATAACGTCTACAATCAGAGATAACTGCTTCAATAAAAGTCGTAATAAAACATAAACATAACGTCTACACTCAGAGATAACTGCTTCAATAAAAGTCTTAATAAAACATAAACATAACGTCTACACTCAGGCATAACTGCTTCAATAAAATTCTTAATAAAACATAAACATAACGTCTACACTCAGACATAACTGCTTCAATAAAAGTCGTAATAAAACATAAACATAACGTCTACACTCAGGGATAACTGCTTCAATAAAAGTCGTAATAAAACATAAACATAACGTCTACACTCAGAGATAACTGCTTCAATAAATGTCTTAATAAAACATAAACATAACGTCTACACTCAGACATAACTGCTTCAATAAAAGTCTTAATAAAACATAAACAAAACGTCTACACTCAGAGATAACTGCTTCAATAAATGTCTTAATAAAACATAAACATAACGTCTACACTCAGGCATAACTGCCTCAATAAATGTCTTAATAAAACATAAACATAACGTCTACACTCAGACATAACTGTTTCGATAAATGTCTTAATAAAACATAAACATAACATCTACACATCTACACTCAGACATAACTGCTTCAATAAATGTCTTAATAAAACATAAACATAACATCTACACTCAGACAGAACTGTTTCGATAAATGTCTTAATAACACATAAACATAATGTCTACACTCAGACAGAACTGTTGTGATAAATGTCTTAATAAAACATAAACATAACATCTACACTGAGACAGAATTGTTTCGATAAATGTCTTAATAACACATAAACATAACGTCTACACTCAGACAGAATTGTTTCGATAAATGTCTTAATAACAAATAAACATAATGTCTACACTGAGACAGAACTGTTTCGATAAATGTCTTAATAACACATAAACATAACGTCTACACTCAGACAGAACTGTTTCGATAAATGTCTTAATAAAACATAAACATAAAACTACACTCACGACATCACTAAATTACGTTTTTCTACTCCCACAAGATGCCTCAAATCAAAAAAAAAAAAACAGTGCTCCATATTTACAGTCAGTCTTCACTTTCCCCCAAATATCTGGTCAGCGTCATCTCTGTGGTTTCTGGCAATCTGGCCACGCTGAGCTTCGGCGCCCTTTTTAAGTATAACTAT
The DNA here is from genome assembly GCA_032433765.1 of Megaustenia siamemsis. Taxonomy (NCBI): domain Eukaryota; kingdom Metazoa; phylum Mollusca; class Gastropoda; order Stylommatophora; family Ariophantidae; genus Megaustenia; species Megaustenia siamemsis. The sequence continues at coordinate 62,547,266 of JAVIAB010000092.1, read as the reverse complement.
AACAATTTTACCCCTTGCCCCCCCCCCCCCCCCAAAAAAAAAAAAACTCTGTAAGATTCATGATGGCGCCCCTAATCGCATGACGCGCCCCGGGCTAGTTGCCGGTACCCTGAGCCTGCCCTGTATTTGGTAATGAGGACTGAACATTTCGCCGAAATTCAAAATCAAATACCACATGCTGTCAAGAGTTTACACAGCAAATGCCGACAAACTTCACTCAACAACAAATTTTATGAAACCCAATCTTAACTTCGATTCGTCTATTTGCAATTTCTATAAACCTGATTAAGGGCACTCTTTTTTAATGTCTTCAATCCCTACTCATTTTTCATTGACTCCAGATTGTCTGGCAAACAAAGAAGAATTTGGAAAAGAAAACCAAAAGGCTGGAATCGTTTTCTTCCCTGCCACTGCTGACCCACCCACTTCCTCCCGAGACTGTTTTCTTCCGAGTTATAATTTATCAGTCTTTCGTCCTTCAACCAAGGTATTTCTTGGCTCATCACATTGCATTTTTATTTTTAAACCGTCCACATTTTTTTTTTTTTTGGCGATTTAATTATTTCTCATTCGAGCTTATTTGCCAGTGTTTGAATTTGTAAAGAAAAAAATATTTTTTTCTTGCTCATTTTATAAATTATTTCCAATTTATGTTGGAATTCAACATCATGTGCCATACCTGGTGGTGCAGGCGATCATGTCCTTGCACAATTCTGTGTCCTCAGTGCATCGTATTAATTGTAGTTTTTAAATGTCTATCGTGCCACGACATCAAACTAACTAGCATCTTCTTTCTCTTTGTCGTCCGCGATATCATCATCATCATGATGTGCCATACCGGTTGGCGAGGTGATCATGTCCCTCCACAATCTTCTATCTACAGTGCATCGTATCAGTTCTGTTGTTGACTGTTTTCCATGCCATGATACCAAGCTATCCAGTATTTTCTCTCTTTGTCGCCCGCGATCTCTCTTTTCTTTTATTTTGCCAGTTGTAACCAAGTATTCCAACTTTCCTCTTCTCATGATGTGCCCGAAAAATGTTGATTGCTTCTTTCTGATGTTTTTTAAGAGCTCCCTTTTTGTGTTGGCTTCTTTGAGAACTTCCTCATTGGTCTTTTAGCTGTCCAGGGAACTTTCAACATTCTTCTGAGAAATCCCATCTCTGTGGCCTCCAATCGTCTTTTCATTTGTTTGTCCACTGTCCATGATTCGCTTCCATAGGTCAGAATTGGTTCTATATAGCACCGATGAACTCTCTTTCTCATTTTTATTGACATAGATTTGTTGCATAATATATTTTTAACCTTCTGAAATGCTATTTTGGCCTGAGCTATTCTGCTTTTTATTTATGTGGTGCATCTCCCATCTGATGTTATTATTGTGCCCAAGTATTTGAAATGTTGCACTTGTTTCAGATTTGTCTCGTTTATTTTTATGCTGCATGATGGTGATGATTGTTTCTTCGATATAACCATTACTTCTGTTTTCTTACTATTCAGACTGAGACCTTTCTTGTTGCTTTCTTTTACTATTATATCTATCATTTCTTGTAGTTCATTCTCTGTCTCTGCTATTAAGACTGTGTCATCCGCATATCGCAAATTATTTATGTTGTGACCGTTGACTTCAATTCCTTTGTGATTTGTCACGATTATTCCAGACAATTTAAGAAGGTAGTTATATCATGTCCGCGATATCATGTTCCCTATATTTTGCCAGTTGTAACTAAGTGTTCCAAATTTCCTCTTCAAATGATATGACCGAAAAAATGTCGATTGTCTATTTATAATGTTTTTTTAAATGAGCTCTCTGTTTTGTTTTGACTTGGTTTAGAATTTCCTCTTGGTCTTTTTTTAGTTGTCCGGAGGAATCGCAGTATTCCTTCTTAAAAATCCCATTGCTGTGACCACTAATCGATTTTTTAAATGCGTTTGTCTATGATTTATTTCTAGAGATTATTGGTAGTTCTATATAGCACCGTGAACTTTTTCGACACTTTATTAAATAGACTTGTTGCACAAGATGTTCTTCAAAATGTCATCTTGTATTGCAGAGAAAGAACACATCAAGAAATAATGTAATGCCTACAGATAACGATGTTATAGGTGACTCCAAAGTAACCACATAGTTCGGTAGGGAGCGTCGTGTGCTACATGTGATACCTGATCGTCATCAAGTGGCTGTAAAAAAAATAAATAAATAAAGTACCCCCGTCAAGCCAAGTGGCGTATAGGGAAATATGGTGTTAGTGACCCTATATTTTACAGACCTTCAGCACATGATTTTTGGGAGAATGTGGTCGGTATTACTCCCGTGCTGCTTTATTTTCCCAGAAAAAATTCCGGTACCCATTTAAGGCTGAGTGAACCCGGAAGCCGTCGGTTGGGATCGAACCCTACCCCTTGTCCTATGTAGTCCAGTTCACTAACCACTGAGCTATCGCGGCTTCAAGTGGCTGTAAGCAAGATCGAAAATAGAAAGACATGGTCATTAGGACGTTGGACATTAGAACAACATTCCAGGTTGGCAAGATAGTAAACATCAGTCAATAAATGATGAGAATGAGCATCATTGGACTATGCGGAGTGAAATGGAAGTCATTTGTAATAAATATCTCAATCGTTTAAACTTAAAAACAGGAGAGTTTCGTATTGTGTAAAGATGCAGAGGAATGAGTTGTTTAACTTCAACACCACATTTGAACATGAGAGGGTCAGATCTTTTCCTCGCTGTCAATAATTTCCCTAATTCGATCAGTCAAGTATCAGTTCTCTTTCCAGTTGGATCACTTGAGAATGTCTGGCTCATTTTGAACACTGATTAAGTGCTTTGGACATTTGATATATAGAACTAATGTATGGAAAATAAAATACCTACAAGAAGATTTCAGCACATCCACTATATACAACATGAAAATCAACATCAATAAAACAGAAGTCATGAACGTCGCAAAAAAAGAATATCAACATAACGACGGACGGCAGTCAACTAAAACAGGCGCAGGGATTTTAATATCTAGAAATTCTAGTGACAAACGACAATTTACAAGTAGCAGAAATAGCCTCAAGATGCAGGAAAGATTACCAAATCATCGGACAGCTATCACAACCATTGTCCAACAATGAAAAAACTCCAGAGGCAAAACGGGCACTCTACAATGCAATCTTCATCTCAACCAATGCCAGACCCGGATCCTAGATGCACGAACAAAAACAAAAATAACCACTACCGAGAAAAATGTGTTAGACGTAAGACAGGAAACAGCCTGAGAGTGAGATACGATCAAAAATGAAGAACTGAGAAAAAAAGCTAGGAATAATTCTCGCCATAGGGTATATAAAGTAACAACATATAAAATGGTTTTACCACGTCATGAGGCAGAAAAATAAAAACACAACACGAGCCTTCAATAAACGTTTCGAGAACGCCAGACCCAAGGGGTCGACCACGAAAAAGATGGATTGATGGAATATTAGAAACACTAGGAAACATAACAGCAGCAGATGCCAACAGAAGAGCAAAAGACCGCAAATTATATCTCCTCTCAATCAAATTGATTCAGAGACGAAATAGACTACAAGTTTAGTTGTTGATACAAATTTATGTTTATTTTACGTATTAAAGATGATAATAACGTATTTATCTTTTGTCTAAAACATTGGAAGCAAACGCTCAAGCAGTTTAAACCAGTTTTTTGTCAAACTGTCTTAAACAAGAGACTGTTAAATTAGTTAGAATTTGATGGATTGTGAGATTAATTAGGGTGGCAGAGACTGTTAAATTAGTTAGAATTTGGTGGATTGTGAAATTAATTAGGGTGGCAGAGACTGTTAAATTAGTTAGAATTTGGTGGATTGTGAAATTAATTAGGGTGGCAGAGACTGTTAAATTAGTTAGAATTTGGTGGATTGTGAAATTAATTAGGGTGGCAGAGACTGTTAAATTAGTTGTTAAATTATAATGCTGAGGATTGTGAAACTAATTATATTGGCGAAACTTCGGTTCGACTCACGTTAAAGTTAAAGGCGTTTGATTTCTTTAATGAAGATTAAATCAATCGTGACGACTTATATATGAAATACTGTATTTTTTTCCCAGTCTGACTGATTTTACTATTTCTCAACAATCATGATGTTAAACGTTATAAGTAGAATAAAGACGTAATATATTATTATTATTATATCTTTTATTCATCCTTAAAAAATATTCAGTTCTCTCCATTCAATATAAGTTTTTTAAAATTAATTAATGTGTATTGGTATTCCAAAGATTTGATCTAGTAACCCATACTAATATATTATTTTTTTAATTTCTGTTATTTCGAAAACATATTTTGTTTACTTTAAACGTATGCAATGTATTATTAATTATTATTATGTTTTTTTTTTCGCTATACCAAGTCTCAAACATTAACTTATTTTCTATAAAGCTTAAAATAAAACAAAATTCAGCAGTGCAACAATAGGGTTGAAAACCTAGATGTCAACTTCTCTTTTCTCAACACTTCTTTAAATCTACGCACTTGTAGATCCTTCAACTACGTTTCTTTATCAACAACACTTTAAAATAATACACTTATAGAGCACCACTGTCTCTCTCTCTCTCTCCTCGAACCTTTAAATGGACCGTATATTTCTCAAAATTACATCTCATTTCTCAACTCGTCATATCAGTTTCTCTTCATTAGATCCTTAATTGTCTCAATATTTCAATTTTAAATGTTGACCCTCGTTCTCCCATGATTTCATCCAACATTTTATCTCATACCTAATCCATCAACAATTGATTTCATTCCCTAATCCACCAACCATTTATCTTCTTCCCTAATCCACCAACCATTTATCTCCTTCCATAATCCACCAACCATTTATCTCCTTCCCTAATCCATCAACCATTTATCTCCTTCCATAATCCGTCAACTATTCATCTTCATTTCTAATCTCTCAACCATTTATCTTATACCCCAATCCACCAACCATTTATATCATTCCACAATCCACCAACCATTTATTTCATTCTCTAATATTTCAACTATTCATCTCATTCCCCAATCTACCAACAATTCATCTCATTCCCTAATCCCTCAACCACACATCTCATTCCATAATCCGACAAACATTTAATCTAAATCACTAAATCCACCAACCATTCATCTCATTTTTTAATCCATAAACCATTTACCACAATCTCTAATCAACCAACCATTTATCTCCTTCCCTAATCCCTCAACCATACATCTCATTCCATAATCCGACAAACATTTATCTAAATCACTAATCCACCAACCATTCATCTCATTTTTTTAATCCATAAACCATTTACCACAATCTCTAATCAACCACCATTTATCTCATTACCCTAATCCATCAACCATTTATTTTATTCCATAATCCCTCAGGCATTTATCTCATTACCTAATCTCTCAATCCTTTATCTCATTCCCTAATCCACCGACCATTCATCTCTTTCCCTACTCTACCAACCATGTATCGCATTCCCTATTTCACCAATCATTTATCTCATTCCCTAAATCTATCAACTATTTATCTCCTTCCCTAATCCACCAATCATATATATCATTCCTTAAACCCTCAACCATTTATCTCCTTCCCTAATCAACCAACCATTTATCTCCTTCTCTAATCCCCAATAATTTATCCCATTACCAAATCCGCCAACCATTTATCTCCTTCCCTAATCCATCAACCATTTATCTCCTTCCCTAATCAACCAACCATTTATCTCCTTCCCTAATCCACCAATATTTATTTCCTTCCCTAATACACCAACCATTTATCTCCTTCCCTAATCAACCATTAGGAGCCGCGATAGCTCAGTGGTTAGTGAACTGGACTACAAAGGAAAGATGTAGGGTTCGATCCCAACCGATGGCTCCGGTTTCACCCAGCCTTTAATGGGTACCGGATTTTTTTTCTGGGAAAGTGAATGGCGCGTGCGTAATACCGACCACATTACCCTAAAAATCATGTGCCGAAGGTCTGTAACTTTATGGTCACTAACACCATATTCCCTATACGCCACTTGGCGTGACGGGGTACTTTACTTCACTAATCAACCATTCATTTGTCTCCTTCTCTAATCCACCAACCATTTATCTCCTTCCCTATAATCCACCAATAATTTATCTCCTTCCCTAATCCACCAACTATTTATCTTTTTACATAATCCATCAACCATTTATCTCCTTCCCTAATCCACCAACTATTTATCTCCTTCCGTAATCCACCAATCATTTATCTCCTTCTCTAATCCACCAACCATTTATCTCATTCCCTAATCCACCAACAATTTATCTCCTTCCCTAATCCACCAACCATTTATCTCATTCCCTAATCCACCAACAATTTATCTCATTCCCTAATCCACCAACCATTTATCTCCTTCCCTAATCCACCAACTATTTATCTCCTTCCGTAATCCACCAATCATTTATCTCCTTCTCTAATCCACCAACCATTTATCTCATTCCCTAATCCACCACAATTTATCTCCTTCTCTACTCCACCAACCATTTATCTCATTCCCTAACCTCTCAATTATTTATCTCCTTCCCTAATCAACCAATCATTTATCTCCTTCTCTAATCCACCAACCATTTATCTCCTTCCCTAAACCTCTCATCATTTATCTCCTTCCCTAATCAACCAATCATTTATCTCCTTCCCTAATCAACCAACAATTTATCTCATTCCCTAATCCACCAACCATTTATCTCCTTCCCTAATCAACCAACCATTTATATCATTCCCTAATCCACCACAATTTATCTCATTCCTAATCCACCACCATTTATCTCCTTACCTAATCCACCAATCATTTATCTCCTTCTCTAATCCACCAACCATTTATCTCATTCCCTAAACCTCTCAATTATTTATCTCCTTCCCTAATCAACCAATCATTTATCTCCTTCTCTAATCCACCAACCATTTATCTCATTCCCTAAACCTCCAATTATTTATCTCCTTCCCTAATCAACCAATCATTTATCTCCTTCTCTAATCCACCAACCATTTATCTCCTTCCCTAATCAACCAATCATTTATCTCCTTCTCTAATCCACCAACCATTTATCTCATTCCCTAAACCTCTCAACTATTTATCTCCTACCCTAATCAACCAATCATTTATCTCCTTCTCTAATCCACCAACCATTTATCTCATTCCCTAATCCACCAACCATTTATCTCCTTCCCTAATCCACCAATCATTTATCTCCTTCTCTAATCCACCAACCATTTATCTCATTCCCTAAACCTCTCAACTATTTATCTCCTTCCCCAATCACCCAGCCTTTCGTTTCATGTTCTCACCCTTCAATCTATTTGCCTCAAATTATTCCCCGCACCGCTCTTCTCCCCTCCACCGGCTTTAATTAAAGTCCCACTATTTGACATTTAATGGCAGTACTCAACTCAGAATTGTAAACGATCATTGTCTCTAAACAGAACTGCAAATAACAAACTGAACACACGCAAATACCAGCTGGAGTCAAACAGTAAAACTTCAAAAACAGGTACACTCTATAATGGAATATAATATATAAAACTCTGTAAGCGTTCGTGGCAGACAGCGGTGAGACTATAAGACTGGAGACCTTTCGCATAATAACTCATCTGCAATGTTAATAATAGAATATTCAAACAATTTTTTCCCTAAATTCATCAACTGGAGAACCATTGTCCTAAAGCAGTAATGTTGCATGAGTAGCACTACTTCCCAAAGAATTGCCTTGCCGTATCACCACTCAAAACGTCGATCATGGTTTACTTTCACTTTCGCACTCTTGTCTTTTGCATTTTATAATAAAAATTAAATCAGTGGCGTATCCTCACAAGTGCTGAGATCGGGAACATGATCAAATACGAGATGGGTCTTTTTATTCTTATATGGACATTTGTTTGCCCAATTTAAAATAAACATTTTTTTTTTTTGGGGGGGGGGGGGGGTTAATATTTGTGTTTTCTTTAATGTCATTCAGAGTGGAGGAGACGACATAGAATAATCTGAGTACAATTATACTCGTACAGATTGAATTAGTTCGTCCACGGAGAGCTGGTAATTAAAAGCTGAATTTACAGTGCAGTAGTCAAATGTGCACAATTACAAACTCAGATAAATGTAAGAGGAAATGAGCGCGCACAAAAGGACTGACGTGGCAGTTGTGGAGAATGGATGTCAAAGGACCAGTCTGACATTCTAACTGCTCTCAGGTAGGCAGGGTAAGTAAATGGTTCAAGCAATGGATGTGAATCTTTAAACTTGGATACACTGTAGAAAACATCAAGAGCTGTATGCGGGGAGTCAAAGAAGACTAGTATGTCAACACTGTATTGCAGTCGGTTAAGAGATTTACTGAGGAGAACGAGACTTTACTGAGGAGAACGAACTTTACTGAGGAGGAGAACTGAGAACTTATGGAGTAGTCAGCTAAACAGCCAGGATGATCTGTCGACAAAATAAAATTCTTTAAGAAACAATTTTTATTGGTTCAAATTCTGAAGATGATAATCGCCATATACAACAAACTGTCACAACAAAAGAACAAAACATAAATCAAGAAAGAAGAAAAAGTCTAGTCATGCCTCGGATGAGACAAAAATGCCGTTAGTGCTAACATTTTTCTACCACTTGGAGTGTTTTATATTTTGAGAGAGAGAGAGAGAGAGAGAGAGAGAGAGAGAGAGAGAAGGAGGTGGTAAAAATTGAAAGAACTAACTAGCACCACAACCGTGAGTCAACGTCACTCCTTCGGATGAAAGAGATGGGAGTTAAGATAGGCACAGCCAGAAATGAGAAACTTAGTGGAGTGTAAGAAGAACTGGAGCCGTTAGTTGCTGGACACTTCGAGACTTGCTGAGGAGGGGATCTGAGCACCTATGGACATGTTCGGAGTGCAATGATGATGACCCGCAAATAACTCAATAACTGAGGAGGGGATCTGACACCTATGGGCATGTTCGGAGTGCAATGGTAATGACCCACAAATAACTCAATAACTGAGGAGGGGATCTGAGCACCTATGGACATGTTCGGAGTGCAATGATGATAACCCGCAAATAACTCAAGAACCCTCACTCTATTTCAGACAACAAAAATATCTATACCCATGTAAGTGTCTGGGTGAACCTAGAAACCTAATCCGAGATCGAAATAGAAAGCCGACCACTCCACCACAGGTTACCAGCTAACTAATCGCTGCTGCACTAAAATTAAAGCTAAATGTTCTCTCCGCGTCTTGCTAGCCGGGAATATGGCGTTAGTGACCGCCATTTCTCCATGTCCAACGGTACATTTTGGGCGACGTAGAATCACGCCAGGCTGTCCTTTCTCCCCGCCCCACCTCCTAATACCTGGTATCTATGTTAGAGACTGTGTAAACCTCGAAGCCTTGTCAACAGGAAAAAAAAATGTCGGCACCTCTGGGAATTGAACCAGGGCTTTTGTTATCAGAAAGCCAGTATGCTATCCATTCAGTCACTGAGCCTCCCTAAATGCAAACTGCTCTACCGCTTTCCATGGTAACATGTTTGACGCCACTGAGGAAGAGAAACGGTATGATAACTTAATTAACAGAAATATATAAATGACTTCTCGTAACATTTGACGATTTAGGTCAAAGTATTCAACTCAATCAACAGTTATTTGGAAGTGAAATGAGCAGTGCCTTTCCTTGAAGTTAATACATTTCCCTATTTAGTTAACAAAAGGCGTATTCTTTTTTTTTCATCTGGAGAATGTTAGGCTGAATTTGAATCATTGACAGTTAATTACCAAGTCAGCACACTAACCACTACGCTATCTAGCCTCATAGTTTGTATACAAATTGGAAATCTGAGCACACTAACTGCATTCAATGCATCCTTCCGTTATATTATTTCAAAATCATCAAAAATATCGCTTACCGTGAGATCAAAAGTTAAAGGATACGCCTCTGAATAACCATTGTAGAATATCCTCACGCCTGCTTTGGCCGCGCCTTGTGGGACAGATGGCGGCAGGCGGACCTTGTCTAATCAGATCCGAGGCTAATTATTGGGACTGTTAATATCAAAGGGTTTTACCAGCAGCTCTAACGTTTCCTACTTCCCAGCGAAAAACGATTCCCGGTCACGTCTGGTCATGGAGGACCGTCATGTCGGGAACCGGAGCATTTTTTTCCCCATTTTTAATTTCATGAAGACGATCGTCGGGATAAATCTGTCGATGAAGACCTCTTTGATGGAAACCCTTAATGGAGACTTCTTGACGGGACCCTCTTGATGAAAATCTCGTGCTAAAACCTTTTATCCCAATAACAATGGAAACATTACTTAGGTTTTTTTTTTAAATATATTTTAGTGCACTTATTTATATATATATATATATATGTATATATATATATATATATATATATATATATATATATATATATATATATATATATTTATGCGAGCATATGTTAGTAGGTGAAGTATTTGCTATTACATTAATGGTCAGTAATATATTATAACTTTGTACAATTTCCCTTCTCTGTGCAAAGAAAGGTTATCCATGAGAATGGGAATAAAAGCCGCATGATCTGTCAAGTCATCATGTGGCGTACAGGTCGGTTAAAAAAAAATGTTAAAAACTGGAAAAGGGAGGAAGGGGGTCGGGGGATTCTCGACAATGAAATTTAAAATGGAATCGTCAAGTTTGTTTCACTTAGTATTGTTCCCTGCTGAAGACACTTCGATTCGAAACGTGTGTACTCTTGTCTTACATATATAAAACTGCAACATATAACTTCTATATTTCTTTACTCGTTCTTGCTAACACAATCGGCCTCTTCTCTCGTATGGTCGACAATATTTCCTCATAAACTATTAATTCCGATTTAAGGCAAAACTAAACAGGTACTTGTTAACATTTTCACATACTAACAAAGGAAATTTATATCATAAGATCTTTAGTAGAAAGGACCATAGAGGTGGAAACAGATCTATACCTATGTTTCATAGATTACACCAAGGCATTTGACAAAGTAAAGCACCAAAAAAATAATCAAAATTTTAGAAAGCATAAACGTAGACAGCAAAGATCTAAGAATAATAAAGAATATGTACTGGAAACAAACAGCGGCCATAAGAACTGGAAACCAATTGGGAATGTTTCAACAAATAAAACAGGTTGTTAGACAAGGTTGTGTGCTGTCCCCGGATTTGTTTAATATGTATAGTGAGATTATTTTAAGATTCATAAGGGGCATGCCTGAAATAACAATTGGAGGTCATAATATAAATAATCTAAGGTATGCTGATGATACAGTCTTAATTGCTAAGAGTGAAAATGAGTTACAAGAAATGTTGGACATTATAGTGTAAGAAAGCAAAAATAAAGGACTCAGCCTTTATAGCAAAAAGATAGAGGTAATGGTAACAACAAAGAAAAAGACATCACCCCAGTGCAAGATAAAGACAAGTGGAACAATATTAAAACAGGTAAATGAATTTAAATATTTGGGAACTTTGTTAACCTCAGACAGAAGATTTACAAAAGAGGTGAGATGCAGAATGGCTCAGGCAAAAGCAGTTTTCCAAAAAATGAGGAAGATACTATGCAATCCATTTTTGACAATAGAAACAAGAAAAAGAGTTCTTAATGTTACGTAGAGCCAGTCTTAACATATGGATGCGAATCATGAACAATAGGACAACAGACAAGAAAATCACTGGTGTCTGTAGAAATGTGGTTTTACAGAAGAATGTTGAGAGTACCATGGACAGCTAAGAAGAGTAATGAAGATGTTCTGAGAGGTCAAAGCAAAAAGAGAGCTGATTTCCAATAATAGGAAGAAATAATCATCATGTTTTGGCCATGTAATGAGAAGAGAACAACTGGAATATATTGTAACAACTGGAAAAATTGAGGGACGAAGAGATAAAGCTTAAGAAAATAGCTTGGCAGAAGGTCAACAACAGAAATGATAAATAGCTGCCGAGATCGAAAGTTGTGGAGAGGCATGATCACCTACGCCAGCAGGCCCGGTACTTGATAATGATGAATAAAGGAAAGCTGTTAAATAAACCTTAAATATTAAACATTTTGTTACATAATGATTTCCGTTTTACGGTGACCAATGTTTACTGCATAATGTTTACTGCCAAGAACAGTCTGTATGGAACGACGTTATAGAAAGGAAAAAAAACAGAGAGGCTATGATGGGACTGTCAACTTCATCATGGAAATAAGATTGTCTGTTGAAAAAGGATATGCCGGTCGGAAAGAATAAAATATATCAACACTGTTGTAAATTACAGCACAGCGTTGATACGCCATTTTAAAAGCTAAAAGAAGAGATTAATGGAAAGAATATTAAGATTTATAAACAAGAAAAAATAAAATTCAAGATAAAGAAGATTTAGTAGTAGAAGTAGTAGTACAGTAGAAGTAGTAGTTGTTGTTGTTGTTGTATTAGTAGTTGTAGTTGTAGTAGTAGTCGTAGAAGTAGTGATAGTAGTAGTAGTAGTTGTTGTAGCAGTAGTTGTTGTAGTAGTAGTGGTGGTAGTTGTAGTGGTGGTAGTAGTAGTTGTAGTTGTAGTAATGGTAGTAGTAGTATTGTACTAGTAGTAAAAGTTGGTGTAGTATTAGTAGTAGTCATAGTAGTAGTGGTAGTAGTAGTAGTAGCTGTGTAGTAGTAGTAGTAGAAATAGTTATTGTTGTTGTAGTTTATTGTTGTAGTAGTGGTGGTGGTGTGGTAGTAGTAGTAGTAGTAGTGGTAGTAGAAGTAGTAGTTGTAGTAGTGGTAGCAGCAGTAGTAGTAGTAGTTGTGGAACACCTGAGAAGTAAGACAACATATATTTTCTATATTTCTTTACTCGTTCTTGCTAACACACTCGGCCTCTTCTCTCGTATTAATGCTCACATTAATTTCATGAAGACGATCGTCTCATCGTCTCCATGACCAGAAGTAGTAGTAGTTGTGGTGGTAGTAGTAGTTGTAGTAGTAATGGTGGTAGTAGTAGTTGTAGTAGTAGTGGTGGTAGTAGTAGTTGTAGTAGTAGTGGTGGTAGTAGTAGTTGTAGTAGTAGTGGTGGTAGTAGTAGTTGTAGTAGCAGTGGTGGTAGTAGTAGTTGTAGTAGTAGTGGTGGTAGTAATAGTTGTAGTAGTAGTGGTGGTAGTAATAGTTGTAGTAGTAGTGGTGGTAGTAGAAGTTGTAGTAGTAGTGGTGGTAGTAGTAGTTGTAGTAGTAGTGGTGGTAGTAGTAGTAGTTGTAGTAGTAGTGGTGGTAGTAGTAGTAGTTGTAGTAGTAGTGGTAGTTGTAGTAGTAGTGGTGGTAGTAGTAGTTGTAGTAGTAGTGGTGGTAGTAGTAGTTGTAGTAGTTGTGGTGGTAGTAGTAGTTGTAGTAGTTGTGGTGGTAGTAGTAGTTGTAGTAGTTGTGGTGGTAGTAGTAGTTGTAGTAGTAGTGGCGGTAGTAGTAGTTGTAGTAGTTGTGGTGGTAGTAGTAGTTGTAGTAGTAGTGGTGGTAGTAGTAGTTGTAGTAGTAGTAATGGTAGTAGTAGTTGTGGTAGTAGTGGTGGTAGTATAGTAGTAGTAGTAGTAGTAGTAGTAGTAGTAGTAGTAGTAGTTGTAGTGGTAGTATTTTTGGTAGTAGCAGTAGCAAAAGTAGTAAAGGAAGTAGAGGAATAGAATGCACAAAATGTAGATAATAACTTGTTTTGAACCGCTTTGTTGAGTATCAGTTATTGAACTTATGAGGACGGGCTCTATATTGATGAACATCTTCTAGATTTTAGAAAAGCCAGCCGTCAAGGACACCGGATTGGAAAATAAGGACGAGTATCTTGGAATGTATGATAACATGGAAAATAATGACGAGTATCTTGGAATGTATGATAACATGGAAAATAATGACGAGTATCTTGGAATGTATGATAACATGGAAAATAATGACGAGTATCTTGGAATGTATGACAAATGGAAAATAAAGACGAGTATCTTGGAATGTATGATAACATGGAAAATAATGACGAGTATCTTGGAATGTATGATAACATGGAAAATAATGACGAGTATCTTGGAATGTATGATAACATGGAAAATAATAACGAGTATTTTGGAATGTATGATAACATGGAAAATAATGACGAGTATCTTGGAATGTATGATAACATGGAAAATAATGACGAGTATCTTGCAATGTATGATAACATGGAAAATAATTATGAGTATCTTGCAATGTATGATAACATGGAATATAATGACGAGTATCTTGGAATGTATGATAAAATGGGAAAAAATGACAATTATCTTTGAATGTATGGCAAAATGGAAAATAATGACAAGTATCTGGGAATGTATGACAAAATGGAAAATAATGACGAGTATTTTGGAATGTATGACAAAATGGAAAATAATGACGAGTATCTTGGAATGTAAGATAACATGGAAAATAATGACAAGTATCTTGGAATGTATGATAACATGGAAAATAATGACGAGTATCTGGAATGTATGACAAAATGGGAAAAAATGACAAGTATCTTTGAATGTATGACAAAATGGAAAATAATGACAAGTATCTGGGAATGTATGACAAAATGGAAAATAATGACGAGTATTTTGGAATGTATGACAACATGGAAAATAATGACGAGTATCTTGGAATGTATGATAACATGGAAAATAATGACAAGTATCTTGGAATGTATGATAACATGGAATTAGAAAGCAAATATCATAGCATCATTGTGCTAACAGAAAGAGATAAATAGAAAGCAATTGAATAAAAACGCCGCTACAAATAATAGTAGCGATTTAACGAAGTAGAAAAACAATGTTCTAAATGTGGCAGTCAATTTCTATTACGAGCGAAACGTCAATAATGAATACACAATAACACTTATTAGCATTCTACAATGGAATAGTATGTGTTATCATGAAACAACGGGAGCCGCGATAGCTCAGTGGTTAGTGTACTGGACTACAAAGAACAGGAGGGCGGGTTCGATCCTGATCGACGGCTTTAAGGTTCATACAGCTTGAAATGGGTACCGAATTTTTTTCTGGGAAAGTAAAGTGGCTTGGGCGTGATACCGACCACATTACCCCAAAAAATAATGTGCCAAGGTCTGTAAAAATTATTGTCACTATCAACATATTTCCTATACGCCGCGTGGCGTGACGGGGCTCTTTGCTTTTTTGTTATGAACCACATGAGTGCTCAGTGCTCTTTCTCGTGAATATACCTTTCACTTCTCAAAGAAATGCTATTCTCACAGCATCAAGCTAGGACTAAACGAACATTCTTTTTACTTTCAGGACTACCTGCTATCCACTACGCGTGTTTCCAATATTAGGAAGAAACAGTCATCATTTTTTGGTCATGTAATGAGAAGAGAACAACTGGAATATATTGTAACATCTGGGAAAATTGAGGGACGAAGACATAGAGGGAAGCAAAGAGAAAAATACCAGACAGCTTAAGAGAATGGCTTGGCAAAATGTCAACAACAGAAGTTATTAATTTAATGTCGAGATCGAAAGCTGAGGAGAGACATGATCACCTACGCCAGTAGGCCCGGTACTTGATGATGATGATGACAACACATGATGTCAAATATAAATTGGTAGAAAGTATTACTTTTAAAAAGTAACCAATAGGACATAATAAAGAAGAAATCAGTAATGATGTGTGAGTCAAGTTTTATATAAAAGATGTTAGCACTAAACACACGGTGCCGCCGCACGGGTGAGTGGTGATTGAAAGAGTTGTCGGTTCCTGGCGCTGATGACTAGAATAAATGGATTCCAACGGGCCGGGTCGTGACAACTGGATTTATTAATACACTTCCAGAAATTGATGATCCACTTGCTAATGGAGTTGTCTTACACTTGTGTAGTTTGAAATATGTTTGTTTTTTTTTTTAACACGCACACGCAAAATGGAGAGCAAGAGAGAGAAAAAGAGAAAGAGAGAGAGAGAAACAAGCTGACAAAAATAGGGAAGATGGGGTCAGAAGTGTTAGAGATATGTATTTAATATATATATATATGTATGTATAATAGTGTAGATAACGTGTGTATGTATGTATGTATGTAAGAGAACAAAAAAAATGTAATCTGGAAACAGAGTGGGGGTGGGTGGGGAGGGAGAGAAAGAAAGAGATTTCAGAAGAAAAAACATAAATGGGAAGAGACAAAATGTGTGTAATATAAAGCAAAGTTTAGTTTAGTTTAGCTTAATTAGTTTAGTTTAATTTAATAAAATTAGTTTAGTTTAAGGCCAGCATTCGAAATAGCCAGGTTAAGGAGGAGTGGCTACACCGCTACTTACTACCGCTACCGAAGCCAAGCAAGGACCATTCTCAGATCAGTGCCTACAGAATCATCAAGAAGCAGAACACTGCTGGCAAGCTGCTGGAGAAAATAGTTGCCCGTGTCTTCACCTGTCACTTTGAACAGAAACGCGCATTCCCATCCACACTCGGAGATTATAGGTATAACAAAGAGACATGGTTGAATGCGGCAGTCTACGCCTATGACGTCTTCGAAGGCTTCCACAGACGAGAGGAGACATTTGCTGCTGCGTTAGATCTGGAGGATGCATACAACATGGTACTATTTCAATACCTCATGCACATGCTCTTCAAACTGGCGGTCACCCCTTCCTCATTAGATGGATCGCTGCTGCACTGTTTCAGAGGAAGGTGATACTCAGATGTTGAAGTTGGTCTTCCGAGCCAACATCCATTTGTCCAGGCCTGGCACAAGGCTCACCAGTTCTATTTAACGTGCACACAATAACGATCACGGAACAACAGTTGGGTGGAAGGTGAAGAACCATGACTTTTGCTGATGATATTCTGGTATATCGATAAGGAAGAGTCAGAACGGAAATCGCCCCCACAATGCAAGACGAACTCGATCGCCTTTCTTCCTGTGTGGGGTTTTATGTGCCTTGATTAATCCTAATAAAGCATCAGTTTCATGGTTCTCCCTTAACAATCATATCGTTAATACGACCACACCGTAGTACGAATGGGAGTGATGAGTGACCAGTGATGACAAGTTGATGACATACCTCGGAGTTAAGTTTGATCGTAGCCTGTGTTTTCGGACCACGTTGACCATGTGATAACAAAATCCCGCACAGGATCAACCGCATCGAAGGTCATGAGCAGAGGCTACTTACTCTTCTGTTCCAGGGATTAGTCCTCGCACCAATCGAGTATGCCCTGACAATTCTTACTGTCAGTACCATTCAAATTGACAAACTGGAAAAAATACAGAATGAAGCTATGCGCATTATCTTGGAGTGTACGAGGGACACTCCCTGTGAAGGAATGAGATATCTTCTGGACTTCCCAACCATGGATGACAGGATAAAGATCTGGAGGGCACGGGCATACCTGAAGATTAGTACAGATACAGAGCATCCATTGCATCACGAGCTCAACACAGGGAAAGGTGCCAGGCTAAAAAGAGGCAAATCATGGGTGGGCCAAGCAGATGTCATCAAACAGGTATGTGGGCTTACCAATATCAACGTTGGCGAGGAGCGGATACCTGTGCCTACGTCATTCAAGGGATATTCTCGTGTATTGCCACACTCGACAGGAAAAGTTGGCCACAGAACTCAGTCGTGGTCAACGGTCTTATCTGCGATAACACCGATCAGAAAGATGCAGTCATCTGTACAGACAGATCTGTAATACGACACCAAAGAAGTGCATAGGCATTTACAGCACGCTCGGCAGACAGCATAGTCAAAGAAGACAGTGGTGCATACGTCATGACCACGAGTAGCTTGACGATGGAGTTGATGGCAGTGACCAAAGCATTCAAATGGTTAGAGTCACAAGACTACATCCATGCCTGTATACTGAGTGATTCGATGAGCATGTTAAAAAAATGTGCAGACGGGCTCTGTATGCATGCAATGGTTAGAGTCATTACAGAAGTCAAAAATACGCAAGATCACCTTTATCTATGTCTCTGGACATGCGGGAGTACGGGGAAATAATAGAGCGGACAGGTTGGCTAGCTGTGCTGTCGTTGAGGACGGTCAACCAGTGGATCGGGCGGACATCATCAGTGCCCTCCGAGATGTGGGTAGAGCACAGGACTTCGACAACCACAAATTCACGTCACTCCTTCCGATGAAAGAGATGGGAGTTAAGATGGGCACAGCCAGGAATGAGAAACCTAGTGGGAGTGTAAGAAGACTTACCAACCAACACAGAACTGGAGTCGTCAGTCGCTGGACACTGAGGGACTTACTGAGGAGGGGATCTGAGCACCTATGGACATGTTCGGAGTGCAATGATGATGACTCGCAAATAATTCAATAACTCAATATAAAGCAGGAGAAAGTGAGAATAAAAATGAAAAGAATACAAACAAGATGGTGAACAAGAGAAACAGAAAGAAGGAGGCAGACAAATAAAAAATAAAAAATATTCATCATCAAGTATCATATTTACTGGTGTAGGCGATCATGCCTCTCTACAACGTTCTGATTGTACAATTCTTCCAGTGTGAACAAGAGAGAAAAGATCAGAGTTATACACATACAGATAACTAACATATCTAACATATAGTCTGTACATGTGGGAAGAGATAAGAGTGTGAGGAAGAAGCATAAGAGTGAGTGGATTGTGTCTGGATGTGCGTGTGTGTGTGTATGTTTGTATGTACGAGGAGAAAGATCAAATGAAGGGGGTAGGGAGGGAAAAAGAAGCGCTGTATTTCGACAAGATAATCTAAACATTCTAAATAGAAGCAAAGAGAAAGAAAACCTCGTTGCTCAGTCATCATCTGGGTATAGATTTATTCTAATCCTGTTGGGGAATCAAATATGTGCAAAGATCTTTATTTCTAGCTTTCACCCGATAGTTCGAACAACCTGTGTTCCATTGCCTGTGGAAGCAGTGTGAATTGTAAAAAAAAAAATGTAAAGAGCTCCCGTCACGCAGTGGCGTATAGGGAATATGGTGTTAGTGACCATACATTTTACAGACCTTCGGCACATGATTTTTGGGAAATGTGGTCGGTATTACGCCCGTGGGGCTTCACTTTCTCAGAAAAAATCCGGTACCCATTTAAGGCTGGGTGAACCCGGAAGCTGTCGGTCGGAATCGAACCCTACCTCTTGTCCTTTGTAGTCCAGTTCACTAACCACTGAGCTATCGCGGATCCCGGTGTGAACTGTACTTATGGTTAAATAATGGCTTCCTCAAGAGCGACCCAGCTGCTGGCAGAAATGGGTGCCATGGTATTACACTGGGAAGGTGAGGAAGGCCGCCTCGCAACGCGAGTTTCGATGTTTGAAGCGACACTATTCAGAAGTCTCCAAACACTTCTGGATAGACGCCTGAAAACATTTGGGTGAAACTCGCCTGCTAAGACGCCGATTCAAGTCTCGTACTTTACTTTACTTTACCCGGATAGTTACTAAAGTAGTGGGTAGTCCTTTTTTGTCATCCGTCCTTAAAGACTGCGTTAACTAATGTAACGTAGATACATTGTACTGTGGTTTATTTGCGCCTTTCAGCCAAACACATCCGACTTCAGCATGGTACATTTTTGAGGGTTGTCTTCCTTCTTCGATCCCCCTACACACATGGCCAGACTAGATGGTCTTGTTTCCAGAAGTACCGCTAGAAGTAGGAGCAGGGTCTTGATCAGCTATGTTGCTTGCCGATTCTGAAGCAAATAATCAGCTGTGGGTTCCTGATCGCACTCAGTTCATCTGTTGGATGAGTGTCTTTGCGACCTGTGCCTACATTGCATTATCTTGCTTATTTATTGTGTTCAGTGTTGTATATTACCTGATTATCTTTCTATAAATAAATGTTCACTTGTACAAGGGCCAAATAAGACAATAGGCTAAGCAGAGAAGCAATCCCATTCTAAAAATGTATGTACTTGATAGCAAAATGAGAAACACAATTCAACGCAACTCGAATGAGAATGAAAACTTTGTTTAAGATGTTGTCACAACTAAATCTTTGTTTACAGTGTTGTCACAACCAAATTTGTTTACAGTGCTGTCACAGTGACATATCTGTTAACAGTGCTGTCACAACCAAATCTTTGTTTACAGTGCTGTCAGAATGACCTATTTGTTTACAGTGCTGTCACAACCAAATCTTTGTTTACAGTGCTGTCAGAATGACCTATTTGTTTACAGTGCTGTCGCAAACTAATCTTTGTTTATAATGCTGTCACAATGACATATTTGTTTACAGTGATGCCACAACCAAATCTTTGTTTACAGTGCTGTCACAATGACATATTTTTTTACAGTACTGTCGCAATGGCATATTTGTTTACAGTACTGTCACAACCAAATCTTTATTTCTAGTGCTGTCACAAACAAATATTTGTTTACAGTGCTGTCACAACCAAATCTTATTTCTAGTGCTGTCACAAACAAATATTTGTTTACAGTGCTGTCACAACCAAATCTTTGTTTACAGTACTGTCACAACTAAATCTTTGTTTACAGTACTGTCACACCAAATCTTTATTTCTAGTGCTGTCACAAACAAATATTTGTTTACAGTGCTGTCACAAACAAATATTTGTTTACAGTGCTGTCACAACCAAATCTTTGTTTACAGTGCTGTCACAACTAAAACTTTGTTTACAGTGCTGTCACAACTAAATCTTTGTTTACAGTGCTGTCACAACCAAATCTTTGTTTACAGTGCTGTCACAACTAAATATTTGTTTACAGTGCTGTCACAACTAAATCTTTGTTTACAGTGCTGTCACAACCAAATCTTTGTTTACAGTGCTGTTACAACTAAATCTTTGTTTACAGTGTTGTCACAACCAAATATTTGTTTACAGTGCTGTCACAATGACATATTTGTTACAGTGCTGTCACAACCAAATCTTTGTTTACAGTGCTGTCACAACCAAATCTTTGTTTGTAGAGCTGTCACAACTAAATCTTTGTTTACAGTGCTGTCTCGACGAAATCTTTATTTACAGTGCTGTCACAACGAAATCTTTGTTTACAGTGCTGTAACAATGACATATTTATTTACAATGCTGTAACAATGACATATTTGTTTACAGTGGTATCACAACCAAATCTTTGTTTACAGTGCTGTCACAAAAAAAATCTTTGTTTACAGTGCTGTCACAGCCAAATCTTTGTTTACATTGCTGTCACAACCAAATCTTTGTTAACAGTGCTGTCACAATGACATATTTGTTTACGATGCAGTCATAATGACATATTTGTTTACAATGCTGTCACAACGAAATCTTTGTTTACAGTGCTGTCACAAAGACATATTTGTTTACAATGATGTCACAAAGACATATTTGTTTACAATGATGTCACAAAGACATATTTGTTTACAATGATGTCACAAAGACATTTGTTTACAATGATGTCACAAAGACATATTTGTTTACAATGATGTCACAAAGACATATATGTTTACAATTATGTCACAAAGACATATTTGTTTACAATGATGTCACAAAGACATATTTGTTTACAATGATGTCACAAAGACATATTTGTTTACAATGATGCACACAAGACATATTTGTTTACAATGATGTCACAAAGACATATATGTTTACAATGCTGTCACAAAGACATATTTGTTTACAATGATGTCACAAAGACATATTTGTTTACAATGATGTCACAAAGACATATTTGTTTACAATGATGTCACAAAGACATATTTGTTTACAATTATGTAACAAAGACATATTTGTTTACAATGATGTCACAAAGACATATTTGTTTACAATGATGTCACAAAGACAAATTTGTTTACAATGATGTCAGAGAGACATATTTGTTTACGATGTTGTCACAACCAAATCTTTGTTTACAGTGCTGCTACAAATACATATTTGTTTACAAAGCTGTCACAATGACATATTTATTTACAGTGGTATCACAACCAAATCGTTGTTTACAGTGCTATCACAGCCAAATCTTTGTTTACAGTGCTGTCACAACCAAATCTTTGTTAACAGTGCTGTCACAATGACATATTTGTTTACGATGCTGTCATAATGAAATATATGTTTACAATGTTGTCACAAAGACATATTTATTTACAATCGTGTCATAAAGACATATTTGTTTACAATGCTGTAACAAAATATATTTGTTTACAATGCTGTAACATAAATATATTTGTTTACAATGCTGTCACAAAGACATATTTGCTTATAATGATGTCACAAGACATATTTGTTTACAATGATGTCACAAAGACATATTTGTTTACAATTATGTCACAAAGACATATTTGTTTACGATGTTGTCACAATAACATATTTGTTTATAGAGCTGCCACAATCAAATCGTTATTTACGATGATGTCACAATGACATATTTATTTACAGTACTGTTACTTACTATAAAGCTTTCTTTACAGTAGGGTGACAACAAAATCTTTTACAGTACTGTTACAATAAAATCTTTTGTTTACCGTGCGGTTACAATCAAAACTTTCTTGACAGTGTTGTTACAATCAAAACTTTCTTGACAGTGTTGTTACAATCAAACTTTCTTGACAGTGTTGTTACAATCAAAACTTTCTTGACAGTGTTGTTACAATCAAAACTTTCTTGACAGTGTTGTTACAATCAAAACTTTCTTGACAGTGTTGTTACAATCAAACCTTTGTTTTCACGCCCGTCACTATCAAATGTTTGCCCATAACGCTTTCTCTATTATGTTTGTTTTCAGTGCTGTCTCAATTAGATGTGTTTACGCATTGTTGTCTTATGTCTCCAAATTATGTATTCTTATACTGTTTCAATTGAATTATTACTCCACTAACGATATTTTCAATCATTAATTTGTCTATAGTTTTGAGAGTTCTTTATGTTTGAATTTTATAAGAATGTAAACAAATTATTGTGTGTGTACGTGTGTTTGTGTGTGTGTGTGTGTGTGCGTACGTGTGTTTATGTGTGTGTGTGTGTGTGTGTGTGTGTGCGTGCGTGTGTGTGTGTGAAGCTCTCTTATTATAAATTTAAATACTGTGGAAACAATGTTTAGGAATTTATTGCACACATAACATTTATGTGTGTATGTGCGTAAAGTGCCACTTTCAAGTGTAATATGGCATTTTTTCTAACCTGTATTTATTTCATGCATACAGACATACATACTGATATGGATAAATATATATATATATATATAAGGTATTCATGGCTGTTTCTTTTCAGTTGAAACTTAAGGTTTGTAACTGTAGTACTCATTCAGGTAGCTGCAAAGAAAATCTATAATTTAAGATGAAACGTTACAAATGATCTTTCAAGCATCCTTGATGGAAAAATAAATCAACAGAATTATCTGAAGAGCTAAAAAAAAAAAAAAGCCAGAAAAAGAAAATGATTAATTTTCGCATTTCAAATCCAATTAACAACTTTGCAAAAAATAATAATGGAGAGCATATTTCCATGAAAGCGGAGAAGTTGATCATCATCATGTGCCGTACCGGTTGGCGTTGGCGATCATGTCCTTCCACAATCTTCTATCCACAGTGCATCGTATGAGTTCTGTTGTTGACTGTTTTTCATGCCGTGACACTAAACTATCCAGTATTTCTCTCTTTGTCGTCCGCGATCTCTCTTTCCTTTTGTTTTGCCAGTTGTAACCAAGTATTCCAACTTTCCTCTTCTCATAATGTGCCCAAAAAATGTTGATTGCTTCTTTCTGATGTTTTTTAAGAGCTCCCTTTTTGTGTTGGCCTCTTTGAGAACTTTCTCATTGGTCTTTTTAGCTGTCCAGTGAACTTTCAACATTCTTCTGAGAAATCCCATCTATGTGGCCTCTAATCGTCTTTTCATTTTTTTGTCTATTGTCCATGATTCGCTTCCATAGGTCAGAATTGGTTTTATATAGCACTGATGAATTCTCTTTCTCATTTCTATTGACATAGATTTGTTGCATAAGATATTTTTCATTTTCTGAAATGCAATTTTGGCCTGAGCTATTCTGCTTTTTATTTCTGTGGTGCATCTTCCATCTGATGTTATCATTGTGCTCAGGTATTTCAAACGTTGCACTTGTTTCAGATTTGTCTTGTTTATTTGTATGCTGTATAATGGTGATGATTGTTTCTTCGATATAACCATTACTTCTGTTTTCTTACCATTCAGACTAAGACTTTTCTTGTTGCTTTCTTGTTGCGGAGAAGGTAGCTACCAAAAACGACGATGGAACTAAGACGTTGTGTACTTCTGACTGGCTACTTTAAGCATGTAAACAGTTAGATAAAGAGAAACATTGAGACTGACAACTAGAAGAATGACGTTCTTATCAGGACAGGCTAACTGATGATGACGATGTTGATGATGATACAAATAAATGAACTCACAGACATATACTCATGTAGAACAAAGGCTTTACTTCAGATATCGCTTTTTTATTTACAATTGACTCGACTTTAATTTCTTATTCTTATAAATCATTCATCATCATCTTGTGCCATATTGATTGGAGTAGGCCATAATGTCCTTCTACAATTCTCTATTCATGGCGCATAGTTTCATTTCTGTTGTTGATTGTTTTCCATGCCATGAAACCAAGATATCCAGTATCTTCTCTCTTTGTCGTCCTCAATCTCTCTTTCCCTGTATTTTGCCAATTGCAACCAAATATTACAACTTTCCTCTTATCATGATGTGCCCGAAAAATGTTGATGGTTTCTTTATGATGTTTCTTAGGAGCACCATTATTGTGTTGGCCTCTTTGAGAATTTCCCCATTGCTCTTTTTTACCTGTCCTGGGAACTATCAAAATTCTTCTGAGAAATCCCATCTCTGTGGCCTCTAATCGTCTTTTCATTTGTTTGTTTACTGTCCATGACTCGTTCTATAAATCAGAATTGGCTCTACATAGCACCGATGAGACTAGGAACTGAATTTTGCGTGTTAATCAATTTTTTCCTGGCAGCGGTGTGCACAGGTATCCTCGCCGTATATGCAGATAACTCCGTCTTCGGAGGTACTCATACTTTCTCCGTCGATGAGAAATTGACGATTCAAACCGAGACCAGGGGTGGTTGCCGTACAGAGAAATTATAAATAATAATCCCAACTGGTTCAGCCGGGATTTGAACTCACAATCTCTCTTTCTCGAGGCCAGCGTCTTGCGGCGAAACCAACAAGTCCCCGGACCGGAGAATGAAGGTCCCCTGTCCAGTGCAGTCGTCACGGGGTTTTCGGGTCTTTTTTTTCGTTCGACAGCTTTTACCTCTGACGAAGTCCCTAGAGACTAGGAACTGAATTTTGCGAATTAATCCATTTTTCCATGGCAGCCGTGCGCACAGGGGTCCCTCGCCGCACATGCAGATAACTCCGACTTCGGAGGTACTGATATTTTTTTCTGTCGATGAGTAATTGGCGTTTCAAGGCGGGCCTCGCTGCTGAGACCAGGGGTGGTTGCCGCAGAAAAAATCCTAAATAAAAATCCCAACCGGTGCATCCGGGATTTGAGCCCACAACCTCTCTGTCTCGAGGCCGGCATCTTGCCTCGAGACCAACCAGTCTCCTGTTTTCGGGTCTTAGTTTATATTTCACCCTCCGATAAAGAAAAAAAAAACGTTTGACCCTGCCGGGATTCGAACCTGTTTTCTCCTGGTTTGGAGCCCGATCGATTCGACCACCCACTCTCCACAAAATAGTGAATGATCATTAAATTACGTACCCGACCTTATCCTGCTAAGTAAAATTCATCACACAAAGCAGTAAGAAACACACGAAATTAGCCACGAAAATTAAAACTCAACCAAAATAATTCCGTTTTAAACAAACTTCATAGGCAAATATAAAGAAATGAGACTTAAAGAAGAAATATTTGAAAGTCTGAAAAATTAGTTCAACATATTTTCCTTTTTTTTTTTTTAAATATTAGCCAGCCGTCTTTTATATGAAAGCCATGGCACACAAACGATTAGTGAACTGGACCACTTGGGTGGAAATCATAATTTTTTATAATAGTAATTGTGTGAATAAAGGTGACGATGACGAAAGAAAGAAGCAAACAAACAAAGAGACAAAGAGAGAAAGAAAGAAAGAAAATTTTATGAAAGAAATGAAAATAATTATGCAAATTGTTTTGCGTTAGAGATCTTATAACTTCAACACAAGAAGATTGTGATAAAGCGAGTCATTTGATATGAATATGAACAATGAGAGTAGCGATACAATTAATATTGGAAGTGAAGGATACAATTGGGAGTGAAGGATACAATTGGGAGTGAAGGATACAATCGGAAGTGAAGGATACAATTGGAAGCGAAGGATACAATTGGAAGTAAAGGATACAATTGAAAGTGAAGACTGGATATTCTGAGGGTGATGTTGGATTTATTTGAAAACGAGGGAGTGAGGATAAAAGAAGATTGAGTGAGACAGTTAATAGAAACGTGGACAGTATAAAAGTATGAAACTGGATATAATGAAAACTTGAAGCAGTATAAATGGATATAATGAAAACTGAAGCAGTATAAATGGATATAATGAAAACTTGAAGCAGTATAAATGGATGATTTATCAAAACTGACAAATAATGTTAAGTGCGACTATAGACACTCTCTCTGTGTGTGAGAGAGAAAGAGAGAGCACGATAGAGAGAGAGAGGAAAGAGAGATAAAAGAAAATATGAAGAGTGGAAAGTAGAACAATAAATGTTGCACCGAGTATTTTGAAATTGGATATGTGAATGTTGATATAATAAGTCGAGGTACAAACAACTCCTAGTACATGAGTCTATATGAAACGGACAAACGTGTCAGAGGAGGGAGTAAGTAAAATAGAAAGTAATCAAATGAATTTTAATGACAAAATAGCGGAGTTCGGAGTTAGGAACAGAAGTGATGATAGTAACTGGGATATGAGAATAAGGAGCGTGCTCGCATAGGCTTGACCGGACTTTCGACCAGGATTAGTTCAGTTATAAAACAAGAATTGTCAATATTTAATGAGAGCAGCAATAACTTTGATCAATTCCCCTTGCAAAACTGCGACCGTATCAATTCCTTTCTAGCGTGAGCTGCCACGGAAGCATTGACGATCTCTGGCTCGATTTTTTCCCTTCTTTTCAATGAGGGTGTATGAAGGTTTACTGAAGCAGCGGGAAAGATTGAGATGGGGAGGGAGAGTGTTGTGAGTTGATGAAAGGGATATATTTATATATAAAGAGAAAGAGACTGGCAGAGAAACATGGCAAGAGACAAGCAAGCAAATGGATATATATATATATATATATATATATATATATATATATATATATACATATATATATATATATATATATATATATATATATATATATATATATATATATATATATATACGTATATAAGGAGAGAAACTTAAGATTAGAAATAAATAGCAGAATAATGAATATATAAGGAGAGAGTAAATAAGTGTGAGAAAGAATGAGAGTGGGGGAAGAGAGAGAAAGAGACAAGAGAAAGAGACAACAAGAGAAAGACATAAACAAGAATACACAGTGAAGTTAAACAAGATAGAATGTATTTAACATATACAAATAAGTAAAGAAGATAATTTCAGTGCAAAATAGTGAACTATCTAGAAGACAATTAAATCAATTTGCCAAAAAAAGGGGATGTATATTATAAAATCATACAGGGAACTACAAGAAAACCGATAGAAATATATTTAAAACTGAAATTTGGATTTTACAAAATGTTAAATTATATATAAATAAATATAGATATATATATATATATATATATATATATATATATATTATATATATATATATATATATATCCATTTGCTTGCTTGTCTCTTGCCATGTTTCTCTGACATATATATATATATATATATATATATATATATATATATATATATAAGTAAAGTACCCCCGTCACGCCAAGTGGCGTATAGGGAATATGATGTTAGTGACCATAATTTTTCTATAACCATAATCATACTGAAGAAATTCAGGGACGAAGAGATAGAGGGAAGCAAAAAGAAAAGAGACCAGACAGCCTAAGAGAAAGGCTTGGCAGAAGTTCAACAATAGAAATGATAAATAACTGTCGAGATCGAAAGTTGTGAGAGACATGATCACCTACGCGAGCAGGCATAGCACTTGGTGAAGATGATATATGGGATAAAATAGAGTATGAGAGAGAGAGGAGGAGGGGGGAGGGGTGAAAAGATCGTAGCGATAAAAAGACAGAAGTTATTTTTAAAAAAAAAAAACTGTGGAAAAAAATAATAAAGAAGAGGACGGAGAAATAAACGAGAGAGACAGAGAGAGCTGGGGAGAGAGGAGTAGAAAAAAAAGAATGAAAAACGATAGGGAAGAGAAAAATAATTAGAAGGGCGTGGGAGTGCTGTATAATTGTTCCAGTGCCATCTGCTCTGTGATGTTCCTAGAAAGCTATTTGTAGAATCAAATGCATGGTTTCCGCTGGATGTTATCAAACACTCCATGTTTAATAATCTTAACTTATCTAATGGACTTGTTGGGGCCATCTCGGTTCTACTCTGTTGTGCTCGAGACGCGGTCGGGCGTGGAAAAGTGTAATTTGATTTACAATTTGGCGCTGCGGAGCTACTGCTCATGTTGAGACTAACAATTTTAACAAAATGTTCTAACATTAACGGAACCATTCATGTCAACCTCCGGAGAATTGACTGATTGTGGGATTGTAAAACGTCAATTCTTTCTCTAGTCTGTGGAAACATAACGGGAATTATTTATGGAAAAAGTAAGATTAACAAATGGCGTATTTAATTCGTTTTGATCTGAATCTTTTTTTTTTCTTCTTTACTTCTCTGCCATATTTCTAGAGACCGGGAAGTAACAAGAAAATGAAAGGAGGCTTCATGTCTTTGTGTTGAGGAATATTGTGTTAATATTGTGTTACTATTGTGTTAATATTATGTTAATATTATGTCAATGTTGTGTTAATATAGTGTTAATGTTGTGTTAATATAATGTTAATGTTGTGTTAATATAGTGTTAATGTTGTGTTAATATAGTGTTAATGTTGTGTTAATATAGTGTTAATGTTGTGTTAATATAGTGTTAATGCTTGTGTTAATGTTGTGTTACAATTGTGCTAATGGTGTGTTAATATTGTGTTAATAATGTAGGAAGCGTCTGTAGTGTAAAGGTATGCTGGCTTAGTTTTAATGTGAGTGTGGGTAAAATATGAACTTGAATTTCTGTGTGGGGTAGACATTAATTTACTTTATAAGCCAGAATCTTTCTGTGGTGTCGAAATTAGTTTACTTTATCAGTCTGAATATCTCTGTGGGGTAGAAATTAGTTTACTTTATCAGCCTGAATCTTTCTATGGCATAGAAATTAGTTAACTTTATCAGCCTGAACCTCTCTGTCGAGTAGAAATTAGTTTACTTTATCAGCCTGAATCTCTCTGTGGGATAGAAATTAATTTACTTTATCAGCCTGAATATAAGTTTCTCGTTTCTGGCTGTGCCCATCTTAACTCCTATCTCTTACATTCGAAGGAGTGACGTGGACTCATGGTTGTCAAGGTGCTGTGCTCTTCCCACATCTCGGAGGTCATTGATGACGTCCGCCCGATCCATTGGTTGACCGTCTTAAATAAAAGCGTAGTCAGCCAACCTGTCGGCTCACTCATTTCCCCCTACAATGAATGCTTTTTTTGTATTTATTTTCAGGTATGCTCATGCTCTCCAGATCTTGATCTTGTCATCCATGGTTGGAAAGTCAAGAAGACACCTCATTGCACATTGCATTGTCCCTCGGCACCCTAAGATAATACGCATAGCTACATTCATTGTCGCCTTTCAAGGTTCCAAGATTGAGTGAAACAAAGAAAGGAGTATTTGTTGCTCATGAAATTCGCAAACTTATTGCTAACGATGAGATCCTTTACGTGGCAAGGGAAAAAAGTGTATGGGAATCATTTCAGTCAATTGTTAAATTTGTTGATTGGAAACAATAGAGCAGATAATTAACAGGGAATCGTAGAAAATCTCATGTAGATGTACAAAAAGCTTGATTGCAATATGTCTCTGAAGAAGACTAACTTCTTTCACTCACATCTCATTTGCCCCCCCCCCACACACACACACACAGTTGAGCAATGAGCGATGAGCGTGCTGATATATTTCACCATGACATGGCTGCCACAGAGACAATGAACAAGGACAATTGGAGCAATTCAATGCCTACAGATAGTTGATTAACGGTGGCAAGATTTCTAATTCCTTCAATACAAGAAACAAGTGAAGAGGAGCTGTACAGAAAATGAATTATGATGGAAAATGTAAACATTTCCATCTAAAAAAGATTTTATATCAAATTTAAAACACTGCTTTGATTTCTTTCTCATTTTATTGTGGGAACATAATGAAATGAGCATGCCAGTGCAATGATGATGATGATGATGATGATGATGATGATGATGATGATGATGAAGCGACAGAATTGTACATATAAATGTACGCATTTAGGCATGGCCTCCCCGCCCATGTGCGCCCAGCGAGGGATGATCACACTTCGTGCTAAGGGAAGTAATGCTGATGTTGAGTACCAGGAACTGTAGGTCTCGCCGGTCTCTGATTAACTTGTCGATTCGAAGAGGGGAATCAGTAGATGATTCTATATCCTCTAGGATGATTTATTTAACGGCATCTCTGTTCCTGGAGAATGAGAATAAATAGAAGATTCTCTATCTTTCGTTATCATTTTAATTAACGCCACCCCACAGTGACCTATTTTCCTGTGAGTGCACGTTGCCATAATCGTTATGACAGGTTGAAGGTGTGATTAACATAAACATAAACGATCACTGGGTGAATTGTGCTGTAAATTTGAAACGCTTCATGTAACAACAGGGCAAAAGTTGTGTGGAACATCGTTAGCTCTGGCTTGTTTTCATGTGTTTATAAATCAATGATTGATATCATCAGATAACCACGGCTAATCAGGATAAGAACATCTGACAGGAAGCATCTCAGAAATCAGGAGGAAGAGGAAAGGGATGTGGAAAAGGCTCTACAGAAATGGGTAATAGATTGATGATACGACAGGTTGTAATTAAACCAATATATTAACACTCAATAGGGAAGAAAGGAGAAAGATGGAGCAAACTTTATATGGTAGTGTCTCAAAGATTAAGGGATGAGGAAACGAAAGAGAAAGCTTTGAGGACAAGCTATAGTAGCGTACTGCGATCGATATATCGCCACCTAGTGTATCATTCACCAAGAAATGTTCACTTGCAGGTCAGGATTTACGCATAAGATAAATAAGCTATAGCATGGGGCCACACTATTCGAGGGGCCTCACAAAATTGTCAGAGTTTGTTTTGTGATAACACACTTTTCATATCCAGTATATAGCTTCAAGTGTTGTGAGACCTTCTGGCGTTAATTTATATGAATAAAAGTGGGCGGGAGGGGGAAGCCTCAAAGTTTCATTCAGCTTAGGGCCTCACCAGATTTAAATCCGACACTGAAATCACGTGGAATGGTAAACGACCATTGGACATGCACCTCAGAACTCAATAAAATGCAGCTATCACCTTCATGCATGGGAAAGAATGTCACAACAAGCTAGAAGTTATTGGCCTGTCGACCACACCGTTGGAACGCTGCAAACTTCGAATCGACATCTATTCTATTCATGGAATCAGTTTCAGTGCAGTCGGGGCATCCCCATATCCGCTCCACTACCCGTCCCAGGGTTTCTCGAAGCGTATACAAACTGAATGTTCCTATAAGGTGTTGATTATAGACACATCTACTTTTCCCACTAAGCACTCCGCAGCGACCAGATCATTTTCCGTCTCCATACTCCTCAGTATCTCAATATATACATCATTTGTCCCAGTCATTCTCCTCCTCTTCTCTTAAAGAATGAAGAACAAACTTGACAATGCCCACCTTGTTCAGTGTAAGGCCACACTCAGTGTTATAACTGCCAGCGAGACAATCGGCTATTTCATTGCCGTGTGCACCTGCGTGCCCTGGATAGTGCACCAAGGTTAACGCGCTCACTTTAGAGTCATCCAAGAGCTGCATCCACTCCTGCCGCAAACACTGTTTGTCAATCTTCTATAGCACACTTTGAGCGAAGTAATTAAGACTGCATAATCCAAATTCTACGTAGTCAACCATGTTGACGCTGTTGTTGCTGCCAAGTTCTACGTAGTCAACCATGTTGTCGCTGTTGTTGTTGCCAAGTTCTACATAGTCAACCATGTTGTCGCTGTTGTTGTTGCCAAGTTCTATGTAGTCAACCATGATGTCGCTGTTGTTGTTGCCAAGTTCTACGTAGTCAACCATGTTGTCGCTGTTGTTGTTGCCAAGTTCTATGTAGTCAACCATGATGTCGCTGTTGTTGTTGCCAAGTTCTATGTAGTCAACCATGTTGTCGCTGTTGTTGTTGCCAAGTTCTACGTAGTCAACCATGTTATCGCTGTTGTTGCTGCCAAGTTCTACGTAGTCAACCATGTTGTCGCTGTTGTTGCTGCCAAGTTCTACGTAGTAACCATGTTATCGCTGTTGTTGCTGCCAAGTTCTACGTAGTCAACTATTTGTCGCTGTTGTTGCTGCCAAGTTCTACGTAGTCAACCATGTTGTCGCTGTTGTTGCTGCCAAGTTCTACATAGTCAACCATTTTGTCGCTGTTGTTGCTGCCAAGTTCTACGTAGTCAACCATGTTATCGCTGTTGTTGCTGCCAAGTTCTACGTAGTCAACCATGTTGTCGCTGTTGTTGCTGCCAAGTTCTACGTAGTCAACCATGTTATCGCTGTTGTTGCTGCCAAGTTCTACGTAGTCAACTATTTTGTCGCTGTTGTTGCTGCCAAGTTCTACGTAGTCAACCATATTGTCGCTGTTGTTGCTGCCAAGTTCTACATAGTCAACCATTTTGTCGCTGTTGTTGCTGCCAAGTTCTACGTAGTCAACCATGATGTCGCTGTTGTTGCTGCCAAGTTCTACGTAGTCAACCATGTTGTCGCTGTTGTTGCTGCCAAGTTCTACGTAGTCAACCATCTTATCGCTGTTGTTGCTGCCAAGTTCTACGTAGTCAACCATGTTGTCGCTATTGTTGTTGCGTCTATCTCCATTCTCATGTTGGGTACCGTAATGCTACCATCTACCATATGGCCTAGCCAATTCTCTGCCATGTTGTTTCGCCACAAAACCCCAACCACTGAGCCGTCTGTGGGATACAGAACCATCCGTATAGACGCCAAGACCCTGAGGTAACGACACTCCTTCGATGGATTACCTTATTATAACCGCGGCAGCTTCGTAGGCCCAGTTGCGACACTTCCTGCCGAACTGAAATGATTATTTTGGTTAACCTCTTTTTCTCCGCTGCTAAGTGTGCCCAATCCTTGCCAGCTCTGATGTCATTTAAATCACATACACTCCTTATGCCTCTGCTAACCAGGATTTTCCATGCCTGCGGCGCCTGTCCTTGGTCGCATCCAATTCTAAATGCAAGAAATTATGTATGTTCTCTATCATGTTCAAATAAGCCCGGACCTGAGCAGATCTGTGTCGCACTTTAATGATCGATAAGTGAAGTAAGTGTCTCATTGAACAGACAGGTCTCTGGTCCGTCCGAGAACTGCCTTAGGCTCTCAATCTTAACCCTTTCCAACCTTGTGATCTGAGTTGACGAGAAAATGAGCACAACCAAATTATAATCCAGTACTGAGTCAGAATTAATCCTCACCAATCACCATCAAGGGCGTTCTTCTCGAGAATGCATGGAAAAAGACAAAGTGGAAGACCCAGAAGAAGATGGATGGATGCAGTGACAGAGACATTTAACAACAAAGGAAAATAACTAATTCAGACAATTCGAGCAGCCCAAGAACGACAAATGATATAAACCACGACACCTTTTAGGTATCAGTGAAAAGAGAAAAGAAGACTGAGAGCACCACAGCCTGCATGAGCGATAATAGTAACGACAGTTGGAGGTTCGCCCTGGCCATGATCTTAACGTCCTGACCCTTCTCCTTGCCTTTTGAACAACATTGCTCACGTGTCAATTGAACGAAAGAGACCTATCACATGCTACTCTCAGATACTTAATAGTCGAACTACTCACGATGGTTGCAACATTGCCGTTTATGACTGGGAGGGTAATCGTCAACTATTCTGTTGTTTAGCGAACACCACATTAAATAAGCCTTGTTTGGGTTCATGAGTGTTTTGTAGTTATTGAACCAAGTGGTTATCTCGTTCACATTTTCCTGCCATTGCCTAACCATTTCTTCTCTATCGCGACCGTGTCATCATCGAGTGCCGTCTCCGCATCGAAGGTTGGCGACCATGGAGCGCCATTCCACTCTGTCTCTTGCTTTGATGGTGCAGATTGTCATAGGCTGACTTGTCCATCTTTTGATGTTACTCGTCCATGTTAGTCTTGGTCTGCCTCTGCCTCTTTTACATTGTATTTTCCCGTCCAATATTACTTTTATTAGGCTGTTGTGTCTTTTAACATGACCCAAAAATTTCATTTGTCTTGCTCTAATTGTATTTAGTAGTTCTCTTTTCATTTTTAGTTGTTTTAAAACTTCCTCGTTTGTTTTCTTTTCTTTCCATCCAATTCTACCTATTCTTCTATAAATCCACATTTCAAAGATTTCAATTTTCTGTTCTGTTTTCTGGTCTAATGTCCATGTTTCTGCACCATACAGGAATATTGAGAAGACGTAACATTTTGCTATTCTTATCTCTCCATGGTTTTCTTTGGTATGTTACGTGATGAGGCTCCAATCTCTTTCACGGTGGTCTGCCATATTCGTCTTTCGTGTTCTGAAGATGCCTCATGTGTACCACACACTTTGCTGTTTTCGCTTTCTGGGCTGTTGATTATTTATTTTTATATTGCGACCGTGTACGTACGCCATAAATCAATCTGCAAAGGCGAGAGTGCAAGCCGGTCCGACACTATTTAGTTGCTCTACCCTAGCACTGTATATGATGAAAAAAATTAGTTGATAACAGCGATGCTAGAGGTAAACCACGGAGATATATATCTCCGCTCAAATGCCCAGGTACCAAAACATAGCGCAACATTTCTCCACATCAGAATTGATGCCATGTAGCGCACGAGGCGTGTGTCACAGCCTGGTTCATGAAGTAGGTGTACGAGTGTGTCATAGTCCATTCGATTGTATACATCCTCAAGAATGAGAGCAACCAGTGCCTACTTCTCTTACTTCTTCGAAGTGAAATCAAGTCAACAGATCAAGAAGAACTCCTCTTAATGTAGAAGATGAATAATAACGTTGTCCTATAATTTGTAAACAGTTGAAATTGCAAAAATTGAAAGAATTAGAGTTGATTGTGTGAAATTATGTTGAAAGGTTTCCATTAGTCAGTTTGACAACATGAATTATATATGGGAACAAAAAGTAAAGTTAAAGTGTTTGGAAAAATAATATGAGCGAGTGCAAGAAATAACATAAAACACACATTGCATGAACAAAGTAGCATCTATCAATAAATGGGAAACAATAAAAACAGTCACTGCATGATAAAATAATCCACATCAATAAAAGAAATGAGACAGAACCAAGAATGTGGAAGTAATTTAATGTGAATAAGATGTGCAAAAAAGAATGCAAACTATGCAGTAAAGAAGAGAATTTGAGTTAAACAAGAACAACCTTATCGATATGGATGTGTGCAAATGTAGACAAAAGTGCTTAAAAATAAAAATGGAAGAGAATAACGAGCAGAACAGACCGTTATACAGCTCTTGTTATCTGAAAATACAGAGATGTACCGCGCAGGATCACCAGAGTTAGGTCCCACGGGGAAGTTGTTAAAGAGGAGCAAGCACTTCCGCGTCAGTTAGCGTAAATATAGAATAAAAACACATCCTTGTGGAATCAATGCAGCAGGTCCGCTTGTTTACTGTATCCATGGCAGACAACAAATTGCTTGTGTTCTTTGTTCTTCGCATCGCTTAGTTTTCAAATCTACGTGCTATTGATTATGTTTAAATGTTTAGCGGAAGTCAGTTTCTAAGGCTGGAATAAAACATAAACGTAACACTGTTATCTTATTTCGGTAAAGATAACATATATAACGTGGTAGGGGCATGAGGTATTTATATTTACAGAAATAATCATAAACAACATTTAAAAGGCAGGATGGGCATATGCCCTTTCTCTCGCTGTTGTTACCTGTTTCACCTCTGCAAACCAGGTGCTAATTAATTGTTTACTTGTTTGTTGACTGATTAACGAGGAACAAAGAAATAGTTTTCAGTTATGTGGTACAAGTATAATCAATATAGTTACCATCTAGT
The DNA here is from genome assembly GCA_032433765.1 of Megaustenia siamemsis. Taxonomy (NCBI): domain Eukaryota; kingdom Metazoa; phylum Mollusca; class Gastropoda; order Stylommatophora; family Ariophantidae; genus Megaustenia; species Megaustenia siamemsis. The sequence continues at coordinate 62,510,959 of JAVIAB010000092.1, read as the reverse complement.
TCAATGGCCAGTGTTAAAGTATCGTTTTATGTCTTTCAGCTGTTTAATATATAAGTTTCATCAACCAACACCGAACAAGTGCAATTTCTACCTGTGTGCTGATAAACATTTCGAGAAGAAAATTGGAGTACCTATGGGTGTGTCCGGAGTGTTGTTATGACGATCCTAATTTAACATAACATACATATCCAGACACATCATAGGCATTAATGTAAATTAACAAAGATTTGATGCCCATTTGTTCACATTAAAAAATAAAGGCAAGGTGTCCCCATGTACACATTTCAATAAAAAGAGAGTTGAAATCCTTATGTACAGACGAAGCACTCTGATCGTACAACTCGACTTCACTTCTCTGAGGGATAGAGGCATAGAGATACTCAGATCCCCTCAACACGCCACGGGTGAGATAGTTTCTCTCATTATTCAATTTGCTAGCTGGTTATACAATCCTGTTTTGTCCCCATGTATAACATTGTCCTATTCATTAATACCAAGACTCATTTGTCTTCATGTATAACATGTCCTACTCATTGATACCAAGACTCATTCGTCCTGATGTATATGTCCTACTCATTAATACTAAGCCTCATTCGTTCTCATTTATAACAAGTCCTACTCACTTATACCAAGCTTCATTCGTTCTCATTTATAACATGTCCTAAACGCTTATACCAAGCCTCATTCGTTCTCATTTATAACATGTCTTATTCACTTATACAAAACCTCTTTCGTTCTCATTTATAACATGTCCTACTCACTTATACAAAACCTCATTCGTTCTCATTTATAATATGTCCTACTCACTTACACCAAGTTCATTCGTTCTCATTTATAACATGTCCTACTCACTTATACCAAACCTCATTCGTTCTCATTTATAACAAGTCCTACTCACTTATACAAAACTCATTCGTTCTCATTTATAACAAGTCCTACTCACTTATACTAAGCTTCATGCGTCCTCATTTATAACATGTCCTACTCACTTATACAAAACCTCATTCGTCTCATTTATAACATGTCCTACTCACTTATACAAAACCTCATTCATCCTCATTTATAATATGTCCTACTCATTTATACAAAACTCATTCGTCCTCATTTATAACATCCCTACTCACTTATACAAAACCTCATTCGTTCTCATTTATAACATGTCTTATTCACTTATACAAAACCTCATTCGTTCTCATTTATAACATGTCCTACTCACTTATACCAAGCCTCATTCGTTCTCATTTATAACATGCCCTACTCACTTATACAAAACCTCATTCGTTCTCATTTATAACATGTCCTACTCACTTATACAAACCTCATTCGTCCTCATTTACATGCCTACTCACTTATACAAAACCTCATTCGTTCTCATTTATAACATGCTCTACTCACTTATACAAAACCTCATTCGTTCTCATTTATAACATGTCCTACTCACTTATACAAAACCTCATTCGTCCTCATTTATAACATGCCCTACTCACTTATACAAAACCTCATTCGTTCTCATTTATAACATGCTCTACTCACTTATACAAAACCTCATTCGTTCTCATTTATAACATGCCCTACTCACTTATACAAAACCTCATTCGTTCTCATTTATAACATGCTCTACTCACTTATACAAAACCTCATTCGTTCTCATTTATAACATGCCCTACTCACTTATACAAAACCTCATTCGTTCTCATTTATAACATGTCCTACTCACTTATACAAAACCTCATTCGTCTCATTTATAACATGCCCTACTCACTTATACAAAACCTCATTCGTTTTCATTTATAACATGTCCTACTCACTTATACAAAACCTCATTCGTTCTCATTTATAACATGCCCTACTCACTTATACAAAACCTCATTCGTTCTCATTTATAACATGCCCTACTCACTTTTACAAAACCTCATTCGTTCTCATTTATAACATGCCCTGCTCACTTATACAAAACCTCATTCGTTCTCATTTATAACATGTCCTACTCACTTATACAAAACCTCATTCGTTCTCATTTATAACATGCCTACTCACTTATACAAAACCTCATTCGTTCTCATTTATAACCTACTCACTTACACCGTTCATTCGTTCTCATTTATAACATGTCCTACTCACTTATACAAACCTCATTCGTTCTCATTTATAACAAGTCCTACTCACTTATACAAAACTCATTCGTTCTCATTTATAACGTCCTACTCATTATACTAAGCTTCATGCTCCTCATTATAACATGTCCTACTCACTTATACAAAACCTCATCGTCATTCATGTCCTACTCACTTATACAAACCTCATCATCCATTTATAAGTCCTACTCATTTATACAAACCTCATTCGTCCTCATTTATAACATGCCCTACTCACTTATACAAAACCTCATTCGTTCTCATTTAACATGTCTTATTCACTTATACAAACCTCATTCGTTCTCATTTATACATTCCTACTCACTTATACCAAGCCTCATTCGTTCTCATTTATAACATGCCCTACTCACTTATACAAAACCTCATTCGTTCTCATTTATAACATGTCCTACTCACTTATACAAACCTCATTCGTCCTCATTTATAACATGCCTACTCACTATACAAAACCTCATTCGTTCTCATTTATAACATGCTCTACTCACTTATACAAAACCTCATTCGTTCTCATTTATAACATGTCCTACTCACTTATACAAACCTCATTCGTCCTCATTTATAACATGCCCTACTCACTTATACAAAACCTCATTCGTTCTCATTTATAACATGCTCTACTCACTTATACAAAACCTCATTCGTTCTCATTTATAACATGCCCTACTCTTATACAAAACCTCATTCGTTCTCATTTATAACATGCTCTACTCACTTATACAAAACCTCATTCGTTCTCATTTATAACATGCCCTATCCTTATACAAGCCCATTCGTTCTCATTTACATGTCCTACTCACTTATACAAAACCTCATTCGTCCTCATTTATAACATGCCCTACTCACTTATACAAACCTCATTCGTTTTCATTTATAACATGTCCTACTCACTTATACAAAACCTCATTCGTTCTCATTTATAACATGCCCTACTCACTTATACAAAACCTCATTCGTTCTCATTTATAACATGCCCTACTCACTTTTACAAACCTCATTCGTTCTCATTTATAACATGCCCTGCTCACTTATACAAAACCTCATTCGTTCTCATTTATAACATGTCCTACTCACTTATACAAAACCTCATTCGTTCTCATTTATAACATGCCCTACTCACTTATACAAAACCTCATTCGTTCTCATTTATAACATGTCCTACTCACTATACCAAGCTTCATTTGTCCTCATTTATAACATGTCCTAAACACTTATACAAAGCCTCATTCGATCTCATTTATGACATGTCCTACTCACTGGTAGCAATACTTATTTATAAAACAATTATATATGTTCCCTCATCATTCGTCGTGTGTCATCTTACAGAACGGTCACTAACTTCATTATGTGGATCTTGTGATTTTTTTATGTTCCCGGCGCCTTCAGGCAACAATTTCTTATGTCACATATAACGTAGATACAGGCCAACAGAAACAGTCTGAAATCTCTAAATGTTCTAACAACTCTTTAGAGTCTCCCGTTGGGGAACTTTCCAAGAATGAACTGAGAGTTCCACACAATAAACGGCGTTCCGTTTATTGGCTTGTCGCAGGATCTACTGAGTTAAGTGCTCTGTGCACACCGTGAGCTGTGTGTCTCATCCGTTTTGATCGTGTTTCTATATTCCTCTTGTTTACGATGAATGATGATATCATATGACAGGGAACAGTTGGCTGTGCTCACTTTCTGTGCGGTTTCGCCTTATGTCTTTTGGCGTGTGCTGAGACTGCTACGATGGGGATTACAGTTACCTTTCTTTGTTTGGGAGATGAGATAGTAATTCGGATGATTCCGCTGGCACGGGCGGTTGAATAATTAGGATTTTAATTCGTTTGCAGTGATACCGGAGCCTTCCATCACCATAACCAACGAAACGACGTTCCATACAATAAATGTCCTTTGAATGGAATCCTACCATGAAAAATGGAAACAAGAACACCCACAGTTTAACGAGAGGGACTGATACCTCCAATTATCAAGAAGGGATCAAGTCATCATAGTTCGCCTACTCACTGGCTACAACAGAATGAAAAATCACATGCTCATCAAACTCAAAATAGAACTACCAGCCAGTGCCACTGTACCCTGGATAACATGACAACTAAACACAATCTACAGGATTGCCTCCAGTACACAGACCTGAGAAGGACAATGTAGGCACACCCACCTCGCTGGAAGATAACCTATACGGGGCAACAGAATCACTTAAACAGACAACTGCCTTCATAAGAGAGTCTGGAGTCCTAGTCTGAAGTAAAGGTAAAGGTAAAGTGTCTGAATGAGACATGATCGAAGTAGAAGAAGAAAAAGAAGAGGAATGGAATCATAATACTCCTTCTTGGGACAGATGTATCGGTTCCTTTCATCACTGCGCCATCTAAAAGGTACTGTAACAAAATAAATAGCAAACATTTCTTATTACCACGTTGAATTAATACCCTCTTATCTGCAACTGCAGAGTTGTTCGTTTATTTGTGTTGATGTTGCGTCTGGCTTGCCGTGTCTCAACACTCGGCGTGTTTATTATTCTTCCAAACAAAAAAAGGTGTCGCTGATATTTTTTCTCTTCATCTAGTAGATGCCACGATGACACTCCTCATGTTTGACACTACTTTGAATGAAGAATTATAGTGGACACATTCTGTGGCACAGTCACTTGAGATGCCATCAAAACTGTTAATTAAATGTGACCAACATGAATTTGGGTTGTGTGCCTTACAAACTTTGACAATAAATATATATATATCTCAACGACATTTTCTCATTTCTGGGGTCTGCCAGAGGTGGGGCTTATATGACCAGTGAATAAAGGCCGCTTGTATAGAGCAGTCGCCACGTGGTGTTCGGGTCTGAGTTTTAATTTTTTTTATCCCCGATAGAAGAAAAAACGTAATTGGATTCGAACCCACGGTCTCCTGGTTTGGAGCACAACAAGTTGTCAATTCGGCCACCCGCTCTTCCTACTTATACGATTATTGCTCTTAAAATACTCAGTGAAAACAGCAACGATACTGTTTAATGTAACGTATCATTTTATTAATGAATATTTGATTCAATCACAAACGAATCCTTCACCTTTCAGAGTATAGAGCAAGTTAATAAATGGATATAGACCACGATAAAGACCAAGACAACTATGACGGGTTCATATTAAAGATACTTTGCAACAACACGAGCTAGTTATCCAAGCCAAGAAGACAGAAGATAGGCCAGAGTTAGAATCCTCAGGCTACCTCGGCACTGGAGATAAGTGTAGAAAACACCACCACCAAATAGCGAGAGAAGGAATGATGATTTCATCAGAGTGCACACAATTAATGAAACCGTTTATATTAACATGAGCAGTAGGAATTAATATTGTTTTGTGTATATTTATTTATTTTTTTTATTTAACCTAATTTCTAAATTCCTATTTGAAAAACATGAACAGAAAATTGAAGCCTTTGAAATGTGGATTTATAGAAGAATAGGTACACCTGGATTGAAGGAAAAGAGAACAAACGATGAAGTTTTAAAACAACTGAAAATAAAAAGAGAACTACTAAATACAATTAAGACTAGACAAATGACATTTTTGGGGCATGTTAAAAGACACAACAGCCTACTAAAAGTAATATTGGAAGGGAAAATACAAGGTAAAAGAGGCAGAGGCAGACCAATACTAACATGGACGAGTAACATCAAAAGATGGACAAGTCAATCTATGACAGCCTGCACCATCAAAGCAAGAAACAGAGTAGAATGGCGATCCATGGTAGCCAACCTTCGTTGCGGAGAAGGCACTCAATGATGATATTTGAAAAAATACAAATACCAAAAAAAAAAAAAAAAATGTCCAACTCCAAAGTTATGTCAGTCTTATTATATGGCTGTGAAACATGGAGAAAAACAAAATGACAATCATGAAGAAACCAACCTTTACTAATGGATGTTTACGCAAAATAAACGGATGGAAATGGCAGGCCAAAATCACTAACATAGAATTATGGAAATGTACCAGTCAAATACCAGTGGATATAGAGCTATAGCTAAGAGATGGTGCTGGATAGGGCACACACTGCGGAAGCCGACTGAGATTTTACACAATAGGCCTTTTTGAAATCCCCAAGGATAAAGACAAAGAGGAAGACCAAAACATTCTTGAAGAAGACAGATGGAAGCAGAGATTAATATGATGAGGGAGACAAGGAATGATCTTAAAAGAATTGCAAACAACAGAACGGCTTGGAAAGTGTTTTTTAAAGGTCTATATGCTCCACAGAGAGCTGAAAGACAAGAAGAGAGTTGGAATTAATGGTTTCTTGCTTGCGTTCGCCCGATGACTAAAGTATTCTAGAGTATCCGTAGACTATAGAATTCCTCTTCGTCATCCGCCCTTAAAAGGACGTTAAGTGGGTGTGTCTGCGTTGTGTTGTGGTTCGCAGTATAACTGTGATATTTGCGCCTTTCGGCCCAACACATCCGAATTCAGCACGACATTTTTGAGTACCGGATTGTCTTCCCTCTTCGATCCCTATTCGATTGGCCAGACTAGACAGGTTAGTCTGTTATTAGAAGCACCACGGAGAGGTGGAGCAGGGTCTGGATGGTTCTGGTTCACCGATCCTGGCGCAAGCCTTCAGCTGTGGTTCGCTGACAACTTCCAGCTCTGGTGCTGTGAGGCGCGCCTTGGAGGAATTAAGGTTGAGAATAATGGAAATGGAAAAATAATTTACTTATGCAAATTACAGTATTTGGAAACCCTTCCATCTTTCTCTGTCTATTCTTCCTCTCTTTTTGTCACTTTCTGTTATTTTCTTATTGTATTTCCCTCTTTCTCGCACCACTTCTAATCACCCCTTCTTCTCACTCAGCATTTTATCTTTACATTTCTCTATATCTCGCTATTACTCTTTCTAATTGTCCAGCTTTCTCTCTCTTCCCCTATATCTAGTCAATCTTCATACCCACATGACATTTATCGAAAGCCTGGATTACTGCTAATCAATAGTGCCTCAACTTTACCAAAAGAGACATCGCCAAACCGGTATGGATTCATTAAAAACCAATGAAGCGTTAACAAATTCCCGTACAAGTTTATTGATTGGCTAATAAATGTTAAACACTAGAGCCCTGGTATTTATAGCGCTAATCACACGTATGTGTTAGCTTTCAACACGTTGTTAACGCCACGAAGCTGTGTGTCTACAACATAACTGCCATACACAATTTCACAGACTTTTACGAAAAATTTCATCTGGAGAGTTCATTACTAGGGCTCACTGCGGGAAGTTGTTGGCCGTGAAGATAAACCGTGTCCCGAGAAATCCCCTTTCCATATTGGATGCTTCAGGGGGGCCGGACGAAACGGTCGTCAACGAGAGCTCCTCCGCTCTCGAACTTCTCTCGAGGGGTGCGCTAATGTGAGTGATAACCGTATCCCTGTCAAGTAGCGTGTGTTGGAATGAGACGCGACAGGTGAAGCACGTGCGTGTTAGGAACTAATCCCTAGAGTATGTGATTGAAATGTAAACATCTTTGATGCCCTTTCTCACACAAAATGGGAAATACATGCGAGGACATACCAAAAATAAAATGAAAAAAAAAATGTATGTCGATACGAAAATATAATCTTGTCTTCGGCTTTTTCGATATCTCATGTTTTTTTTTTTTTCGTCCGAACCGCATATAGCCATTTACATACATGTCGTAATACTGAAAATAGGCAACATTGATAATGAAAGATATTTTTAGAAAACATCAACAAATAAATATTTACGCTTCGTTGAGATTCAAAATATAAGGAAAGCTGATCGACCCGGAGTCGAGCTATTTTTCCACAATGTTAAAAGTATTAAAAGCTGGAAGGTAACTAAAACGATATCAATAGAAAGGGATGTTTGCTTAATTGTGTGTTGTCTGGCTGTACACTTGTTTGGTAAGCGATTCGTATATTGCAAAGAGCACGCGTAAAATAGAGCAGAGGAAAATGTAGGTAATTGTCAGTGTGTGTATTTATGCAAACTGATGATTACACTTTTGTTTTCTGCTTAACAAATGGTTCAAAAACACACAATTACGAAAGCATGAAAGGCGTCTAGACTTGTAGGAATCCTAAATGAGAAAAATTGTTAAAATAATGAAATGATGTGTGTGTGTGTTTGTGTGTGTGTGTTTGTGTGTGTGTGTGTGTTTGTGTGTATGTGTGTGTGTGTTTGTGTGTGTCAAACTTTATTTTTGAACTAATGTTGATAGATGCTAACGAACACTTTTACACCTGGCGGGGCACCTGTTACGAACAAATATGGAGCCATATAAACATCAAGTGAAGAAATAAAGCCACGATGGGCTGAACACTTTAAGGAAATCCGTAATCGTCCAATACCAAAACATTTAATGGATTTGACAACCAACACACCAACATCACAGTTAGATATACATTTAGGTGACGTCACATTGAATGAAGTAGAGATGGATGTAAGGCTCATGGCTAACAACGAGGCTGCAGTTGAAGATGATATAACATTTGGGATGTTCAAAGCAACGGATAACTTAAAACACCTACAGAAAATGTCGAACTCTATATGTCAAGAAGAAAAGGTACCTTGCACAGTGGAAAAGAGGTATAGTTGTCAAAATTTTCAAAAAAAGGCAATCTCAAGGACTGCAGCACGTGGATAGGCATGAATCTTTTATCGGTTACCTCTAAAGTATTCTGAAATACCATCATGAACATAATCAAAGATGCCTTGGGTACTGACTGTTATGCTTGAAGAACAAGCAGGATTTAGAAAAGATAGAAGCTGCCTTGATCATATGTTTACCCTAAGAATTATACAAGATGAACATATAGAAAAACAAAAACCACTTTCAAATGTCATTGATGTCAAAAAGGCTTTCAACAGCACTCATAGAGGAGACTCATTGTGGAACATACTCAGACTTCCATTTCCAAGATGGTGGAACCCAGTTCATGTTCTCGCGATCGCTGCAGAAATTGCATTTGGGGACTGATTAATTTCGGCTCTCCATTGCAATTTTCTGCGTTAAAGTCAAAATAATGTTCTACTTAACAAAACTGTGCCGATGAAGCGGAGTCGTACACACGGCAATATCCCTTTTTGGCAAGTCAAGTGTTGTGAATGCGACCTTCCACTGTCTAGAATTGATCTGCGGTTTACGTGAACACATTGAGTGCTTTTCAATGGCCGTCGTTGGAATTGATCGACGCAAGTTATTTACATGTTACAACATATTAATGTGGACTTCTTCGTCAAGTCGACCGAAGTTTTCACTCTAGGGAATTTGCACAGTGTTTCGTTCGTTGTAGGCTGCATTCAATAGAGTAATCAGGAATCTATGGGCGCAGCCATTGTTGTGTGTGCTACGTTATCATAATGGCTCATCGTATATCCCTAGACCGGCCATACGCTAATGTTGAAAGGCGAAATGACGGATCTTTATTCATGACTTTCCAGCACCTGGGTGACTCTAGGAGTTTCATGTTAGTCAGGAAGGATGTTGTCTAAATTCAAGAGGGCTACTGTGAGATCGAGGGTAGACATGCTTGCTTGCTTGCTGTTCGCCTGATGACCAAAGGAGCACGCCTCTTCATCATCCGCCCTTGAAATGACGTTAGGTGTGCGTGTATGCGTTGTGTTGTGGCTTTCAGTATCATTGTGATATTTGCACCTTTACGTCCAAAACATGCGACTTCGGCGAGACATTTTTGAGAACCAGGTTGTCTTCCCTCTTCGATCCCTCTCGCTTGGCCAGACTAGACAGGTTAGTCGGTTAATAGAGGCACCACGGAGAAGTGGAGCAGGGTCTGGTCGCTGACAACATTCAGCTCCGATGCTGTGTGGTGCGCCTCGCCTCCGGGTAGACTTGTTATTTTATAATTTCAATATGTGGCTTATAATTTCACAAATTCACATTACGGGAAGATCTTACAGTTGTGTTTTTGAGATGCGACTGGATAATCCGACGACTAACTGTGTTTTATATGTTCAGAATTGGAGTAAAATACTATGTCCTAACATCATCAAGCGCTACACATTTTTAAAATATATGACAATCATCATTTTCATGAGGACGTGAACTTCCGGTCAATATGGTGGATAGGCGGAAAGAACCATAGAAGGCTATGTATGAAAAGTGTTCCTTGTTGCAGTTCCCTTATATTTCAAATCCGGCTTGTTGCATAGCTACTGAGTTAAGTCCTCTGTGCACTCCGTGAGCTGTGTGTTTCATCCGTCCGATCGTGTTTCGATATTCTAATTGTTTACGATAAATGATGATATCGTATGACAAGGAACAGTTGGCTGTGTTCACTTTCTGTGCAGTTTCGCCTTATGTCTTTTGGCGTGTGCTGAGACTACTATGCTGATCAATGGCGGATAGGCGAAAAGAACCATAGAAGGCTAGTATGGAAAGTGTCCTTGTTGCAGTTCCCTTATATTTCAAGTCCGCTTGTGCATGAGCTACTGAGTTAAGTCCTCTGTGCACTCCGTGAGCTGTGTGTTTCATCCATTCCGATCGTGTTTCGATATTCTAATTGTTTACGATGAATGATGATATCGTATGACAAGGAACAGTTGGCTGTGTTCACTTCTGTGCAGTTTCGCCTTATGTCTTTTGGCTTGTGCTGAGACTGCTATGATGGGGACTAAGCTACCTTTCTTTGTTCGGGAGATGAGTTAGTAATTCGGATGATTCCACTGGCACGGACGGTTGAGCAATTCTGTATTTTAATTCGTTTGCAGTGATACCAGGGCCTTCCATAACCATAACTCAAACATATAGAATACCACCACCAATTATTATCATCAAAGAATATACGACGGCTTCTCATGTGCAGTTCGCACAGGGTCAGGACTGAGTGGATGGTTCCAGATTGACACTAGAGTGAAACAAGAATGTATTTTATCTCCCTTGTTATTTGGAATTGCTATCGACTTTATTACGCAGAACTCCTGTACATGTGACAAAGGCATTGAATTTGGAGGACTTTGATTTTTCAGACGACATAGTCCTTATCAATAGCAGTGTGAACATGATACAAGAAAAAACAAATGCCATGCCATCAATGGCTAGGAAAATTAGACTTGAGATCAACCAAGAAAGCCCAGAAGTAATGAAAAATCAAATTCATCCAGAAAAAAAGATATACCTTGAAGAAAAAGTGGTGAAAGTAGATTACTTTGTACATCTTGGAAAATACATAAATCAAGAAGGAGTCACAAAGAAAGAGATTAGAATAAGAATAGCGAAGGCGGGAATGACTTTCTGAAACCTTGATAAAATATGGAAATAAAAATCAAAAACAGCACGAAATCTAAGCACAAAACAGAGCTCATGGTTTTCAAATCAAATGTTTTATCCACACCCTTACTTTTGCATGTGACAGCTGGGAACTAAAGAAATAGGAAATAAACTGGATGCATTTGAAAACAAATGCCTCAGGAAAATACATAGAATACCATGGAATGAGTTCAAATATGACAAAGTATCCAAAAATATCAACTATAAACAAGAGAAGAAGGTGGTCACATGCTAGCAATGCGATGAGAAAAGACAACAAAAGAGTCTCAAAGTTAGCTTAAATGCGAACCAGAGGGTAAAAGAAAAGAGGACGACCCAGAGAAATACTAATAATAATATTAAAAAGAGAGGCAATAACAGCATGCATCAGCTCCATGGCCGAGATTGAACAACTCGCCCAGAAGAGAGCACTGTGGCGAGACAAATGCAGGTCCTGTGCAAGGAGTGACAGTTGAAAGATTGTCATACATAAGAGTCTAGAATTTCTGTCCTATGTGCCGTTTTCGTCTCGAAAGGATGGATGGATGGGGATGGATGGATGGATGGATGGATGGATGGATGGATGGATGAAATTATAGGGACAAAACCATGCTTCTCAATGACAATTCTTTTTCTCCTGCTGTTACTACTACTACTACTACTATTACAACACCAACAAATACTACTACTACCACCACTGCTGCTGCTGTTGCTGCAACAACAACAACAACTACTACTACTACTACTTTTACTGCTGTTGCTACTATAGTAGCGACTATAGTAGAAAACAACTATTGCTACTATACAACACAAATAGAATTCTAGTTCTATCTGTCTGCAGCATAGACACTTCTTATTCACTTATACCTCATGGATCTCATAAAGGTAGAGAGGCTTGTGATGGTACAGAAACCCAGAGAGGGAGATAGATCAGTGGTGGTACAGAAACCCAGAGAGGGAGATTGACAAGTGGTGGTATAGAAACCCAGAGAGGGAGATAGACAAGTGGTGGTACAGAAACCCAGAGAGGGAGATTGACAAGTGGTGGTACAGAAACCCAGAGAGGCAGATAGACAAGTGGTGGTACAGAAACCCAGAGAGGGAGATAGACATGTGGTGGTACAGAAACCCAGAGAGGGAGATAGACAAGTGGTGGTACAGAAACCCAGAGAGGGAGATAGACAAGTGGTGGTACAGAAACCCAGAGAGGGAGATAGACAAGTGGTGGTACAGAAACCCAGAGAGGGAGATAGACAAGTGGTGGTACAGAAACCCAGAGAGGGAGATAGACAAGTGCTGGTACAGAAACCCAGAGAGGGAGATAGACAAGTGGTGGTACAGAACCCAGAGAGGGAGATAGACAAGTGATGGTACAGAAACCCAGAGAGGGAGATACAAGTGGTGGTACAGAAACCCAGAGAGGGAGATAGACAAGTGGTGGTACAGAAACCCAGAGAGAGAGATAGACAAGTGGTGGTACAGAAACCAAGAGAGGGAGATAGACAAGTGGTGGTACACAGACCCAGAGAGGGAGAGAGACAAGTGGTGGTACAGAAACCCAAAGAGGGAGAGAGACATGTGGTGGTACAGAAACCCAGAGAGGGAGAGAGACATGTGGTGGTACAGAAACCCAGAGAGGGAGATAGACAAGTTGTGGTACAGAAACCAGAGAGGAGATAGACAAGTGGTGGTACAGAAACCAGAGAGGGAGATAGACAAGTGGTGGTACAGAAACCCAGAGAGGGAGACAACATGTGGTGGTACAGAAACCCAGAGAGGGAAAGAGACATGTGGTGGTACAGAACCCAGAGAGGAGAGGGACATGTGGTGTTACAGAAACCCAGTGAGGGAGAGAGACATGTGGTGTACAGAAACCCAGAGAGGGAGAGAGACATGCGGTGGTACAGAAACCCAGAGAGGGAGAGAACATGTGGTTGTACAGAAACCCCGAGAGGGAAAGAGACATGTGGTGGTACAGAAACCAGAGAGGGAAAGAGACATGTGGTGGTACAGAAACCCAGAGAGGGAGAGG